>MU223225.1:6689224-6701838 GCA_018584345.1 Thuja plicata
AAGATATATATATATATATATATATATATATATATATATACGTGTGTGTGTGTGTGTGTGTACATACATACATATATGCATACATACAAACAAACATATTAAAAATAAATTATTTATTAGGTTAATTACATAGACACAATCAATTAACTAAAGTTGATTCATATTTATTAAATATAGAATGAGAATTGTAAATTAGATAAAGTGTAACTCATTTTAAGAAAATAAATGGTACTTGGTTCGGTGATCGAACAATGAGTGTTAAATGAAGAAGATTGTGTGATTACAATACATCATCTCAACAAAATATGTTTTTTTATTAATATAGTGTCTTAGTGGACATACATTATATCTGCATTCTATCAAACAAAAATCCTAATTTGGGGAAAAGTCATGGCTGGGGATCTATACTTTAAGATTGGAGTCGTCGTAGCAATTATTGATGTCAAGTTTTATATAACTTCACCTTGAATTTTTGATTTTTTTTTTGCTCCTACTGAACATCTCAGGGTAGTGGTATTTTGAAATACCTTAATGATTTTAAATTCATCATAGGGAGGCAAGTTATCCTAGCTCAACCCTAGAATAGTGAACAAGATCAACGACAATAGGCAAATACCTCAACTATACAAATTCATTACATTTTTTATTGCACCAAATTGAAATGTTTCAATAGTAATTATTTCTTGAATGCTTTAGAATGATTGAACAAATCATTATTTAGATTTTTTTTTATGATTCATTGCCCTCACCTTATTCCAAAGTCCTAAAGGAGAGAAAATATTATCCTTTAGTTGAATTGTCTACAACTTTCCTAGTAAATATTACATTTTTGTCCTTCACCACTGACATACTTTCCTCTTTCCTACTTTTGATCTTTTCTTAGAAATTTTTTAGTGATGACACTTCATTTTACGCATGTGATGGTCAATTATCTCTCCTATGTCACTTTATTCACTTGACCTGTTTATGGAACCTCCACTACCTTTTCCATAGTCCATAATGTTAACATATATTTTACTAATTATCTTCCTCATTTGGCTACATGTTTAAACTCCGTGGATATCTCACAAGAGGTTAAGGTGTCCCTTTTCTTCCCTCACCACCTATGAGGATATTATTCTTATCTTTGATGATACTCCTTCACCACATGACTTTCAATCTTTTAATGATATTGTTTTTATAATTCATTTAGAGTCTCTTCTTCAAGTGATAATAGAGTCGTGCTTGTATCAATCCTTTATCCTAACAAGATGGACTATTGTCTTGTTCTTCCTCCTCTTTCTTTGGACGATGAAATTCCTATTTAGACAACATTGAGCATGCTAGAATCATTAATTACTTTTTTAACATCACATTGCTTGAATTTTTTTATGTCCTCCTCTTTTGGTCATTCGTGCATTTGTGTTAGATCTAGCTTTATTAGAGGGAGAGATTATTATTGATTTGAAGTTTGATTATCCTCATATTGATTTAATTGGTGCTTTATAGGACTAGTTTGACTTTGATGCAGGAGCATCCTTGAGTCATTGGCAATCTTGCATCACTGAGAAATATTTCCTTTCAGTTTGTTCTTAGTTTTGTTCTTGTTAGCTAATTTCTATGTTTTTAGTGGCGCTCCTTGAATTTGGATTATTTTTTGCTGCGAACCTTAGGGTATGTTCTAGACATCACATTTTACTTATGTCTAGGTTCGCACTGCAATCTGATACTTGACAGTGGATTTATCTTGGATTTATGCTCGGGCATGTGTGTTCTTCATATTCTAATGGTCAGTTGGCATTTTTCGGTTCGCGAAGCAATTTCCCGATCAACGGAGCTTTGTGGCTCATATCACAATGATCATTGATCTTTGGCCGACGTCTATCTTGGATCACACATCATTTCAACATCTTGGCATCAAGATCCTTATGATTTGGGCCCTGACCTATATTTTTGTATCACATTTTTCCTGTTCTTGGGAAATGTGATAGATCTTGACCGACATATGTATTGTGAAGGCTCTATATATTGAGGCATTTGATATTAGTTAAGTGGCTCTCAGTAGGATAACCTTTGGAAGGTTAATTATAGGTGTTAATTTTGGATTTATGTTGTAATCAGGCATGTATGATGAAAGTATGTAAACTACATGTTGCAGACTAATTTGATGTAAATTCTTGAATCTGTGATAATGCGAATGCAAGATTTTGCATATTTCCAACTCATTGTTGAGTTATTGTTGATCTTGAGTTGTTTATTTCTATTGTGTTAACTCGGGATGCATGGTTTGGACCATATCCAATGGGGAAACTCCTGCCATGACTACATTAGGTGGTATCAGAGCCAAGTTGATATTCCTGTGAAAGCATATCTGAGTTCTTGAGCTTGTGAATCCCTAGTCAAATCTATTGTGGGGTGATAGAATGTTGGTCTGGCCCGCAATTGTGAAGTACTTGCATAAGGGAATCACATAGGAGTTTTTGCTGGTTGAGAAATTTTTTGTTGATGCATTCCAAGGGTGAATCGATTCGAGTCAGAGGCAGGCTACAAGTGTGTTTGATAAATCGCTGAGTGAGAGGGAATTATAACCTTGTAATTAGATCATCGAGCTGAGCTAGTTGCACCTGAGAATTGGAGAGATGCCTCTAAGAAGGACGAACCCTAGAAGGTTAGAAAAAATGATAGAGGATTTTAGGAATGAGATGAGGAATGAAATCCGTAATGTGTTAGCTGGTTTGTGACGAAATCCTGAGACAAAAGTAGAATATGAAAAAGTTGTTGAAGATCTTGAGATAGAAGGGACTGAGATACCTGCATATGAAGAAAGGTTGTTGAGAGCTACGACATAAGTAACTAAAAGTCGTAGAATGGAGGTTTCTAATTTTTCTAGTTCAGTGCATCCTGAGGACTTGATAGACTGGATTGGTGAATTAGAAGATTACTTTGAGCTTGAGGATATTAGAGATCCATAGAGGGTTAGGTTAGCACATACTAAGTTAAAGGGTCATGCTGCCTTACGGTGGAAATAATTGTAGAAGGATAGAGATGAAAATGATGAAATGAAGATCACTAGATGGAGGCTAATGTTTGCAAAATTGAAAGCTAAATTCATTCTAGAAGATTATGAATTGGAATGGTTTAAGAAATTGTAGAACTTGAAGCATGAAGATATGAGTGTGAAGGAATACACCAAAGAATTGGACAAGATGACAATCAGATCTGGACACTGAGAGATATCTAAGGAGAAGGTGGCTCGATATATTAATGAATTGAGATTCAATATCCATTCCCACGAGTTAGGCATTCTTGGGGATAATTGTATGTTCAATGAGACACTAAGATCAAAATTTAATGCATATGTCACATTGAGAATTTTTCTATAGTAAGAGTTAATTAGGACAAAACATTTAATTTTAAGGTCATGGTTTAGTGAATTCATGGCTTTGAAGCACACGGTTTAAGTTATTCCACTTATTGGTTTTGTTGGATAGATGTTTGATTGAATATCTCTTAGAACTTGTATATGTGATTATAAGATGCATGGATTGGGATATGTAGCTCCATTTTTATCATTTTATTGCTCACATGGAGGAACATAACTATTTTTTCGACGCTTTAGAGGTATTGCATGGAGACTCTACAAGTGTATTTTAAACTTATTTTTGAGATAATACATTGATTTTTGTGTGGATGCTTTTGGAGGTTGAGTTTTTCTCTTGAGAAGGTTTTGCCATGATTCATTTAGTGTTATATTGTGGCATGTTTGTTGTTCTTTTGTATTGTAGATTTTGAATACTTGTTTTGTATTTGTTTCTCTTATAAGAAAGTTTTGAGAATGATATATTTTGTTATAATTTCCTTTCAATAGTGACAAATGAAGCACTCGTGTGCAAAGTTGAACTCTTTCCCCATGTTGTAATTTATCCATATACATACATCCCCACATCCATTTTCCATCTTCTTTGTCTCTGTACATTTTTTTCTATATACCTTCCTTATTTGTCCATTATTATGTGTTTCCCCATATATTCCATTGCCACCTTGATTTGAGCACCTTTTTGTCCTTGATCAATCTCTTGGGTATGAGATTTATTTCATATTTGCATATCTAACCCATAAAAGTTTAAACTAAAAGTCATTTTTTGGCTAACTCCCATCCATTCCTTTCTCCCCTAATGTTAACTAAGCACATGTGCATAATTTATTACTATGTCCTTATATTTAAAGGTATTTAATTACATTTTGTTGATCACCATGTAGTCCTTCACCTATCATCCACATTTATGTAAAGAACATGCTAGGAACAATTCAATAGGAGCGCTAAAACAAATCACGAATCTACAAAATCATCATACAAGCATATGTATGATTAAAGCTTGTTATCTTCAATCATTTGCATGATTGTATATTCATTCTTTTTTAGGGGTTGATCTAGAAAATGTATCCTAGCAATTCAACGACCCTCTAAAGGTACTTTAAAATGTCATCAATTCTTAGAGGAGAGTAGATAAAAGCGAATTAGGCGAACTAGGGACAAGAAGCACACATCATATTAGATCAAATCAAAGGTCAAAGAATAGATTCATGTTTGTAAAAGTGACCCAAACTTGTGGACTTGACCTCCACAAAGTGCATATACTATTTGAAATATGAGGTGAAACATGGACATATACTTACCATTTTAAGTTCTAAGACAATCTAAACTTTTGTGGATTCTAAAAGTTATTCAACATCCTCATTTCTAAAACTAAATACCTTAACTTTCTCATTTAATTTTATAAATAAAATTTTATAAGTTTTTTTAGATCCACTTTCTTATGGATCTAAAACTAAGAGTATTATTTAGATTAATTAGTCAATATAAATAATAAGTTGGCCGACCAACTTAGAAAACCATAAAATTTCTTTAAAAAAATTTAATAATATAATTTAAAATAAAAAAAATTAATAGCTTACCTTTTTTTTACTTTAAAAAACAAAACTTACATAAATAATTTAAATATACCATTCTTAGTATATTTTTTAATTGCTATAACTCAATAAAAATCAAATAAGTAATTTATTAGCCGACCAACTTAGAAAAATTATAGAATTTCTCGAAATATGAACCCAATGGATAAATCTCACTCTCACTCTAAACCAACTCCATAGGTTACTCAAATAATAACTTAATAGTAATATGTCAACCATCACCTGCCCAGGCTACTTACACAATAATATTAATTTAATGTGTTAACAATTGTGAGAAAAGAAAAAGATATCCAATCCCCGTTTTCTTCCCCACCCAGTAAAGCCATTATGACCAGTTACATTTATATCTGATTCCTTATGAGCAGCATATATAGGATATACCTTTTAGGTAGACGACCAACCTTTTGTCCTCGCTTGAATTTTCATAATATAAATACCCAGAACATAATCTAGGAAATCAAATTTGTTTCATGAAGAACAATGTTTGTTGGTGGTAAAACCATGAAGTACCAGAGAAAAATTCTGTTGCAGGCACTTGTAGTAAACTTGATTTTCTTCAGTTTTACTTCTTTGGGCCTGGAATTTGGTAAACACAAGCACAAAATCCATGGACCCATCAAAACAATTGTGGTGTTGGTCATGGAAAACAGGTCATTTGATCACATGTTAGGATGGCTGAAGGCCATGAACAATGAAATAGATGGTGTAACTGGCAATGAATCCAATCCTGTGTCAATCTTGGATGAAAATTCCCCAAGAGTATACTTTTCCAATGATGCAGAATTTGTGGACCCTGATCCGGGCCATTCTTTTCAGGCCATAAGGGAACAGATTTTTGGGTCAGAGGACACCTCAGCAAATCCAGCACCCATGAATGGATTTGCCCAGCAAGCAGAGAATACGAGCGAGGGTATGTCCAAGCAGGTTATGAGCGGTTTTAGGCCTGATGTTCTTCCTGTTTACAAAACACTCGCTTCTGAATTTGCAGTTTTTGATAGGTGGTTTTCCTCTGTACCCACCTCAACACAACCCAATAGATTCTATATCCATTCTGCAACTTCTCACGGTGCCTGTAGCAATGTTAAGAGAGACCTAGTTAGAGGCTTCCCTCAAAAGACCATTTTTGATTCATTAGATGAATCAGGGCTATCCTTTGGGATTTATTACCAGAACATCCCCGCTATTCTTTTTTTCAACCAGCTTAGAAGGCTTAAGCATGTTGCCAAGTTTCATGAGTTTGACTTGTCCTTCAAGTTGCATGCCAAATTGGGTATCCTTCCTAATTATGTGGTGATTGAGCAGAGATATTTTAATGTGAATGTTTTCCCTGCCAATGATGACCACCCTTCTCATGATGTAACAGTGGGGCAGAAGTTTGTAAAGGAGGTGTATGAAACCCTTAGGGCTAGTCCTCAGTGGGATGAAATGATGTTTTTGATTACTTATGATGAACACGGGGGATTTTATGACCATGTTTCTACTCCTGTCTCCAATGTGCCCAATCCTGATGGCGTAAATGGGCCTGAACCATTCTACTTTGAATTTGATAGGCTTGGAGTTAGAGTACCCACACTTCTGATATCTCCTTGGATTGAAAAGGGCACAGGTATGTCTTTCCCTGTAGCTTCTTCTTGTTTATCTCTCTGTTTTATCGAAAATGCTTTTATACAAAGTTGCCTACAATATGAAATGCTTTGGAGATGCCAGAAATCTATTGTCGTGGAAAAATCCTCTCTTTCTTTAATCTAGATTCTGGAATAGCTGTCGGGTGTCATTTCTTATATTGTTTTTTTGTCGGGTGAAGTCTTTTTTTCAATTCTACTGTAATTTATGTAATATGGGAATCTGGTTTTGGCAATTGGGTTTACATAGAAGTGGATGTCTGGATTGTATAATTGAAGATACTTTTTACTCAAACTTATCCGGAGACTGAAACTGAAACAGAAACCACAAACATTGATTTTCTACCGAACGCTGGAAATGAACTGGTGCCGGGTAAGTCTGCCCAATTAATATGAAATGTCAAGATAAAACTTAAAAGTGCACATGATTTTCTATATTTTTTCTTAAAAAGTTACGAAAATTCTTGCACTCTCTGGGAACGTCCTTTGTGTTTCCATGATGTCATTTATGACTATGCCCATGCGATTCTGGTTATTTTTATTTTTGGTTTTGTTTCAGCTTTGCATATGGAAAAAGGACCCCTTATGATATTTCCCGAAATTTAAGTTTTTTCCTTTATATTTTTTATTTATAGTTTGTTAGGCTCGAGGTTCTAGTCCTCAAAGACACTGATACAGTAGGAAGGTCCTTCCAATTAAGGACCGCCTAATCCTTGTAGCCCAAGTAGATTCTCTCAAGAAAAATAGCACACAATTTGATTATCCATGTAAATGCAAAACGAGGATGTCAACTGAACTGCCTCTATGTCCATGGAAGGCATGAAGGAGAAATTTATTATAAACATAAAATGGTATACAGATATCTGACAACATTCAATTTGAATCCTGTTAACAGAGCTTCAATAATATAGTTTCCAGTCTGTCCTCTTCAAATCTAGGCAGTGTATGCCCTTGAATGCCTGATGATAACTCTCAGCAGATTATCTCCAAAGGTGATGTGAGAGTCCTTTCCATCACAACAGGGACGTTTCCACACTGCCCTTCATTTACAGACCCAGTAACATGTGTCCCTGGAAAAAGAATAGATAAGGTCTACAAGCAAATCTGCAAGCCTTATTTAGTATTTAGTTTTCATTTATTTATTTAATTTTTCCTTTAAAGTATGAACATTGGTTGTATTTAATAAAGATTCCCTCATCTACAATGAACGTAACAAGTCAAATGCAGAACGGGGTGAAATGACATGTTTTGCAGCATTAAGTACTGTAATAACTCGCTCAGAAGTGTTGCTGTGTAAAATCTGAAGGTGGATCCTTCGTCTATTCAAGAAAACCAGAAAAAATATGCCTTCAGTTCCTCCTAAAGAAGTTCCAAATCTTTCAATCATAATGCTTTGACATCCTTGCAGAGGTTAAAATGGCTGAAAAGTTGAAAACAAGCACAGTTTGTTATTTTCTGTCATCAGTTTGTTGATGTTGCTTTTTCTACTACTTTTATAATTGTTATCTATATATATTATTGTTATTTTTGGATGATGTGGATTGCCATGAAACCAGGGATGCTCCCGCATCAGACACATCTGTGTGTGTGTGATCAGTTCTTGTTTGTTTGATCTGGGTTGCCATGCAACTGGGGATGTAGAAATTTTGGGTTCAGAAATGCTCAGGATTATAGTTCAAAAACAGGCATACCGGGACTCTTGAGTTCAGAAATTGGTGAGAAATATCAAATATCTACCAGGGGACTTACACTTTCATGGAAAACCAGGGAGGAATTCCCCAGCTAGGCAAGCAACAAAAGCTTATTATTTTTACCTATGCCTATCCTGCAATTGGGTGTCAGCTTGACTCAGTGCAACTGCATATGCAATATATGAGATCTTTCACTATGATTTCAAAGGGCAAAATATCCACAAGATTGGAATACAGACCTTGCTAAGTGTCTTCTATTTATCTCCCACTGATAGTCTTATGGAGTCAAGCTTTTTGAGCTGTTCTTGGGTCTTATTATACAATTCAGGGATTTCAATTGCATCCCACCTATGATGTTTGTGGAGAGATCCTGAGCGTATGAATATGATGAACACACTTCCAGCATAAATTGTCCAAGTCATTGTTGTTAGCTTAAATTCCTATACAAATCGTTATGCTAACACAACCTGGACCCTGATGTACTGGAGCTATGATTGGCATTATTATCTTTATCACCATTCAGAACTAAAACCATTATTTTTGTATTTGTAGAGTGATAGGCACAATTTGTTGTCCCTTGAAAACTTCAGAGTTCACTTGCTTTATTATCTAAATTTTGGCAGAATGCAAATGCATGGGAATGATCTGTCGGATTGATAGCACAATTTTATGTTGAAATTCATGCATCAACATTCAAAGGTATAGATGAATAAACTTCAAATTTCAGATTGTATGATTGCTGTCAAGACCATAGACCAGAAAGCTTTGGTGTAATATTGCTGAAAATTCAGCCTACATTCCCAGTCTCTCCAGACTCCCCACAATTTCTCGGTGGTAGTCGTTTCAAAATGATCTGGGTATGCTGGGGCAATAGCGAGCGTTCGCCGGACTTTCCTGGCTGACATTTTCTCTTAGAACAGAGACTCAGATTCTTGACCTATACTGAATGGTTTAGATCATAATATAGTTTATTTAAATATAATCTTGTCGTGGTAGCTGGGGACACTTTGGTCCTTGTTGGCTTCACAAGTCCTGTGATTTGTGTATGTAATTCAGACAATGCAGACAGATGTGATTGGTTAATGTAATTCAATGGAGATGCATCACCTGCTCCTTGGGGTCACCCCAAATGTTTCAGGGATGCAGGTTGAATGTCTCACGTGTCCCCATTTTTTTTCTTATTTTGAATCTCGTGTCTCCAAAATGCTTTCAGTTTTGTTGGTGTCCTAATGACACTTTTGGAATTTCTTGAGCCCTTGGGAGTTGGGACATTGCAGGATGCACACAATCTGCCGAAAACATCACAGGGACACCCTGATATCACCCATGTCAATATTTGTTTAAAAATTAAGAAAAAAACGTAAGTATAAAATTAAAGAATACAAAAGCGATTATTTTAATCTGTATTTACATGATTGTTGATAAAATAACAAGAAGATTACATACTTTAAATTCTGTTTGTTTGATTTAAACTCTATGGAATGTTTAGTAATGTTCAAAAGATTTTAATTATACAACTGAAAAGCTATAAAGTACATTTTATTACAATTTTCTTGTATTTTTAATTTGCATGTGCGCATGTGTGCACACATACATTTTTATTTGCCATCCTCACACAATCTGAGAAAAAAATGGTTATAATGGAAATGCCCCCCTCATCCCACTGTTCCAGAAACTACTACAACATGATTTAATCCTGTTAGGAGAAAATAGAATTCCCATCTTGAATTCAAGAAATGGAGATTTGCAATATTGGAATCACATCGAGAATAACTGGTCTAAAGTCTCCACTTTGGCAAATAACTTTTCAAAGACTCAACAATAAATCGCGAATATCAATTAGGTGGAGTTGTGCATAATAAAGATTCGGTATTTGCCCCTAAACCTATTTTTGGACCCAATGCTAACAAATATGCCCTTGAGTTGTTTCATTTACTAGCATACATGTTTGTGAATATTTTTTTAACTTCTATTGCATCATCAGTGTTTGCCTATATCTACCAAGGATGTCACAAGAGTTGTGGACAAGGAAGAAGTTCTGTCTTCATGGAAGAATGGAAAAGACAATTTAATTTATAGCTATTTTGTCTGATTTTGAAGACGTGATGAACTTAGTTGTGCAAGATATATTTACTAATAGTAATTTATGGTCATTTGGGCAAAGGTTGATGATTTCTTTGTTTTTATTTGCAGTAATCCATGAGCCAGATGGCCCTACTCCAGATTCACATTATGAGCATTCATCTTTGCCTGCAACAGTGAGGAAGCTTTTCAATCTCAAATCAGGTTTTTTAACAAAAAGAGATGCTTGGGCTGGCAGCTTTGAAAGCTATTTTTATATTAGAGATACTCCGCGGAAAGATTGCCCAGGTTTGGGATTCTTTGCATTGTCTTTTTTCTTTGATTAAGGATTGGATGAGTTTATTATAATTTGTACCTTCTCTGATTTTCTAGTGTCATTTAGTTTAACTTTAAAGTTGTTCTCATCTAGACTAATGATTAGAATTTCCACTTCCGACAGCATTGCTAAACATTCATAAAATATTGTTGCAAGTAGTCAATATTTAGCAGTCATTAAATATTTGTTAATTCGATGTTGACAATAACATACAAGGCAAAGTAAATTGGAATAAGGGAAGACACACAAGATGCCAAGACCTGGAAAATCACCAGCATTAAGGATATTGAACAATCTGGAGCACAGAAACGAGTTGGAGCCTATTGCAAACTGAGCATTTGCATCTCCTGGGACAAAAGTAATAAAAATCATTTGACATCAAGCAGACCCTTAAATCTATAAGTTATGGTGTCAAATACGAAGAAGGAGCTCATTAGATGATCTGAAATCAGCTTGAGTAGGCCAAGTTGTAGTAATAGTACAAATTGGGTGTCTAAACTGACTTGGGATAGAGGTAAATAGATAGGTTAGCATCCTGTTAGAAGGGTTAGCTATTTTCATTCTTCATTGCAGATGTCTTGACTAACAACTTGTTTCTCCTATAATAACTAAATTTATTTCTTCAAAATCTAGTGCATTTTGCTGGACTTACTTTTGCATCATATTAACTCTTTTGAACTACACCATTGTTATTTCCATGTGGATAGGGTGTATGACCTTTATTTGGGTGTTAAGAGAACATGGCTTGGATTCTTTATTTTATATTTGACAGTTGTGCTTCTGAACCCAAAACATGGATTGATTATGAGATATTTTTTTTACATGAGTTGATCTTTCTCTTGTGAATTTTCTAGCTGCTAACTGATTTAGTTTCATTTCTATGAAATAACAACTGCTGTCATGATGTATATTACACCTCTCCACCCCTCTTACATGTTCAAAGAGTTAAATTATTCTCTAGTAAAGGTTGGTTCAAATTGTCAATTTGCTCAGTGATCTTCTGTTTTGACATTTCTGTAAACAGGGAATTGTCCACTAGTTGTAATTTTTCATTTTTAAAATAACTTGTTATCTTTCTCATGAGAACATCGGGACAAGTCCTCTTCATGGCATATTTTTGATCTTATAGTCATTCATCCTATTTGTGCTTGAGTTGTGAGCTGCTGTGAGTAGGAAAGTAGGATGATAGACGAAAGGTGGGAGAAACAACTAGAGGACCGTTTTTTTTGAAATGGAGCATAGTTCATGAATGTATTTATACTTTTCACATTAGGGAAAACATCTACTAAATTCCCTATTATAAATTGCATAAATTTCTCCCTTCAATTCTTATTATCCTGCATTTGTAAAATGCTATACATTGTAGTACTTTTGATCTCACTTGTATTGTAACTGCAATATTATGTATGGTTGATTACTCAATTGGCATTAGTTGTTCTTGGAGTAGGTTTTTGGTCTTTGTAGGCCCCAAGTTCGCAGTGTAGGGTGCTGGTTGCTTATGTTGCCAATAATTTTTCTAAAATGGCTTCACATGAGACTAAGTTATGATGATGATCTGAGCACTGTAACACCACACTAAGGGAGGATTGTTAAGTAGTTGGGATGCTTCCATATGGTTTAAGAAATTGTTCGGTTTTCGTGTGGTTTATTTGTTTCTAGGCATTTATACTAAGTTGTTTAACTTGTTACTAATTTTTTGTGGTTGCATATGTTGAAATATAGTTTCAATCAGATTTAATGTCTGATGGAATTACAGTTAATTATAATTACATCAGTTATGTAATGCTCTGCATTAGCATTACAGTCAGATTATAATCTAGACTGTTATGTTAATGCAGATCACTCTTAATAGTTAATTATGTTTATTGTTTTAGAAACTCCTCCTACAGATGATTAGTTAAGAGATGTTAAGTAAACTAATTATATTAGTTAGTAATTAATGGATATCATGAA
>MU223225.1:6723065-6735789 GCA_018584345.1 Thuja plicata
CTTGGGAAGAAACGGCTGACTCTTCATCTTCATGGAGGAAGGTGAGACAAATATGAAGGAATTATTTAATTAAATAAATGAATTATTGCCACATGGGTGGCTTTTCACATTGTTTGAATTATTAAATCCAAGTGAGGATAATCCATTCAAATAACCAAATAATATTTAATTCCCTTGATGTGTATTAGCTAAAGGGGGTGAGATTAATTTAACCTAAAAGCACTTAGGACTTTAGAATTAAATTAATTAATCATAGGGATTTTTAGCTAATAAATCTTGAAAATTTAGGAATTAAATATAGTGTAAGATTTATACAAATTTAGGTTTTCTGCATTTGAGACTAAGTCAATTAAAGACAATTAGGAAGAAGAATTTGCTTAGTACAATAGGACTTCGATGATGAGAATTTGAAGAAATGCACCAAAATTGATTAGAATTGTAAGGTGCCAATTTTGGGGTATTACATTTTGCCCATCTTTGAATTGATGTGCAAGCAACGCGTTGATTCAAAGAATAGTCTGATGTGACAGATGAAGATTTCGGGAGTCTAGGTTAGGTTGCCAAGACACTGATCAGATTGAGAAGCAGAACCATCTTCAGAATGAAGCATGATTCTACGAAGTCTAAGTTAGATTGCGAAGACAATGGTTCATATACCAATTGAGAGAAAATTGGAATCGGGGTTAGATTGCCCCAATGTCTGTTGATAGTTGATGAAGATTTAGGACTATCTCCAAAATCAGGGTTAGATTGCCCCAATACGAAAGTAGCCCTCCGAGATCCGGGTTAGGTTGCCCAGATAACGGTCGAAAAGAGCTTTTGAGAGCCGTCTTCAGAACGAAGCATGACTTTTAGGAATTAGGGTTAGATTGCCCCAATACCCAATGAGATTTCAAGAATCATCTCCAGAACGAAGCTTGATCCTTGAGGATTTGAGTTAGATTGCTCAGATACCTAGAAAGATAGATGACAAGATGACAAGATGTGAGGCATCAAGATGCCCCTAGAGATTCAAGATCATGGAATATCCAATTTTGACCATAAGGTACGAAACACTAATATGCCCCAAGTGATGAGATGCACCTAGCAATGGGGACTTTTGATTCAGATCAGACTGATTCGAGAATAATGCGAAAAGATTCAATGATGCAATCATCCTGCCCCCTTGGGTGCAAAATCAAAAGATGACACAAAAGATGATCGACAACAAAAGATTGCAGATAGAAGTAAGTTCGAGATCCAAAGGAATTCAGAGATAGATTAAGAGAAGTCAGAATCGATTTAGAGTGATTGGGAGGTCTTGTTGACTAGGTTTGGCCATAGTTGACCAAGTTTGACTGGAATTGGCTAGAGTTGACTCTTGATGAAAAGATTGCAGAAGCTGAGAAAATGATGACGAGAGATGATTCTTACAAGAAAGCGACGTCAGAAAGACGACCGCACAAGCGTCAGAGCACGTTGGTCCCAAAATTTTAAAACACAATTTTGAGCTATATAGAAGTGTCAGATTTTGATTTCGATCATGGAAATTGATTGAGCATATAGATGAAGATAGAGAGAGAGAGGATCGAACACTTATGCAGTCAAGAGGAATCTTGGACAAAAGATGAGAACCTTCGAAGAATGAGAAGACAATGAAGAGAGCACCAAAATTGCTGCTATGCAAGCTTAAAATGCGAATGCAAGCCTAAGCTAAATGCAACCCTAGGACTTGGTTGTTGGACTCATCGCATAATTATAAACATCGAGTTTTGGAACATCAGATTCGATACAATCCTTACTGGCGCCAATGCAACCATAAGAATTTGAATATGACTTTCATCAGATAAAATGTAGGAAACAAATGTAAGTGCCAGGGCATAAAAGCCAAGATAACCTGAACATTGTTTCCATTTTGATATAGTAATAGTACACAAGTAAACAAACAGAGCAATAACAGTCAAGGATATAGTTCCAACCTCCCCTTGGCATACAAATAAACAAAATCGAGGGATGTGAGGCTTTCCCACCTTAATGCAAAAGCTCTTATCACATACACCCTGTTTATTTGACATTGTCGGATCATCGAAACCACACCCACAAGCAGTAGACAAAGAAAATATCAATGAAATTCATGAGAACAAACAACATACAAAGAAAGATTCAATCATAGCTCAACATGTTTCAAAGTTTACGAATGTGCATGAGTTTTAGGGGTGTTGAAAAACACTGTTGTGCTTGTGAGGGCAATGTGTTTGATTGCTATCGAGAGATGTTTACGTTGCGATGTCCAATGTGTCCAAAGATAGTGTTGAAAAACACTGTCTGATTGGGGTGTTGAGAAACACCAGTTTGTGCTAATAGATAGTTGTCCTTTAGAATTGACAAGATTACTGACTTGAGTGTAAACCGAAGATGCGATCAAAGTGGGGAGCCATGCCCCCAAGTAATGAACGTTGATGACTGACTTGGCTCATATAGAGAGGATGAATCCAAGTGGATTTCCCCCAAGCTATGACACTAGGGTCGTGTCAAGTCAGGTGGGATCTTGAAAAGACCCAAAGTGTCACGAAAGTGACTGAAAACTATGTACAGACTAAAGCAAAGCATGCAAAGATTGAATATCGATAGATAGAGCGTTTGGGTATAACTCCAACTGTAACGAATTGATGTCAAATATGCAAATAGTGAGTTGATGCAAGAAATCTCAGTAGTACATCGACAGTAGGCAAACACAGTGAGAATCACTGGTGATTGACGCGAGAAAGATTCTCAAGTATAAAGATTAGCGTGAGATCTAGGCAACAGCAAGCAGACTCAGTGAGAACCACTGGTGACTGATGCGAAGATGAGAGAGACTCCAAAAGATAGGACAAAGTCCCCTAGACCAGGAAGATGCCCCTGAGTGTGACCAGTTTCAATCCATGTGAAGTCGAGCAAAGATCTCAAAAATAACTGAGAGCGAATGCATGAGCAAGCAAACTAAAATAAGAAAGCAAACTAAAGCAGGAAAGCGGGAGAGCAAATTGTAAGACAGCCAAGGGATGCCGCAATAGATAGAGCATTGCGGAACAAGAGGTGCCTGTTTACCAGGTTTTCACCATTTTGGCAGAAATTCTATTTTTTCTACCATGCCAGGTTTTCATCAATGACACATTTTTTTTTTTTGTTTTGTTTTATTTTTTATTTTTTTTTTCATTTTTTTCATTTTTGTATTTTTTCATTTTTTCAAATTTTTTGGTATTATCAAGGCGCCTATTTACCAGGTTTTCACCAGGATAATAGATACATCAAAGCGCCTGTTTGCTAGGTTTTCACTAAGATGATCATTTTTTCAGGACATTTTACAATTTTTATGATTTTCTCAGAATAGAGTATGTACATGAGCATTCAAAAGACATCTCAACTGTAGAAATTCTTCAAATGAAGAGCATTGATAGGCTCTTTGAGCTGTTCCCCCTCTATGGTAGAGAGTTGGTAAGTGCCAGACCCAAATACTGCAGTGATAATATACAGACCAAGCCAGTTTGGTTCAAATTTCCTTTCTGGACCCACTACTGTTGATTCTTGGGGTTCTCTCTCAGGACGAGATCACCCATTTGGAATTCCCTTGGTTTGACCTTCTTGTTGTAGCTTTTAGATATTCTCTTCTTATATGCTCAGAGATGATTGAACGCCACTTTCCGACGTTCATCCAGTACTTCAAGCTCTTGAAGTCAAGATATTCTGATATCATCATCAATAATGAGGCCCTTTAGAGAGACTCGCAAGGTAGGAATCTCAACCTCAATAGGAAGCACTGCATTTGCACCATAAACTAGAGCAAAGGGCGTGGCTCCTGTTGGTGTTCGTATACTGGTGCGGTAAGCCCATAAAGCTGGATTAATCTGGAGATGCCGGTCTCGTCCAGATTTGTGTACTGTGAGGTGTAAGATCTTGAGAATAGTCTTATTTGAAGCTTCCACCTGTCCATTACCCTGGGGATAATAGATAGAAGACCAGTGCTGAATATTCTGAACTTAGTGCATAATTCTTTTAGATCCTTGTTCTTGAATTGCCCCCCATTGTCAGTGATTATTGATGAGGGTACACCATATCTGCAGATGATGTAGTTCAGTATAAACATGGCCACGGACTTACCATCAGCTATGATGAGAGGCACTGCCTCAACCCATTTGGTAAAATAGTCTGTAACAGTAATGATGAATTTATGTCCCCTTGAAGAAGACGGATGTATCTGACCCACCAAGTCAAAGGCCCACTGCTGAAATGGCCAAAATCTGAAGAAAGGAGTGAGCTCCTTGGCGGGAGCGTGGATCAGATTTCCATGAAGCTGGTACTGTTTGCAAGATTTAGCAAATTGTGTAGCTTCTTTCTCCATATTTGGCCAATAGTAACCAGCTCTAATAAGTTTACGAGCCAGTGTCAGGCTGTTTGAGTGAGACCCACAGACGCCTTCATACACCTCTACTAACGCATGCTTGGACTCATCAGGTTCTAAACACCTAAGGAGGGTACCCTCTAGACCTCGCCTATATAAGTCATTAGCTATGATGACAAACCATGAAGCACTGCGGATTAAGTGACGTTTCTCATTTTGGGTGTAACTGTCCAGAATGATCTGGTCACGAAGGTAGGAGTAAATATGGTGGTAGCGAGATGAGTCATGTCCAATGACTGAATAGATCCTCCGAGATTTAGGGGAATTATAAGCAGGGTAGCATAACGTCTCCACTAGGAATTCATGTTGGAAGTCATTTTATGGCATTTGTAACATGGAAGCCAGAGTAGCCATGGCATTGACTGCTTTATTATTTGCCCTTGGAATTTGTTAGAAAGTAATGTGTGCAAAGTATTTCTTGAGATCATCAACCATCTTTTTATAAGGCACTAGCTTTTCATCTTTTGTTTGGTAGATATCATTCACCTGATTGATAACCAACTGTGAATCTCCAAAGACCTTTAGCTCCTCGACACACCATTCAATAGAAATTTTTAATCCATTAATCAAGGCTTCATACTTAGCAGTGTTATTTGTGCAAGGAAACAACATTTTGTAAGCCTTTGGTAATGAATACCGCTGAGGTGTAATGAACAAGATTCCGACACCTGACCCCTGCTGGGTGAATGATCCATCAAAGAACATGGTCCATGCCTGATGTGTGAGAAGCATGATGGACTCATCTGGGAACTCGATCCTTAATGGTTGATAGTCTACAATAGGTGCTTCAGCCAACTGATCTGCAATTGCTTTCCCCTTGATAGCTTTTCTTTCCACATACTCAATGTCAAATTCACTGAGTATCATGATCCACTTAGCTAATCTACCCGTGAGGGCAGCTTTGCTGAGTAAGTACTTTAATGGATCAATTTTTTCAATGAGCCTTGTAGTGTGAGCAAGCATGTAATGCCGTAACTTTTGGGAAGCAAACACCACCGCCATGCAAGCTTTTTCAATGGCATAATAATTCATTTCATAGGAGACCAACGTTCTGTTGATGTAATAGATTGCTCTTTCTTTATTGTTTTGATCTTCTTGGGCCAATAGAGCACCCAACGATGTTTCTGTAGCTGAGATGTATAAGATTAATGACTTCCCATGAATAGGAGGCATTAATATAGGTGGATTAGTCAGGTATTGTTTGATTTGTTGAAGACCTTGTTCACATTCTTTATTCCATTCATAGGTCACAACTTTATGCAAAGTCTTAGTAAATGGCTATGACTTGTCAGCTAGCTATGAGATGAAGCGCTGGATAGACTGAAGCCGACCTTGAAGACCTCTCATTTGACTGATATTGCTAGGTGGAGGCATTTCCATGATAGCTTGCACCTTTTCAGGATCCACCTCGATACCTTTTGCAGAGATGATATAACCAAGCAATTTTTTAGAAGTTACTCCAAATGCACATTTCTTAGGATTGAGTCGTAGTCTGAACTTTTCCATACGATCCAGTATAGGGCCTAGATCAGTAAGATGTGCCTTCCTGTCCATGCTTTTAGCAAGGGTGTCATCAACATAATCCTCCATTGTTTTGTGCATCATATCATGAAATATAGTAGTGACTGCTCTCTGATACGTGGCTCCAACATTCTTGAGACCAAAAGGCATAACATTCCAGCAGAAGGTGCCCCATGCACAAGTGAAAGCAATCTCTTCTTGGTCCTCTGGCGCAATTTTGATTTGGTTGTAGCCAAAGAAATCGTCCATTAGGGAGTACATTTTGTACCCTGTTGTCATATCCACAATCATATCAATGTTGGGTAGTGGGAAGTCATCTTTTGGACATGCCTTGTTTAAGTCCTTGAAGTCTGTGCAGACTCTGATAGATTTGTCATGCTTCGACATTGGAACTATGTTAGAGATCCATTCTGCATAGTCAATTGCTCTGATGAATCCAACTTTTAGGAGTTTCTCTAATTCTACCTTGACAAGTAGAGCCACATGTGGATGCATTTTTCTGAGTTTTTGCTTGACTGGTTTTACTCCAAGAGCTATTGACAGGTGATGCATGATAAGATTAGGATCTACACCAGGCATGTCAGAGTATGTCCATGCAAAGTTTATCTTTTTTTCTTTGAAGAAATCTGTGAATTCTTTGAGTTCTTCTGCAGACAATGATTTAGCCACAGGATGTTCTTCTATACCCAAATTTACTGACTGAGTTGGCTCAATTAGCACAGATGATCGTTTCTGGAAATGACTCAGAAGTGCATCAAGTATCTCATCCTCAGGCGCCTCAGAGAGGTTTTCACCTTCGGATACGTCTATTCTTTTTACTTTTTTTGGCTCTAACACTGCCACAATGTGGTTTTCACCGTCAGAGCGCCTATTTTTTTTCTTTTGATTTTATGACTAAGAACTATCTTCGCTAGTGGAGGACGTTACAAGTTCAACAACGTGGAGATAATAGGCTAGAGCATAGTCGTTCTGGAATGTGAGGACTTCGTTGGATGAGGAAGGGGAATTCTAGTCTATTAGCTCGGGATGTTGGAGTGAGAGAGAAGTGACGGGTTCAAGTGCATTCATGGTATAATCATTGAAAGCGTGGACTAGTAGGTTGAGACCTAGAGCAATCTCATCCAAAGGTGTATTTGAATCCCTTTGACTCCTAGCGACCATAGTAGAAGACACGTTAACATCTATGGAATCTGACTTATTAGACCTTACACTAGACCCTTCACTTATGTCGAGAATGTTTTTAGATGTATGTGTAGTATCAACATTCCTGTCAAAGGATCCTTCTGAAAGGCTGTCGAACACATATTCATGGGAATCTATGTTTGAACTCTGACTGGGATTTTTTCACTATGAAGGTTTGAGAGTTCTTGTGACACCAGCCTGTTCTTGCACAAACTGCTCTTGAAACTGTGATGGTATGTATCGTTCACCCCGGAAACAAGGGTCTTGTGACACTTTCCATTGTTCGTATGTCAGAGAAGTGAATGGAATAGCGCCATTGGAGTCACTGCTAGCCTTGGCTATACTGGCATGTATTATGATGTCATCTAGCTCAGCAAAGAATGCTGCCAGATATGGAGGAATAGGATAAGGAAAGTAATCCTCGTCAGAGCTAACCTCTAAGGTGTCCACTGTAGCTGTGCCCTTAGGTTCTGGTTCTGGTCCAAGTTTAGATTCAGATACAAACTTGTTAATCCCTAAATGGACCGGGATCTTCTTGAAGCCTAAACCAGTTGTATCTTTCGTCCTTCGATCCGTAGCTTTAATAGGTTCAACCAGCCCATTACCATTCATCCCTATTGGACCACTCCCTTTGTATCCAAATCATTTCATGATTTTAAGACCTTCACTATTGGGATCTAGTTCACGGGCTGGGGTAGTTTGTTAAGATATGTCCTTTCCTTTGTAAATCCAAGCTTTAATAGCTCTTTCCTCATCTTCATCTTCTAATGGTGTTGAAGCCCGTACAAAGGCACCATCATAAACTATTTCAGGAAGAGTAGTAGAAGATTTATTGTTCTCAAAAGGTCTCCCATAAGAATGAGGAGACAGAGGTAGAGCTGCTAATGATAGCACAGGTTCTATTTGATACCCCCCCATGCCTATGTCTTTGATTTTCAAAGTCTGTTCCATGTCTCTAATCATGACATCTTAGAATTCTCTGGATTCTCTGTTAGTAGGAACAAAACTATCAGCTGATTGTGTGAGCGTATTACAAGAATAGCCCATATTAGCAGGAACTGTCACTTCTGCGTCGTGGAAAGGAAACTTGATGCACTAATGATACGTAGAGGGAACCGCTTGCATTTCATGGATCCACGGTCTTCCCAATATGATGTCATAAGCAAGAGGAATGTCCAACACTTGACAAGTGACATCTCTTTCAACAGGTCCAACCCGAATAGGTAGCACAGCTAAACCTTTAGACTTTCTTTCTTCTTTGTCATAGGCTTTGATAGTAATTTTCTTGCGGGAATCTATGTGATCTTCATCATAACCTAGCTGAGTGAGCAAGTGAGCAGAGCAGATGTTGAGGCCAGCACCATTATCAATAAGGACGTGGCAGACGTGCTTTTGGCCAATCATGACCTCTATATGCAAAGGGGCGTTATGTGGGTGGCTGACCGAATGGTCATCTTCTTCTGAGAAAGACAAATAGTACGGTGAAGTCAAGTGACCCACTATAGATTGAAACTGATCAAGATTAATGTCTTTGGGGATGTTAGCCTCTGTGAGGGCTTTATCCAGAATCTGCTTGTGAGCAGGCGAGATCTTCAACAACTCAAAGATGGTTATTTGAGCTTTGGTTCTTTGCAGCTGGTCGAGAATGCTATAATTAATAGTAGGATGTGTGGGGACCACTTTCGTGGTCTTGTTGGTAGGGCCAACAACAGCTTTATCCGCGGGTTTCTTTGGTGCGGATGTAGTAGAAGGAGGGTCAGGACCCTTGAGGGTGATCTTAGCGTGGGATCTGGTAACGACATTTGCGCAATCTTGGGACGATTCAGGTTCAGACAAGCGAGACCCAGGGCCTCTCAGTACAAACGAGGTCTTAGGCTTAGGAGCATCCCCGCTCCCCTTGATAGTAATCACATCACAATACTCAACTTCGACATGATTGATCATGTTGATGACATTGTCATTAGTGATATACGTGTAGTTAACCTTGGCATTGCTATTCTTAGTGTTGGAAGACTCACCTTTATCGTGAGGAGGAAAGGGATCTTTAAATGCCTGGTGATCTGAATTCTTATTATGATTATCCACAATAATATCGCCATTATCAATTAGATCTTAGATCTTATGGCGCAACTGAAGACAAGTAGAAGTCTTATGACCCTTATTCTGGTGATAGTCACAGTATGCATTGTCGTTCCACCAATGGGGTCGCGGTTGCGGATCATATGGATGCTTGTCCAAAGGAGTGAGAACCTGGTTTTGCACCAAAGTCTTGTAAATACATCAAGCGGTTCTCCCAAGGAAGTGAATTCACGCTTGGGTCGAGGGGCCCAAGGTTTGTTGCTAGAGAATTTGGAAGGCGGCTGAGTGTTTGTTGCAGCCTTTTTAGTAGTTTTGATCGCTTGTATGCTAGAATTAAGATTGAAAACTGATTTTGAAGGATTCGGGGTCACATTATCAACCACTCCATCATTCACAACATCCCTATTCTTGTTGACAAACTTCCCTTTATCTTTGTTGGAAGAGGAGAAACCTTGTTTGTTGTCTTTGTGCAAAGTCAATTCTCCTTTCTTAACCATAAACGCCTCTGTCCTCATAGCTTTCTTAATCATGTTGTCAAAATTGAGGGGACCTTGAAGTTGTACCTGATACCCAAAATTAGGAGTGAGATTGTCCAAGAAGATGTCGAGTTTCTCAGATTCAGGTATTTATGAGGATACTTGGTGCAAAGCTGTCTCCATCTCTGGAGAAATGTCAGGAAGGCTCCCCTTGTCTCTTCTTGAGATTGCAAAGGTCCCTAATGTTGACGAGATGCTATATGTTGTGAGAATAATGCTAGATAAAGAGATTTGTGATCTCATCAAAAGTCTTAATGCCAGTGGGTAGTTGAGAAAACCACTCCATGGCAGGTCCACCCAGACTTCGGGGAAAGAGACGCATTAAATAAGTTTGATCATGAATGAACTCCATAGATAGGGCCCCAAATTCTCTCAGGTGATCCTGAGGATCGGTGGTACCCAGATATTTATCATACTTAAGGAGTTCCACACCCTTGGGAAAAGGTGGCATATGAAGACTCCTATCAAAAGGAAAAGGAAAAATGCTCTCCATCATGAATTGCCGTGCGGGTTTGTCCTTATCCTTTACAAGTTGGCTAATTTGGTTTTGCATATCTTGAATCATCTTTTGCAGTTTGGTAGTCTCAGTCTCTTCCTCTTTAGTCACAAGTGTTTCCACTTTGATATCTGGGGGTAGCTTGACTCCTTGGTTTGCCAATTCTAGAAAATATTTCTCTTTATCTTCTGCAAGGAGAATTTCCATCATCTTGATGAGACCCTTATTAGATTTCACAACATCTATGTCATTTTGATTTATCGAATCATCATCATTACCGAGGATCTCATAAATGCTTGGGTTCTGATCTTGACTCTGGTCATGTGGAGGAGGGCAATGGTGATGTGCTTGCTGATCAGCTTGGGATTGTTGATTCTGATCATTTTGAGATTGATCATGGGCCTCACTGTATTGACCTTGTAGGAAGTTGAAAGAGCCTCCCATGTTGCTGACGTGGGATTGTTCCATGTGTACAGGTTCAGTGTGAGTGTGTGTATCGAGCCGCGAGTTTGTGGCCAATGTAACTTTTGGTGGGTCAAAGGGGTTGATGGGTTTGGAAGGATCAATAGGTTCACAAGGATTGATAAGACCAAAAGGATTGGTATGATCAAAAGGATCAATAAGGTAGCGAGGATCGTCAATAGGGTCGACCCAAGTAGGTGACCTTCCACAGTTTTGTTGATCTGGAAGAAATGAGTTCTGTTGATCTTGAAACAATGGTTCAGGTTGTCTTTGAAACAAGGGATTATAGCACTGCTGGAACACCGGTCTCTAATTCAGACTGGGATCTATACTGAATGGCGAGGAGGAACATGAGGATCCCTCTTGACTATTAGATTGAACAATAGGTTCGGAATGACCTCTTCCTTGATTACGAGATCTACCTCTACCTATTCTGGAACCACGAATGGGAAATATGTTGTCACTTCTAGTCGTAACAGGCATAGACGAAGATGAAACAAGAGAGGACTTAGGATCCAACTCAAAACTCTGTCTCTAGAAATAGCGAAAAGGAGATAAAGGCTAGAACAACCAAGATGTGAAATGCACCCGACAAGAATCGTTAAGAGTATGGCTAGAATAGCCGAGATGTAACTATCACGTCGCAAGGTACAAAAGCACATAAAGGTAGGATAGAGAACAAAGAGACAAAATGAGTTTGAGCAAGAATCAGTTGGTTTGCAACTCAAGAAAATCAGTTTCAGAATGCAGACAACAGGGAAACAGGCAATTAGTCCTCAGACAAAAATCAGATCAGGAAAAAAACTCATCAGTCAATGGGAAATAGCTCACTATTTTGGGACACCAGGGTACAGATTCGTGCGAGAAAGTGCTGGTTTGTACAAGGAAATGCTTAACTGCGCGCAAGAAAATGAAAGCTCGCACGAGAAAATGCTCAGTTTCTAGAATCTCGCGTGAGAAAACTCCAGGTTTCGATAGATCGAATCAGTTTTCAAGACAAAATTTAGATTTCGAGACAGTCGGGACTGTTTTCTGACAAAATTTCCAGATTTAGGACAGTTTTATGATAGTTCAGATCAACAATCTCAGTTTGAATGTGACAAGCAATCGTTAACAAGCACAAAGTTTTGATCAAGCAATAGTGACGCAAGAAGTAGTCGCAAACAGTTCTACCAAGGACAAGGAAACTTGGCAGAATCATGGGATTCTTTGTTTAATCATGATTGGATAGTTTAAGACTCGAAACAAGCACTTAGTTATCCCTACAAAAAATATGGTAGAGAAGACAAAATTCGTGCCTCACTAGCTTATGTGTATGCGTGCACCTCACACAGCTGTGTCACCCCCTAGAGGGCACCCGTGTTTTTGGTGTTTCCAAGGAATAAATAATATATGTTCAAAGGTTACCCTTAAAGCAGGGGCCAGTGTCATATACCACTTCAAGGATCCAGGTGCATACCTATGTTGAGAATCTAGGGGAGAGATTCTTCCCCCTCCCTACGCAAAGATTATGTCTTCTTTCGGAGGTGATCTAGGTAGGTAACTAACTAAGAAAGTTTTTAGTGGGATTCCATTCACAATAACCTTCGGTGTCCCCGGTACAGGGCTGGGGCCTCGCAGCCACACCAACACTTGAAATTCATACACCCCCGCAAGCAGGGCTGGGAGTGGCGTCGCTCAATACAACAGACAAGGCTTTCTCAAGGTGATAGTCAGAATCATGAGAAAGAAGTTACCATGGCTTTGGAGTCTTTGGACTCGACAAAGCATACTTTATTATAGTGAGGTGGAATCACTGGCGATAGTTGTGTACTCACTTGGGTCGTTCCCGGAGGTTCAATTTCTGACAGGCCCTCTAAAGGTGACACAAAACTTGGCTCAGATTCAAGGGTCAAATTTTATGATTCTCTCAAAGAGAGAAGAGCATACTTCTCTACCTCTTCACTTTACCCAAACACGCAAGACATATTCATCACCGAGCTAACTCTCCTCCAACCAATTCACAAGCTTTTGGGTTTCTGATTCTCT
>MU223225.1:6737059-6761948 GCA_018584345.1 Thuja plicata
ATTATTTAATTAAATAAATGAATTATTGCCACATGGGTGGCTTTTCACATTGTTTGAATTATTAAATTCAAGTGAGGATAATTCATTCAAATAACCAAATAATATTTAATTCCCTTGATGTGTATTAAATAAAGGGGGTGGGATTAATTTAATTTAAAAGCACTTAGGACTTTAGAATTAAATTAATTAATCATAGGAAATTTTAGCTAATAAATCTTGAAAATCTAGGAATTAAATATAGTGAAGATCTATGCAAATTTAGGTTTTCTGCATTTGAGACCAAGTCAATTAAAGACAATTAGGAAGAAGAATTTGCCTGGTACAATAGGACTTCGATGATGAGAATTTGAAGAAATGCACCAAAATTGATTAGAATTGTAAGGTGCCAATTTTGGGATATATATATATATATATATATATATATATATATATATTCCTCCCTTCTTCTTTATAGTTTAGTTCGTCTTGTTATGTAAGAAGTATGTTTTCTATAAAGATTATGGATTCTCAGAAGTTTTGGGATCATGAATGGTAATGATAGTTTGATATTTGGGTTGGGATCAAGTTTCTCTCTCTGTTTTTTTTTCTTGTGTAGGGATAGTGTTTGAAAATTGGGGTTGAGTCTATAGTTACAAATCTTTTCTTCTATAGACTTGATTTAGTAGATGGCAAAAATTCACTTCTTTATTATTCTTGAATTATTTTAATTTCTTTTGATATTTGAAGGTCGACTATATTTATAAAAACCTTGATAGGATTGCTATTATGTCAGAGGAAAGATGTTTATCTTAGCCAACCCACAAAAATGTGTGTAAAAAATTGTAAACAACACGTTTCAATCAGGCATGTTTTCTTATGAATTCTAGTGCATATCTAGAGACACTTACTATTCCTTTTGACGTGTATAATGCGAATGAAATGGGAATATAACTCTCAAATCTTGTATGTTAACATGAATGAATTGAATGTCTTTCAATACAAGAATATATCAATAACTTTTACAAGTTTTAATAATTACAAGGATATGACAAGAAGGTTATAGGTAGGAGTTACCTAAAATTTTATATTTTAAATTTTAAAGTTGAAAAGGTCAAGTGTAGGGGTCAATTTGACTTCATGATCCTAGACTTGACCTAGGACCAAAAGTGAGGCATATCAGGGTGGGGAATGTGCAGATGGAATTATGTGTAATAAATATGTAAATATAATGTAAGTATGAGAATGTGTAAAAATATGGTTGTGATAGGGGTTAAATGTCTAAGAATATATGTAATGGATGGGTATGTGGTATACAGTATGTTGGTGCATCAAATAACACTTGGCCATTCTAGAAGGAAAATAGTGTTTATTAGCCCGAAGGAAATAAAGTCAAGTCGGACAGTCAACTGGGATTCATGATTGAGTCGTAGTTGGTTATGAAGGAAGATGTTCCCTTAGATTGTATAGGATAATTAGAGAGATGAAAATAATATTGTGCATACCTTAGTTATACCTTATGCATAAGGATGCTCAACAGATTTTTCACTAAAAGACTTCTTAAATTGGTTTACTAGTCTTTTAGACCATAAATTTCAAAGCACCATTTCAATACCATTCTACAAGACCAAATCAATATTTCCTAAATGTAGTGTCATTTTTAGTTCCATATTTTGTATGCAACTTGTGAAACCTAGAATATGCATAACTCTCCAAAGATAGGCAATGAGTTCATACTCACACAATGCATGACAAATATATATTTCCATGAGCTCATGCAAACTAACAAGGACATACAACAATTTACAAAGAATAGAAGATGCGTCATTATAAATTGTGACCGATTGCCTCAAGAGGGCTATTAACATTTTTTGGTGATAAGGTGAAGACTTAAATAAATGGACAAACATACTTGCAAAACCAAAGAGCTAAATATAAATCAAATCAAAATAGAGATCTAAGAAGAACATTCAAAATCTCAACCATTTAATTTCACATAACTATAATTCTTAAAATCAAGAAACTTCTCATAACTTAAAAAAAAATACTATAAATGAAAAATATTTTTCTAACTATTAATGAGAATCTTTTACATCTTCTTAGAAATACAAACATTGAATTATACAACACTTCATACTTGAACTTTCGTACTTGAACTGCAAATTTTGACACCAAAAAATATGTATACTAGATGCCACACTATATAATTAGGTTGAGATGTGGTCTACATAGAGAGAGCTTGTACTAAACTAATATTTTGTCTTAGATCTTTTACATAGCCAACACTTTTTCCAATTCACACAATTACATCTAGGCACTAAATATACCTTGAGCTATATACCACACTTAATCAAGCCTCATAAGAGAACTTCAATAAATGGATGCCCAATTATAATAATACACTTACATCATGCACTACATTTTATTTCTTTATATTAGACCTTTTTTCAAAAGAGAAAAAAATATACCTTAGTCTATATGCATTATACCTATTAAACCTAGCTATATTGATATTTGGTGCAAATTAAATGTCTATACGATAACCAATATGCCAATGAAACAATTTCCTTCTCAATTTTCATAAACATCATTAATACTCATTTTTTGTTGATTCTCTCGACTACCACCTCCTTAATGGCCAGCCTTATCCAGCACACTCTAAGCGTTGACTGCTTAGAGTGTTTTTGAAGGCATTAGCATCGTTCATTTACATTATAATTCAGTGTATACATTTGGAATTTATTTGTAAGTCAACGCTTAGAGTGTGTTGGTTAAGCCGGCCGCTCCTTAATAGCTAACTCAACACCCAAATCATATCTACCTCTACAAATATTCATCATGTAACCACATCACCTCCTCCACAACCACCTACTTCATATTCTTTAGTGAACAAACCTTCCAAAACCAAGTACCTTAGCAACCACCTTAGACCATATTTGGTAAACAAATTTTCCATCTCCTTCAAGAATAGAGCATTCCTCTCAATAATCATGTCTCTGAGCAACCCTCTTGTTGTCCCTAAACTTGATGATAGGAAATTTCAACACTTCCTTACCCTGTTTGCGCAAGACAATGTAGCCTTGGGAAAGAGAGGGATTCTTCCTGAGTCATCCACATTATCCAGAACGTCCTCCAACTCCCCAAGAAAGCACTTCCTCACCAGTTTGTTGTAAAGAGCTGCCACCAACTCATTCTCCCCAACGTCCAACAAACAAGCTACAAACTAGCAACAATATTGGAATTAACCCAATATCTGCATTCTCCTTTTATGAATTCTTCACCCAACACTCTTTGGACCAAATGCATGACCAATCCATGCTCTACAAAATACACCATTTTCAGTGTTTTTTTTGTAAGATCACCTAAGAAATACATTTGCCTCTTTCTACACCTCAGTCTCACAAGAGTGTCCATGTCTGCAAAGCAACATAGATAATAATATCAAACACCCAAATGAGAAATGCATCGCAAAGACTCAATATATTCTAACATCCCACCACCCATAGTTATTCGACATTCATCACAACAATACCGTCTAGGCTCAAGCAATCTCTAGGAAATCTGCGAGCTACACAAAATCACATGGGCATAGCATATAAAATGTATCATCCACTTGGAAAGAAGCCTTATTGCTTTTCAGCTCACCCTCCTCATGTTGCCATGTTGTCAAATAATTACTTCCAAGGCATTATAATTTGTCTTTTCCTTGTGTCAAGTATATACCAGTCATTTCAACCATACTTGGAGAAAGGAATCATAATAGTGCACAAAGAGTGGAGTGATGCCATCCCCCATTAGTACAATTACATGTCACACCCCTCACCCAATGTCTAGCCTTACTTTTGCAAGATCAACTTCATTCATGCTACCCTCATCTTCTATTTTGAAAATATCTCCGCCTCTTGATTACCTTCTTGAAAAATATGTGAGATCTTGACATTGTCTAAATTTTTCATGAGATCTCTAATAGATCTTATCCATCTACCTAATTTCTAGTTTTGGGTGCAGTCTTGTCCTATGACATTAGCTGTAATTAAAGATTCACCTTGCAAGTGTAGATTTTGAGCCCTAACTGCAATCCCACACTTAAGGTCAAGAAGCATCGGTCTCATCTCTGCTTCATTATTCGAAGTCGTCCCTAAATGTTCCGACATTATTTTATAACTATACCTTCATGGTCTCCCGCAATGCAACCAAATTCGCTCGAGCCTGAGTTACCCCTTTAGGCTCCATCAAAGATAACTTTGATCCACCCTACTTCCAATTTCTCCACTTCACGTTCTCCTAGGGGTTATAAGAAGATCATCCTTTCTATGAATAACACTTTATTATTATTATTTACTTAGCTACTAAATTTTTCCAATTTGAAAAGGCAAATTAAAAATCACATCTTTTTGTTTAACATAAAAACCCAATATATGTTTGTAATATGTGGAAATAGAGTTCTCTAGCTTGTATGGTTAAACGAGGAAGCTTAGGTCTATTTATGCTTTAATTATCCTGAGAGGGGAGTGATCCATTTGGATCAAGATGTTGGGTACACGATGGATTCACAGTCCCTCATGATGAGTGAAATGTGACTATTCAAGTGTGGATATGGATGTAAGATCTAGGGGAAAATATGATGAAATGATGACTTTTAACATGCACATAAAACATAAAATTGATATACAAATTCCAATAGAAGATCTAGAAAGCACAGACGATGACCGAACTATGATCCAAATCTTGAGCAGAATCAAGGGGACTTAGTCGTGCCAGGCGATCTGCTCCCAAGACTCAGTCGCCTTAGACAAATTGCTCCTGACTGTTTTAGATCTAACTATAAGTGTTATGTAGCTCTCCTGATACTCGATCTATACCTTTTCCTGTGCATTTGCCACCTGTTCTTGCACACATAAAATAGAGAAAATGTTGGGTTGAAAAGGGTTCGCCTAGGTCAAACCCTAGTTTTGGAATCAACTATAAAATTGAAATGTAATTGAAGTGTGCTGATATGTAGCGGAGTCTAGATCTGAGAATTGAAATGTCTTATACCTTGTTGATGCAATGCTTTTTGAGTATAATCACAAGTGTTAATGCAATAACATGACTCCATAAGACCTAAAAAGGAAAATTATGAACATAAACTTACATGAAGGGTGTTGAAGCTTACCACAATGCTAGATCTAAAGAATATGGTGGGACAAAATGCCTTGAATTCTTGAGCTCGAGTGAATTGAGAGAGATGTGTGTGTATGTCAAAATTAGGGGGGACTTGCTTTTATACCTTTCCCTAGCATTTTAGGGCATGAATTTCAGAGCAAGCTAACACATGATTAAATTTCATGCTTCCACAAGCTAACCATTGCGTGATTTAAATTTTGGGCTAGATTGTGGGGAATGGGTCACCCAAGGTGACTTGTCCCCCCCAATGTAGGCCTAAATTGAGACTCGGGGTATGAAATGCTAAGGAGAAGCCAAAATTTAATTATAATTGTTTTCGCATAATATGATCTGGCATGAGAGGGCATACATGCTAAAATAGATCCTAGGAGAGAAAAATTGAACATGGATGCAATTTACATTGCTACATTTAGCCCCCACTTTAGCGGGAGTATCAGTCTATATGCATACTCATGATAAAGGAGAGAGAGAGAGAGAGAGAGAGAGAGAGAGAGAGAGAGAGAGGCAACACTGGAAAGAGGTAAGACATCACTAAGTTAAGGGGAATGAGCCTCCAAACACTAGGATCTTAACTCATACAACCACATGCGAGGGCACACCGAATAAAACAAAACAAAGACAAAAGCAAAAGACACACAACAAAGGGTTTAGTACTAAAAAAATATTCTCCAATTCAACTAGTTAAAGAGACCTCGATAATCATCATGTCTCAACCACTAATATCACACTCAGAATGTTATTGCAAGAGCACAAGCGATCACATGGAAAGAGAAAGATCATATATCACACTTAGAATGCTATTGCAAGAGCACACACGATCACATGAAAAGAGAAAGACAATATATCAAAGATGAGACAAGACACCAGGATCCAACTAACTAGAAGGGCATGTTATGCTTATGGGATCATGGAGGAGAGAGATAGCAAGCCATGGATTCCATAGAATAGCAAGCCGTGTTATGCTAGGTGATCGTGAGGTGATCCACGAAAGAGCATTGATTTTACTGGACAACAATTTTTGCTATGTTGTGTGATATGTGAGACAAAAGAGGAGGAAGAGTTAACAATAGTCTAGCAAGTTTGGTTATGCTAGTTCTACTTATCCCAAGAGAGAGTTTGGTGTAAAGAGAGAGTTGATAGTCTAGTAAGTTGTGTTATACTAGTCAACCCATCTCAAGGATAACCAAGAAAAACATTGTATGCGAGGAAATCCACAAAAAATGTGCAAAAGATAACCAAGGAAAGCATTGTATCCAACAAAATCCATAGAAAAACAATGCAAAGGATAACCAAGGAAAGCATTATATCCAAGGAAATCCGCTAAAAAAGGTGTAACTGATAACCAAGGAAAGCATAGTATTCAAGGAAACCTGCTATATTTAAAACAAGGAGGCCACACATATGCCCACCCTCCTTAAGATGACAACATACAACTATGGTGACATCTTAAGTAAAAGAAGAATAAGGATACACACCTTCAGCACCAAGGAGATATCCTTTAAGTAACAATGTACATGCTAACATTGCCCAAGAAGCATAAATCTTTTAAGGCAATAAAGAGATTTTTTTTTTTAAATATCTTGCAACAAGTGTAAAGGGATCATTTTGAGGGATGCACAAAGAGAGGAGGAAGAGATCTTTGATCAAAGACATATACTTCCAAGAGGATTTCTTGAACAAAAATATCATCATTGGCCAAAAGAGAAGGAGAATGAGAATTCACACTCTACCCATTGCTAGGTAAAGAGATTCTTGATGAAGGATAACACACTTTTGGTCACATGAATAAGACATCTATGAAAAAAATCTTGAACCAGATTGTCTGACCAATTTTTTTATTCTTTGGAAAATTCCAAAACGAGAATTCAATGTTTTTATCATATTTAAGCCTTCAAAAGATTCTTTTAGCTAAGACCAAACAATCTTCAAGAGGTAATGAAATGTTTGTTTCTTGTGGTAAAAATTTTGGTAATGAAGGTGGAGGATTTAAATTTGAAGTAGGAGTACCACTTGTGTTAGGTCTTTGATTTCTTCTTTCTCTAGGGGAAAAATATGGTTGAATCGGCTTGAAGAACATTATGAACAATATTTTCTTGAAGTGCAAATTCTAAGCCTTGTGTAATACATTGTGTGGGAAAAGTTTTTATAGTGATTTTTATTCCTTGTTCCAATTTTCCAAGACCTTGTCCACTATATCCTTGTTTAGAGATAATGTCACAACTCACCTCATAATATGTCTCTAGTTTAGAGGGTAGGAGACTTGTATTTCAATGTTATGAAAAGGTTTTGTGTAGCGATGGGTATTAGGAGGATTGATATTTATAGGGAGATTCTTAATCCTATCATCATCATTCACATCCACTTTACTAGGTTGGGAAGAAGTAGGCTCATCTAAATATTCATCTTTTCTTAATGTTATGTTAGGATATAGATCATGTATAAAGTGATAACATCTTCTTGATTTAGGATATTTTGATGGAGAAGATAAGATCTATGAGAATAGAGAGTATCTAGAGTGATTGAAGTGCTTGGATTAACATGTTTAGCCTCTTGAACCAAGATATCTTTGTAAGGAGAGTCCTATTACTTCTCTTCAATATAATATCTATTGGAGAGATTGTTAATATAAGTATCCACTCTCTCCTCATTAATAAAAGCTAGCCTAGAGGACGTAAACATGTTCATTTCAATGTCATCTTTAGGATTATCATTTTCTACAAAAACTCTTATGAGATCTGCATATTTGTTGGTGTAATTAATTATTCACTAATTACACTTTACTTAAGCTTACTTAGGATAATGCATACATAGTAGTTTGCATTTGAGACACTTAGTATTTTACACCTTTATTTGTACATGGTGTAGGAGAAATTCTACTTTAGGTGGTGATAGTTGTTATCACATTCCACTTCATGTGTTGTCTACACCTTTAGTGCATTTATCACATTATCATCCTCCACATGTTGCACATACTTCATTGTATAATAGAGGATGATCCGCCTTTTGTGGACATGTGCTTCCAACTTGTATGGGTGATAAGCTATCTTCTCCTCATCATTGTCTATTATTGCCTTGCCTATATAAGTAGACACATCTTCATTGTATTGATTAATCCAGTTGATCATATTGATGAGAATACAATTTGTTCTTGTTCATCTTCTCTCTTGTTTGTGCTATTCATTGGGATTCTAGATCTTGGCATATTGCCTTAGGCAAATTAATACATGGTATTAGATCCATTGGAGTGTCCATTGCATAGCCATTTGGAGAGATATTGCTTTGTTTGTTGGAGGGCTTGCATTCAGATCTAGGAAAAAACATTTTTTGGGAGTGTCTAGAGCAAGATCTGACCTCACCATTGCATTCAGGAGGTTGTTACGATGAATTTTGACTATAAATTTACCTATTTTGGGCAAAAGTCAAATTTGGGGCAATTTTTTTTCAAATCGAGATGTACTGGCCGATCTGACAATGATGGTATGATTTGTGAAAAAAACATATTTTTTACTATGTGATATTCATTTCTTTTTCCACGGCTCAAAAAAATAAAATTGCGCCAAAAAAAAAGTTTTTGAGTCCCCTGCTTCTCTGTTCTATTAGAGTATTTTGCAGGATATTTTCTTAGATCCTTGCACAATCAGCACCGAACCTATACATACCGCAGAGACAAAGCATTCAAATCGTGGTAGTATGAGTAAGGTAACTCTTGCTTAGGCCTTGTTGACTTCCGCCCACTACCCAACACCATCCATTTGCATATTGTGTGGGTGTATTGATATATAAATAGTGAAAAGTTCCCACGCATCCAATACGTGACTATTTTCCATATTACTATTAAAAACTCCTTGGTAACCGATGACAAAAAATTACATTGCAAACAACCCTACAGTACTGGTTTTGTTGATGATGGTGTAGTTTTTGTTAAGTTTTTTAGGATAATTGCAAATGTAATATCACTCTATGTTGTATGTGTTTTCCAAATGCAACAATCTCTCTTTCATTTATATTGGGAATGAGGCTAGGAGAGACATGTCCCTTCATGGGACATGTCTATTCATTATTATTTATAAGAAAGGACATGCCTCTTCCCATTAATTATAATTTAATCAATATTATAATGTTTTATCAATCAATTATTAATTAAAAATATATAATAATTTAATATTGAATATTAACTTTCTTATGATTAATAATAATATAACATATATATTATATTATTATTAATCAACATGTATTATATGTATTCTAATGATCATACGACTCATGCTACAAACATTAACACTCCCTCTTAGCTAGGGAGGATGATCAAACATAATGTGTAGTGGTCTCCTGTGTCAACACTTTTATGACCCTCAACATAGCTATACAAAACACCAATACTCCCTCTTAGCTAGTGAGGATAAATCAATCCAATGTCAACACTTATATGACACTTGATAACATCAATCATATGATGTAAGAAATAAAAGAATCATCATCATGATGTAATCAATAGAAACATAGTCTCAAGATGTGGATTGCCTCCATCGACGATTATATCCACAAGCTCTTAGGTGGATTGCCTCCATCGGTGATTCTATCCAGAAGCCCTCGTGTGGATTTCCTTCATCGGTGATTCTATCCACAAACTCACAAGCTTTAGAGTGGATTGCCTCCATTGGCGATTCTATCCACAAACTCACGAGCTTTAAAGTGGATTGCCTCCATAGACGATTCTATCCACAAGTTCCCAGGTGGATTGCCTCAATCGGTGATTCTATCCGTAAGCTCTTGTGTGGATTGCCTCCATCGGTGATTCTATCCACAAACTTACGAGCTTTAATGTGGATTGCCTCAATCGATGATTCTATCCACAAGTTCCCAGGTGGATTGCCTCAATCGATGATTCTATCCACAAGCTCTCGTGTGGATTGCTTCCATCGGCGATTCTATCCACAAACTCACGAGCTTTAATGTGGATGCCTCAATCGGCGATTCTATCCACAAGTTCTATCTATTATGATTTGTTTCAGCCATCACAAGATGTCTACACAATAGAAGGTCAAGTTATTGTAAGATCGTCACCTTTCAATAACTCTTACAAATACAAGTGATAATCATTTGGAAGTCGTCACTTCCTCATGATGTACACAGGGGGAATGCCCATTAAAAATATGGAGTCACACACATGACATCCTTCATGCCTCAGTGCAAAGGGTGAAAACAAGGGATTTCACCTCGAACTTCTCTCACAGAGAAGATATCAGTCTGTTGATAATCCAAGATTGCTTAAGATGACCTGTCAGACTCCCTCTGAGTTTGATATCAATCTTCTTAGCTCCTCGTCCAAATTTACCTCTGAAGATTCAGACTCCCTCTGAAAAAAATTTATTGTGCTTATGTCCTGAAGGTATGTCAGAGAGAGATTACAAATAGCTTATAAACTAAACTATCTCATACAGAAATACCAAAGATAGAAGCATACAAGATTTTAATAGCCAATATTATAGCATAAATTTCAAACTCAATAATTCATGTGCATTAATAAACATGGAATACTTATCTTAAGTTTTAAATCTTTCCTTTTGTAAGGTGAGCCCATATAGGAAATATCAACTCTCATCAAATTTTGAAGTTGTCTGTGGAGGACACGCTACAGAAGATCATAATGTTATTCGTGCTAGCCATGCCAACGACATTCATGTAGAGCGGCAACCTAGAGTGGATGATCACCATTTTCTCACTCTCCACTAAAAATGGTTCAAATGGAAATGTAACATTGGTTATTATTCCCCCCACAATGTACAATTCCCACTCTTATATCGTTGAACAATACACATGTTTTCTTGTTAAATGACTAGATTGCTACAAGAGACGTGAAACTCTATAATTAATTTTTTTTCTATAAAGAGACACTTCCTTGAATACATTATTCTTTGTTAATGCTTGACCATGATCATAACAAATTAATATATCTCTTTAATGAAAGCCACTTTCATAAATTTCACATAGACCTATACACAGTCTGTCATAAATTTTTAATCCCATACTATTTCTCCAAACGCTCCGGTGGGATTCTTCAAAATTTGTTTTTCACCAACATATCTGAAATTCAGAACAATCCAACGGTGGATTTGTGAGGTATGGTCCCTTTACTAAGACTTTATTTTTTGAGACAGTCACACATTCACCATCAACAAACTACTCACTTACATTTGCAGTCTGGCTCTGATACCATGTTAAGCTTTTTTTAGGATAGCTGCAAATGTAATATCACTCTATGTTGTATGTGTTTTCCAAATGCAACAATATCTTCTTCATTTATATTGGGAATGAGGCTAGGAGAGACATGTCCCTTCATGGGACATGTCTATTCATTATTATTTATAAGAAAGGACATGCCTCTTTCCATTAATTATAATTTAATCAATATTATAATGTTTCATCAATCAATTATTAATTAAGAATATATAATAATTTAATATTGGATATTAACTTTCTTATGATTAATAATAATATAACATATATATTATATTATTATTAATCAATATGTATTATATGTATTCTAATGATCATGTGACTGAAGCTACAAACATTAACGATTTTCAATATAAACAACTGGAATCTCATCCTCTTGATCCATGTGGGATAATTTACACTGACTAAACTGCCACTCAGCGGTGCCCCTCCAACAACGACATCACCGCCACACAGAGCACCAACACAAATCATTGCATGCCACATCAACAAACTTTGCACACATCAACGAACAATACCAGCGAATTAGATTTGGACACTTGGGCGACTTCTCATTGGTGTCAGGTACATATAGTCAAATCAAAACAACCAGTTAACAGTCCAGACAATTCTTTCAAAATTTGTGAGTCAATACACTTCTGCAATCCCTCTTTATGTTCTACACAATTTTAATTGTGCATTTGAGTATATAAAGAGCAAATAATTTCACAGCCTAGTGAATGTGGGAATATTGTTTTGGTCGCCCCCCTCACCATTGCCAGTTTCAATTTTGAAGGCGATTTTAAAATGACCATAACTCAGTCATTCAGGCTCAATTTTTGATGCATTTGTTTTTGATTTGGGGTAGAATTTCACGATCTTCTCAGATATGGAGTATTTTTTTTTAATTTTGGTGCATGGATATTTTAGAAAAATATTTTTTTTCATAACTGTAGCTAAGTAATCTTCAGTTTTGCAACTTCTGAGGCTTTGTTCGGGCTCATACAGACATATTTTCAAGTGTCATTTTTTTTTAAAGTGCATGATTTTTTGTCTACTTTTTATTTATGCTATCATTATGTAGCCATTGTGGGTAGAAATATCACTTTTTGATCTTGGCCTTTTTTGGCCATTTATGATCATTGTAATGCTATAATTTTAGTTTCTATCTTTAGCAATATTATTTTGAGTATGATTCGGCCTCATCAAGGTAGTTGTAATCATTGAAATTAGAAGTCAACTTTTCCTTATTTTACAAAGTGCATTGTCAGAGGAGGGGGGGTAATGATTTGTTGATCTCAATTTGTAATGTGAGAAGGGTATAATTAATGTAATCATGGGTATTGCAACACATCCTGCTGTAATAACTTTTATTGGGGGTAGATATGAGTCACGAGCAAAAGGAATCATCACACATTGTAGATGGATTAATGTCTTGCCTCATCTTTATGGACTCAATCCTAAGCCCAATTTAGAGTGGAGTCAATGCATTTGGGGAAATAATAATGATCATATCAGATATTTGATTTGTGACAACATCAACTCATTCCTCTTCTATGAAATCTACCCCAAGTTTAGTCGTATTGAGTACCCATACGTAATTTGGACCATTATTTGGGAGCATTTTGGAGATCCTCATGTTCCTCCATTCCCAGATGATCATGTTTCTATTTGTTTCATTCCACTTGATGATGTAGACATTATTCCCTTTGATGATGCTACCTTAAGGAAGATATCTAGGTAGATTTATGATCCATAACCTCCACCCGCATCTCCTACTTCTCCAATTGAGATGACACATTTATCTCTTGTTGGTGATTCCAGTGAGTCATTGCAAGAGATATCTATTTGTCTTCCTAATTGTGATTCCTAATTGCTAGACATTGGTTCATTATTTGTGGAGTCTCATATTTCAAATTTGGGAGACACATTTGAGGGGATTTCTCTTCTCTTTGATGACAACTTCATCACAGTTGGAGAATCTTCTTCACTATCTTTAGAGATTGACATTCATGAGTCTCTTCCTTCACTTGATATGCCACATTACTTAGTTATGGTTGATCATGCTTATGTGTTGGAGACTCCCATTCAATTTTCAAAGTCATCATTCATAGTTGATCATAGTTGTGGCAGCAATGTTGTCACTCCATCTTTTTTCTTTGGAACTTGTTCACAATCAGTTACCATTGTTTCCTTTTTGTCACATTCTACTATGATTGGGCATGCTCCTAATTGGTTCATGGCATCTTCATCATCTAAGGGCATGGAGACACATGAGAAGATTTTAGAGACAACATCATCATACTATATTTGGATTCTACTTCCTAATTTGAGATTAATTCCCATCTCAAATGGGAAGCATTCCTGCATTTGTACTTGGTCTATCTTCTTCTCAAGGGGAGAAATGTTATTTGTAGGCATTGGACCATGTTTTGTCTTCAAGCACTACCATTTTTGTAGGACATTCTTCTTTATGGGGGGATATCATGTCTCCTTTCCTTCCTATGGAGAGATGCTTGATTGTATATACATGATGTATGTAGTCCTTGTGGGGTCTTGAGTCCTCCATCCATGCATCTTGTTTTTTTTTCATCTCTCTTTTGGAGGGGAGTTTTGTCCCATGAGGTTTTCTCCCTTTCTCTTCTTTATGAGAGATTGCATTGCATTTAATATTGTACATGGGTACCTAACATGGCCTAGTAGCCAGGACCCATCATGCATTGTGAGTTTAAGTGCATTCCCTTAAGTTGCACTTAAGGGGGGTGTTGGTGTAATTAATTATTCACTAATTATACTTTACTTAATCTTACTTAGGATAATGCATACATAATAGTTTGCATTTGAGAGACTTTGGAGTTTGCACCTTTATTTGCACATGGTGTAGGAGAAATTTCACTTTAGGTGGTGATAGTTGTTATCACATTCCACTTTATGTGTTGTCTCCACCTTTAGTGCACTTATCACATTATTATCCACCACATGTTGCACATACTTCATTGCATAATGGAGGATGATCCACCTTTGGTGGCCATGTGCTTCCACCTTGTACATGTGATAAACTATCTTCTCCTTATCATTATCTCTTATTGCCTTGCCTATATAAGCAAACACATCTTCATTGTATTTGTTAATCCAGTTGATCATATTGATGAGAATTTACAATTTATTCTTGTTCATATTCTCTCTTGTTTGTGTTATTCATTGGGCTTCTATATCTTGTCACATTGCCTTAGGAAAATTCTTACAATATTTTATGAATTTCCTTAAGAATGCCATCAATATGGCAACCTGCAACACTGATAAAAGCTTTGAAAAATGATTTGCATGTAGGAAATATGTTTGAAATTCTAATGATGCCATAGGTATGAAGGGTATGAATAAATGCAAGCAACATGAAGGGGAATAAGCCATTGTCTAACACATGATTTTGATAAATGCAACTAAGAAGCAATGTAATCACATGGAAAATAACAAACCAATTGAATTCTGTGAATTCTATCATGAAAATCAAATGCACTCAAATCAGATCTGAAAATCAGAATGCAAGAGTAAGAGATGTCGCGTTCACCATAATGTAAGGAAGGGAAATAGAGTTCACTAGCTTGTATGGGTAAACTAGGAAGCTTGGGCATATTTCTGTTAGAGTAAAAAAATATTTTTACTTATTAATTAAATCATTATTGATTTAATTATTAAGTCCCCTCTTTATCTCTAGTTCACTTAAGCTAAACTTTAGGCATATAATAATTAATTCTTTATTAATTATTATTATGCAACCTAGGTTTCTCCACCTTTCGAGTGTTTGATCTCCTTTATAAGGAATTATCTCTTTGTAATTATTAATTCTTTTGTAATTCCCTCTATTCTCGCAGATTTAGTAGGATCACTTAGAGTTCTTGTTTTGGAGCTCTCTTTGGTTTTTTGCCAAACAAGATATCGTCGAAAAACTGGTTCCGAGCCCGACCTGATTTTTCAAGTTTGGTTTTCTTATTTTTTATCTTTCTGGTGTTTTTTCCATTCAAAGTTAGGGTTCATTTTTACACTCCGGTCACCATATCTTGCTCCTTCAGACTCCATTTTTTGACTTCCGCATGTCGTCAGAAAGTTGGTTCTATTTTCCTTCTTCTTGTATGAGTCTCATCACTAGAATCTTCTCCAGGTATATTTTATTCATTTTTTTGCTTAAATTGGCATTCTGGTTTTATTCATTTTTTTGCTTAAATTGGCATTCTGGTAGACATCTTGGATGTTTCAGGTCCTGGGATCATTTTCCTTGCTTGGGATGACTCATTTTTAGCTGTTACATATGTTCTTACAAATTTATGTCATTCCTGAGCATTGTAGACATCTTTTTCTGTAGCATTTATTTTTGCAAACACACTGAGATAAAGTGTCATCATTGCATGCTTGGGATCTTGCACATTTTGTGCCTATTTATACTTGAACTACAGTATAAAGTGCCATGGGGGGGTTTGATGTTTTCCATCTACCTTTTTCAAGTGAGTGTTCCTTCCACGATATTAGCCTCATGATGTGTGTCAAGAGAGCGATCCTTCCATGACACCATCCTTTATATGTGTTTTTACTTTCTTCAACACTTTCTACGTTCTTGTTTCTTTGTCATGGAGTTGTTCTTGGCAGTCTGGTTCAGTGTACTTGTCATGCCTCGCCCTGCTCAGCATTATGGTGGAGTATCTCCTGTTGGTTATTATGCTTCCTTGGTTCGATGGAGTGAGCTATGCATTCAATATTTGTTCCTATGTACTAGGCGGATGCAATGGTTGGGTACCTATGCATTTCGGTGAGATGGATCATTTACCATATGGGCACTCTTTCATTCCTATTTTGGAGGCAACCTTTCACCTTCGATTCATAGCTCTTCAAAATTTGATTACAGTCTTCTCTACCTGATCATGTTCTATTACAGTGGAGGTTCCAACAGTTATTCTTTGATAGTGTTTGTAGCTTCACGCTTCAGAGGTGTTCTACATGTTCTTCCTTTGTTCCTATCTTTTGGGACATTCTCTAGTTTGGAGGCTTCTTCAGTCCTTCACTAGTCTTCATCTATTTTCGTAGAGGGGTTTTTACCATTGAGTTTTCTCCTTTTCTCCTCTTTATAGAGATTCTTTGTACTTGGGTACCTGATTAGGCCATATTGCTAGGACCCATTTCCTATTTTCAGTAGTTGTTTCTAGGTTTTTAGCTTCTCCCTAAGTTTATCTTAAGGGGGGGTGTTAGAGTAAAAATGTATTTTCACTTATTAATTATATCATTATTGATTTAATTATTAAGTCACCTCTTTATCTCTAGTTCACTTAAGAAAAACTTTAGACATATAATAATTAATTCTTTATTAATTATTATCATGCAACCTAGGTTTCTCCACCTTCTGGGTGTTCGATCTCCTTTATAAGGATTAATCTCTTTGTAATTATTAATTATTTTTTAATTCCCTCTCTGAATAAATATTTTATCTTTCAGATCATTCTGAGTTTTGTCTCCAATATTTGCTTTTGTAACATGTTATTTTGTATGCAGTGGATCTTGGTGGTTAAATTCTATGAATTCTAACAATTTCCAATTTATTACCTTGAGAGGGGAGTGATCCAATCAGCTCAATATGCTCAGCACAAAATGAATTTAATGGTTTCTCGCGATGAGTGGAAGATGGCTATGCAAGTTTAGAATATGGATGTAAGATCTTGGGAAAAATATGATGAAATGATGACTTTAAGTAGCCACAGGAAAACACAAAATTGATATGTATATTCCAACACTAGATCCAGAAAGTACAGATGATGACTAACTTGTGATCCGAATTTCAGGCAAATTAGGGGGACTTAGTCGCTCTAGGTGACCCACAACCAAGACTCAGCCACCTTGGGCGACCCGCTCCCAACTGTTTCAGATCTAAAAAGAGGCAATTTGTTGCTCTCTTGATGCTTAGTATGTACCTTTCTTCATGCATCTGCCACCTATCCCTACACACTTAAAAGAGAGACAATGTTGGGTTGAAAGGGGTTTGTCTAGGTCAAACCCTAGTTTTGGAATTAACCATGAAATTGAAAGTGTGCTAATATGGAGCATAGGCTAGATCTAAGAATTGAAATATCTTACACCTTGTTGATGCAATGCTCTTTGAATATGATCACAAGTGTTGATGCAATTACATAACTCAACAATAATTAAAAGGAAAATCATGAACACATGCTTGCATGAAGGATGTTGAAGCTTGCCACAATGCTATATCTAAAAAATATGGTGGAACAAAATGTCGTGAATGCTTGAGCTTGAGTGAAATGAGAGGTGTGTGTGTGTGTGTGTGTGTGTGTGTGTGTGTGTGTGTGTGCGCGCGCGCGCGTGCGTGCGCGTGTGTGAAAATGAGGGCGGGGGGACTTTCTTTTATACCTCCCCCTAACATTTTGGGATGTGTTTTTTTGTGCAAGGCGATGCAAACTTAACTTTCTCGCTCTAGCAAGCTAACAATTGCATGATTTAAATTTGGGGCCAGATTGCTGGGAGCAAGTGACTTACTCCCCCCAATGTAGGCTTGAATTGGGACGTAGGGTCAGAAATGTCAAGGAGACGCCATAATTTAATTCAAAATGGAGTTGGCATAAGGGGATCTGGTACATGAGGCCTTACATGCTAAAATAGGGCCTAGGTGAGCAAGAAATTACATAGGGATGCAATTTACAATGCTACAATATTAAAAAATAATTTATTACATATGGAGTTTGCCAATCTTAAAATGACTCTTGGCACATAGTTCCAAAAAATCTTGAAAATCCAAATGACTAAAGCCAACTTTCAAAATGAGAGGAGAAAGCCTCTAAACTCCATAGATAAAGTATAAACCCTTGTAAACATTAGTAATGCATATATTGTGAGCACCACAAGTAATTCTTGACTTTATGCTAAAAAAGATGAAACCAAAGGAGACTCAATTAACAAAAGTTGAAAGGAAAGACATCCTAGCAACCAAAGCACCAACAAGGGGAAGTCCATTAGGAATCAAGAATTTAGAGAAGCCTTGTAATCAACAGTTACAACACCACTTAAGATGTCCAAATCTCATATAACACAATCTTAATCACTTACAATATCAAAATAATTATTATGCCATTTGATTTTTTCAATAATAACAATTATTATATATTTATATTTAAGCTATTTTCTTTATTATTAAAATATTAAATCTTTAGTTAAAAAACTAGGGGAAAGGCACCAGTAGTGACTATAGCTAACTTTGTGCACTTAATTGAGGTATCAAACTATATCAGATTGCGACGATTTTTTTTGAGTTGTCTCTATAGGCGACCTGACTTCTTAAAACTAAGGTTTCAACTTTTAGCCAATAACAATGCACTCTAGTGGAAACGTTATGTGTGAAAGGGTCAAAAAAGCGTCGACCGATACAAACCCCCATTGCACCAATAACCGCTCACTCAAATCACCACAAATCACTAGTACTTGTGGACAAATGTCCCAGTAGTGGTTCACAAATCTTCATTCACAAATCTTCAGTAGTAGTTAACAAATATCAAGTAATAGTGCACAAATGGGCCAATCATGAATTAAAAAAGCTAAAAAATGATCAACTATTGATGTATAAATGATCCACTACTAGTGATCTTATTGCGTGACAAGGAATGAACACTTATTGAACCCTAATTGGTGCCTTTCCCTAGTTTATGTTATCAATATGAGTCAATTCCACCTCTGAAAATAGGAATCCTTTGATGGTTCAACATTATTCCACGTGTTCAATGACAACCATATATCGATATTTTATACAATTGTATTCTTTTACCAGCCGGCTTTTAAGGCCGCCCGAAGTCCTCCCTTGGCGGACTATAACCTTTCTCGATAACAGATTGGCTGAATAGAAAATCCATAAACAAAAAGGAAGTGGTAGTCCATGATTCGACTGGGCAGCATTCCTCCCTCAGTTTCATATTCAACACTAGTTCTCTGGCGATTGCCCTCATCAAAAATAATGTAAGCATCTTCAACTCTTGTTTAAAGAAGTCAAATTGGAACTGTAATGTTTAAAGTTTCATATTCAACACTATTTCTATGGCGATTGCCCCCATTTGCCCTTGTGATTGAAATTCTTATCAAGCATTCAAATTGTTTAGATAGGATCGAGTTTTGTCTGAAAGAACTGGGAATTTTTCTTAAAAATTAAAGTATACTGTTTAACAACCATTAGCCCTTATGATTTGGGGTTTGAGGGTTAAGATTTAACTGAGGATTTGGTTTTTGGGGTTTGTGGTTTAAGGTTTACTTTTGATTTCGGTTGTCCGGGATTGTAGATAAGCCCTGCTCTTCATTCAGTAATTAAGGTTTGATTTTATAATTTGATGTTTAGTTCTTGGGTTTGCATTCTTCTTTTTAAGGTCTGCGGATTAAGTTTTTAATTTTGCACTCTACAATTAAGGTTTGTGGGTTGGATTTGATTTTTCATTTTTCAGTTTACGTTTCATGGGTATGTTTGTGGCTTAGGGGTTGGCTTCTACAGTCTGATGGTTTCTCTTTTCTTCTTTGCTCGGAATTGAACAGGATAAATAGAAATTCGAATACTATTTAAACTATCCTACGAGTACTAATTAAACTATCCTAAACTTATTGATTGATTATGTCTTGTGTTTGTGGGTTATGTTTTAATTTACATTCTGTAGTTTAGGGTTTAATTTTACAAATTGCAGTTTTCGTTTTCTTCATGCAGCTTTTAGTTTTTATATTCTGCAGTTCACTATTTAATTTTACATTTTCAGTTTTGGGTTGCAGTCTAGAGTTAAATGTTACTTTCTGCAGTTTTGGGTTTGTTATTTGAGATTTGATTTTAGTTTTCATTAGTTTTGCATTTGTGATTTTCGCTATAATTTCAGGTTCATTGGTTTTAAATCTAATGTCGATTAATGGTTTGTAGTTTAGGATTTAACTTTAGTTTCTGCAGTTGCAGAAAATTATTCATTATTCCAAACAATTGCCGTAGAATCCCAGGTCGTTCATATTCATCATTGTCACCACCACCATCATCAATGGCTGATAAGCTAAGAGTAGGATGGATTGGTACTGGTGTTATGGGCCAGGCAATGTGTGGCCACATTCTCTCAGCAGGCTATTCAGTTAGAGTTTTCAATAGAACCCCCTCAAAAGCACAACCCCTAATTGACAAAGGAGCCATTTTGACAGACAGCCCTAAGTCTGTTGCAGAAGAAAGCGATGTGGTTTTTAGCATTGTTGGTTACCCCCATGATGTCAGTGAAGTAATCCTCGGACAAAAAGGTGTTTTACAGGGGCTAAAACCAGGGGGAGTGGTCATTGATATGACCACCAGTGAGCCCTCTTTAGCTCAAAACATATACAATCTTGCTAAAGAAAAGGGATGTGAATCAATAGATGCACCGGTCTCTGGTGGGGACAAGGGGGCTAAGGCTGGAAAACTGGCAATTTTTGCTGGGGGTGAAGAGAAGATTGTGGAGAAGTTTAAGCCCCTTTTTGATTGTATGGGCAAGGTTACATACATGGGGGGACCAGGTTTAGGGCAGTGTACTAAGTTGGGTAATCAGATAACCATAGCCTCAACTATGGTTGGGCTAGTGGAAGGGATGGTGTTTGCTCACAAGGCAGGGCTTGATGTTGAGACCTATGTCAAGGCTATTTCCAGTGGGGCTGCTGGATCCAAGTCTCTGGATTTATACGCTGATAGAATTTTGAAGAGGGATTTTGATCCTGGTTTTTTTGTGAACCATTTTGTTAAGGACTTAGGAATCAGTTTGAGGGAGTGCCAGCAGATGGGACTGTCACTTCCTGGGCTTGCGCTTGCACAACAATTGTATGTGTCTCTTAAAGCTCATGGGGAAGGCAATCTTGGTACTCAGGCCCTGATTCTGGCAATAGAGAGGCTTAACAATGTGCAGCTTCCGAAGATTGAGTAGTTATGGTTTGTCAATTGTCAGCATTAGCAAAAACCATATGGGCTAGTTTTGTCCAATTGCCTTTATTCACAGAATCAACAATTGGGAAGATATTGCAATAATGTACAACTTAAGCTTTGATCAATTGGTATAAGATGTGCTGGTCTTTTGATCTTGTTGACACATAATGATAAAACCAATTGTTCTATAAGACCTTACATGTATAGTTTCACTTTTTGCTGGCATACACCATTCAGATCTCTAAGTTCAGGTTGATCAGGAAATTCTGCAAAATAAAATGGAAGTTGTTCAAATATTTTATGGCTACAGAACTTGATTTTGACCAATCTGAAAGAGTTGAGATCTCCAAGTTCAGGTTGATTAGGAAATTCTGCAAAATAAAATGGAAGTTATATAAATATTGTATGGTTACAGAACTTGATTTTGATCAATATGCAAGAGATGGTTGTCTTTTTGTCTTGTTGCCACTAGTAATTAATTGTTCTATTAGAGTTCATATGAATATTTCCAGTTTGTTGTGCATATGCTGCATCTTTCACTGAGATCTAATGATAAAATGTTATTTATCATGGACACGAATAATTTTTCTTGCTGTTAATTTCAATAAGCTTATTACATGTTTCTACTACTTGCTTAGGAAATGACTATAAATTATAATTTGGCTTGCTAGATTTACATAGATACAATTTGTTATTACATGGGTTAGTTTTGTGAAATGGCTGTACACCATAAAAAAAAATACCGTTCACTGAGATCTACCAATGTCATTTATCATGGACATGAATAATTTTTCTAAGGTTACATATTTCTACTACTTGCATAGGAGGCGGCTATAAATTATATTTATCTGGCTTCCAAGATTTCCATAGATACAATTTGTTACAACATGGGTTAATTTTTGTGAAAGTGCTGTACGCCATAAAAAAAGAGTACAATGACATAAGTTAATCATATGCCGGCTTAATAGGAGTTTTAGGAATGCTTGATAATGTCCTGCCTCCAGATATCCATAGTCACAGATTAGTACAGTGATAATTAGCTATAAAGTTCATTCACATTTTAACATCTGAAATGCTGATCGTGTTTCTTGGCTTACGGTGCCAAGAAACACCACTGTATAACTCGAGTGATTAATCTTTCAGTGCTGCCATTTAAGTGGCCATGTGACCGATTCTAGATCCTGTCTTCGTTATTATGGAATTTATGATTTTTATCGAAGTGACAAAAGGAGAGCTTCTTTGCAAATGTTGGTTGCAAACTCTAAAGGCCACCAACCTTCCATTTTAAGTGATTTTTCTTCCTACAGCTTTCTCATCTCGATGATCAATCATGTAGTGTGATCCGAAATATTAAGCAAATAATTCTAAAGAGTTGAATTCAGAAACTAAGCACACTTATTAATATGGACTGTGGAAGTCTAATGTCTCTGGCTTTCAGACCATTTCCCTGTTATCAAGGGATTTACAAGTTTTTAACCAGTGACAAATAGAAAAGTCCGTCAATCGTTGAGATTACATGGGCATCATTCATGGTAGATTGAATTTGTATACCTTTATTTGCATACCCAGAGACATTGCCAGCCGAACATCTTCAATGAACTTTTTATTTGGGAAAGGTTGGATTAACCAAGATGGAAGAGCCTTGATAAAATTCTGAACTGTATTGTTGCATTTCATATTTAAATGTTGGGAATAAATATGGTTTGATGCGTCTTTTGTGTATCTCTTTAGTTTTAGCTGGTTCTTGGTATAATCTTCTATGAACTTTTTATTTGGGAAAGGTTGGATTCACCAAGATGGAAGAGCCTTGATAAAATTCTGAACTGTATTGTTGCGTTTCATATTTAAATGCTGGGAATAAAAATGGTTTGATGCATCTTTTGTGTATCTCTTTAGTTTTAGCTGGTTCTTGGTATAGTCTATTTAGCAAGGAAATTGTAGAGAAGTTGGGGATTTCATCATCACCTTGAATAGGAAAAGGATTGAAATGCAGAAGTAAAATATGGTGGCTATTTTTAATCTCCTAGATGCTAAAATAAAATCTTTTTTTCTTTTATATATAAAATAAAATACAAAAGAAGTATACATAAAAAAAGTCGTGAAAAATTAAGTGTGCTGACAAAATAATCAGAAGTTTTTAAATTTTTGTGGGATTTTATTCATTCAGTGAACTAATGAGTATTTTCCACATTTATAAAGGTGTTGTGGTGTAAATTAAGTGACTCTTTGAAATTTTACTAGTACATTCAATGCACAGCTATTGTGGCTGCGAATGAAGACCTATGTTTGCATAACAATTCATTTTATGATCTTTTTTTCTACTGAGAAGCTCAATGAGAAATCTGAAGTCATAATTTAAGTATAATTACGTAAATTTCTAATAAAAATCCAATATTAAGTTGAAATCTTGCACGCACAAATTTACGGGTATTAGTCCTCTCCCATATAGCATTTTCATTGTTAGGAGGTGCAATGGATGTATATCAAAAGAAATTTGGAAAACATTTTTGCCGACTAGAACTTGAGATTTTCGACTTCTAACTTACTATTGGTAGAGAAGAAGAATGAACATATCATAAATGTATCTTAAGATAAGTGAATACCCAACATCAAAGTGATTTTGAAATCAATCTTAACAATATAAGACACACTTATCTTTTTCCAAAAAAAAGTAGAAACTTGAGGATATTATTTACAATTTGTATTCATAAACTATAAGAGAAAAAAAATCGTACGAGGCATTGTCCCAACTAATTATATGATAGCAAGAACATCTAGGTTTTTAGAGTTTTTTGAGCAATCAATGTGGAAGGAGCCGAGGGTTCCAACGGTAGCAAGAACATCCAGGTTTGAAGGGTCTTTTTCTACATTATGAGAATATGCGAAGTCAGAAGGAATCATAGGGTCGCATATTGTGAGGCCTCACCCTGAACCCCATCGTAGTTTTCCAGTTTCCTGCTTATGATAGATTTAGCATATGATACTTTACTTTTGACACATGATAGACATTATGGACTTTATGCTTTATGTCACGGATTTGATTATTTTGGATGCATGGACATATGATGCCTTATGATGCACCTTATGGGCTTTATTATGTTTTCTATTATGGACATTTATTTTGAGACTATTGATTTGGAAACTTATTATGATTATGTTATGGTTATTGATGAGATTTGGATTTATTGGATATAGATGTTGAATTTCAATTTATGGCAATGTGAATTTTACCTTATGATAAATGCTTAAAATGAGAATTATGTAATCTTGCGATCTTTAGTAATAACTTAGTATATGGATGATGTTCTTGTATTCTGAATATTGCTGATCTCTTTATGATGTATATTTATTTTCTCGGACAACTGATATTTGAATTGAGTGTGCAGGTGAGAAACCATGGTATTTTATTCGGGGAACCAAACAAAGGGAATTGTGAACTCAGTTTGAGCCAAGGTTGCGTCTAATGAAAGACAAAACCTCGTTGTCTCGTAATTTTATTCGTAAACGTATGTGGATGAGTGTGGTAGCATAATCTTTAAATGTATTCTTAAATTCCTTATTCTTGAGAGTTGCCTAAGTGGATAT
>MU223225.1:6774433-6791468 GCA_018584345.1 Thuja plicata
TGAAATTAATATTATATTTTAAGTAAGATATAATTGGATCAATATATTAGAGGGTGAACCGAATTAAAGTTTTTAAATAAATCTTGGGGACTCATAATGTTATTTTTATGTGGTCAATATATGTGGCTTGTATACTGACTATTATAAAAATAATATTATGGCAGTGCCCTACCCTAGAGAGTTAATTAAACATAGAGTTCATCAACTAATAACGTACCAGGCTTTTCGAATGGCCCTGGAGATGGAGAACAGGGAGTCTCTCTCTCTTTCTCCACATCATCAAACTCTATTAATAAAATTTAGTGAATTGACGTGCGTACACCATATAACCTCACCTTGCTAGGTTCCTCGAGCATTATCCTAAAAATTAATCCTAGTCAAATTTATGATTAACGTCACCTTGTGCAACCAATCCTTTAGTAGACGTTAGGGTTAAGGGAGGTTGACACTAGTCATGATTCCCCTTTGACCCTCTTGGCAATAACATTTCTCCATTATTTCATCAAAAAAAAAAGTTGTTGCATTTTTGGGCTCGAATTTTTGGGCATGACACATATGGGAGATGAATTACCAATGGGATAGTCTGTTTTCTTCAGGAATGGGCCCAGTTACTTTCCTAAACACCATTCCCATTCTACCAACAAATGCCTCAGCGGTTCCCATAAACCCACCTTTACCAAGGAAGCACTTCCCCTCCTTTTGGCAGCTAGCAAAGGAAAGACAATTGGTATTTAAGCCCTTAAAAGGCCAACATGCACCCTTCCCCCAACAAATTTTCCACTCCCAATCAATCATTCAAGGGCTTCGCTGATGGTTCACCCCTTTAGTGGCCCTCATATGGCCGGTTGAAAAAACCAGGGCACGGGGTAGAACATGATATGCTAGGCCTAAAATTCTTGATGCAGCCCACCACAAGGATTTTGTGCATTCTTTGTTTCCCCTGAAATATGCTCACTTGAGGGCCCCTCTCACTTACCCTAATAATATTCCATTGGGTGAGGGTTTCTTCCACTCAGACTATCTTAAACAGGTTGCATGATTTCAAAGGTCTGGGTACCTGCTTTTCCGAAAAAGGGGCAAGCGTGATAATTTTAGGATCTAGAAGAAAATCCCTAGGAAGGTTCACGAGAGAAGATATCACAAATCTTCATCACAAAAGGTTGTGTCGAAGAGATGGATAAGAAAGAAACCTCAACAGCCAATGATCTTCAAAGAGGCTCCTCTCCCCTTAAATATTGGGTGAACTTCTAAGGACGGCTCTTGCAGAGTGACTCTTCTTGAAGAAATCCTTGGTGCGCAAGCTAAATAACTCCAGCCAAAGAGCATAAATAGGTAAGGTCTGGAACCATACTCATATTGAACTATTATCTCAGTGGGTGCATTCTTCTTGGAAGGGAGTTCATGATGTTTTCTTCATAGATAATGTGAATGGATTTTTCAAATAGTATTTTCAAACAAGGAAGACAGATATAAACCCATATAACCAAATCTTGGTTTCTTGAGGGTTTTGGGATATACAAACAAATATGGAAGCCAAATTTTGCTCAATTTTTTTATCTCTCTCCGTCCCTTCCCCTATAATATAGGGATCTTATATTGTCCATATATTTGCCAATCAAATGGGCATCTTCCTCTACCATGATCGCAAGCCTTTTGAGCACACAAAACTCCCTGTGTGTGTGTTATTGGATCTTTCTAAATCTCTACCAAATTGCTCTCCACATTCAATCAAAAAATGGTGAGTGGGTTAAGAAAGTTGTCATTGAAGATCCTTAGTTAGCTAAAGAGAATACGAATATGTTAGGGCATTTGAATAGACTATTTTAGCTTAGCAGATGCATAAATTAGGGTTTGCAAGGACCTGGTCTCTAACCCCTCCCTTTGTTCTAATTACAAAAATAATAAAGTCCATGTAAATTCTATACCAGTTTAGCGCTCCTCAAATAAGCAACAATTTTTCAAATTGCTTGTCTTGATACCCACTCCGACTTCACCCCACTATAACAAATCCCTGTGATTAGCTCCTCTTTTTTTTTTTTTTTTTGCTTCTACCCATTATTTTGTACTTTTTTCAAAATTTTAAAAAAGTTGGTGCTAGTTATCAGGATGACATTATTTTTGGCATTTTTTGCGTTGATTAGAACAAGTAGACACTAAATTAGGTGTTATTTAGCGCCTAAATTAGCACCTGAATTAACGCCACCAGAAGTGTTGAAGGAACATCAAAGGCCGTTGGGATGCAAGATTTGTCACATCAAAAAACAAAGCTATATCAAAAAGATATTCATCAAAGAGACGAGAGGACAATTTCATCAAAATATAGAGGATACTGGAATATCGATATAATATATGAGGTCTATATCGGTGAAGAAGTGACACATCGATGGACATAGCTACATTGAAAAGCTATGTCTGGGAGACTTACAGTAAGCTACATCGAAATGGATTCACCTTACCAAACTCAGGGAGCTATGAAGCTTTGAAGAAGGATATGATGTCATATCGAACAATGAAGTTACATTGAAAATGTTGTGTTTCAATGAGACATGGTTTGTCTTATCGAAGATATTGACATCGAGAAAACTTTCGGTACCTACCAAAGCTGAGGAAAGTCATAACAAAAAGCAATGTTATATCGAAAAGGTAGTGGACCCTACATGCTGATTGATCGTAGGAACACTAAATGATTTCCATTGGAGAGATTTAATATATGATACTCCAAAGGAACATAAATACACCAGTTGATTTTATCGATAAGAGGAAACAATTCTATGCTGATAAAATTCATCGAAGGAACAAAGGTGATCTAGGAAATCCCTGATGCGTCTCCTTGAAATATAAAGCTATATAAAAAAGAAAGAGCATCGGTAGGACTTTCTATGAGTCTTATTGATATCAAGCCTTTAAAGGGAAAATCAATTATTGATGTAATATTAGGTTTCACCCAACTATGAAAGATGTCTCAACGAAATAAAAATCTATATTGAAATGTGGTTATCGATAACATACACCGTCATCTCATCAAAAAGTGCATTTATCAAAGAAACATAAAAGATCTAAGGAAGCTAAGGTAGGTCTCAACGAAGTATTGAGTTATATCAATAAAACAATTATCAAAGGAGTTTTTATCGTTACTTGTGTATCTGAGAAACATGATATTCATACTGACATGGTCGCTGATGTACCGGTGTTGGTTGTATCCAAGCGGTTCTGATAAAGCTCAATGGTGAAAATAAGCACAATAATGACAAGGATGGAAGTTTCATTTCATTCTAGGATTTTGCACTTCATTTTAGGAGATTGCATATCATTTCAGGAATTGCACTAAGAAGAGCTGCTATCACATCATTCCAATGAGGGAAAATCTGATTTACACCAATCACGCATGACAAAATAAAATATCTCTTATTATGGTTGAGTACTTTAATCATTGACACAAACACAACCTTTCTTGGCCCGATTATCGCCAAATGGAGCCCTATTTGGATCAAACAAAAATCAGATTCTTGCTGCTTCTTTGAACTCTTGTTATTGTTGGAATCAACATCAACATTTCACTCCTGTATTTTAGCGCTGAACATTTATTTCCTTTTGCATCCCTAATCAATCAATTTTATGTCCATTTTGATTCCAAGGGGGAAACATCACTCCAATCGGAAAATGGACAGCAGTATCAAAATTTTTCTCGACAACTAGGAAATCAACTTCATCAAGCATCATAACAAGTTGACGGTCTTGAATCAACAAATCAGTCAGAAAATCATGGGAAGAGTAATTTCATCAGGTTCCATATCAAATTGCTTGACCTTGTCAATATTCATGTTTCAAACATCACCAGGATCATATCAATTTCATCACACCACTTCAAATTGGTAGTCTCTTCATCAGAACATCATGAGATAATTGACTTCATTGGGACCCATATCAAGTTAGTTATCTCAATCAAACTTTTTACAGTAATCAGTTTCAACACTTCACATAAAATTGGTCACTTGTTCAATCTTTCATAATCAACTTTTTCCATAAATTAGTTTCATTGCTTCACATCAAACTGGTTATCCGGTCAAGCTCTCAGGATCTTCTTGTCAGATAGAAGTTTCATCGCTTCATATCAAACTGAGTATTTGACCAAATTCTCATAATCTATCTAATGATAATCAATTTCATCACTTCACATCAAATTAGTTATACATTATCATCCTCAACAATCAGACAAGTAATCCATTTCATTGCTTCACATCAAATTGGTTATTCTGATCTCAATCTATCATCAAACATCAGACAAAGTTTTGATCAATTTTATTGCATCATATCAAATTGGTCATCTAGTCTTCACATCAATATTATCAACATTTGCAATCTATCTAGTTCTCAATCATTCTGGAATCTCCACTATCTCAATTTGTTTTTGTTCAATCAAGTTCATAATCAGTTCCTAATCAAGAATAGTTTTATTAGGAGTCATATCAAACTATTCAATCAAGCAAAATCTTATCAAAATCAGATGTTCTTTGAACCAACTAGCTAATCACACATCAATTCAAAGAGGGGAAAAAGTAATCACCTAAAATTGGTCTAGTCGAACCACATGCCTAGATCTCAAATAAATTTCCCTAGGTCCTAATCAGGATATCGAATTCAGTTTTTATCTAAATTATGTAATTAAGTTAGATTGATTTAATTGCATAATTAATCAATAATCAGGAATCCAATGACCTAACATCAAAGAGCTAATTAATTCATTAATTAATCCTAGCCTAATAAATCAAATCTAAATATAAAATCCCATGGATAGAGTATTAATTAAATTGAATTAATTAGTTACATCATTTATATTCCCTCAAAGTGGCATCAAAGTCAACTCATTAAACAATGACTTCAATCACATGGATCAATCGAAGATTCAATCTCAACCATCCTTTATGGATGAATTACAACCATTGAATTCAAATTCAAATTCAAATTCCTATTTTCCCTCCAATGGAAATCTATAAATGCAGCTATTCTTGGCTCATTTTCATAATAGGATAATCTAAGTAACTAAGTAATGCTAGCATCATTCTAGAACAATTTAGCATAATTTAGTTCATTTTCATAGTTGTTATTGTCAATTCATGCATTTAGGAGCATATTTGAGCATAATTGAGATCATTTTTACATGCATTTAGGCATTTTATTTGAATATTCCATCATATGATTGTCAATTCACCTTGAATTAGTGCTAAATATGAGAGCATTTTAAGTAATTGATTTGGATCTTCTATGTAGGAAGCAGTAGGATGATTTTAGTAGGTTTGATTGTTTCAATTTGATTGAATTTTGATGCTAACCTACTAATGCAATGTCTTATTGAGTGTTGTGTGTAGTTATTTGCAGATTTATAGTTTACACATCACACCAGTATACTATGCTAGTTATCCCATACTTAGCCAAATCTGCACTCTAACCTTCGGTATCACCTTAGTATGATAAGGCACCTCTAGAATAGTGTATGGCTGCCATCAATGACAACATACAATGTAACAACACCAATGTCTCTTGCTAATGATCTCCCCCTTTGAAATTGATGGAAACACTCAGTGAAAAATGACTAAGTGTCCAAAAAATGCCAAACTGCTATACTCCAAAAAGATTTATCTTTATCCAAAAATTTGAGTTCCCCTTGAGCCGAATCTCTCAAATTTTCACTCCTTATCTCTTGCCCTTTGACATCAATGGAAAAGGTTGGAACTCAAAAATATTCTCCTACCAAAATCCTAAGTAATTCCACTATATACAAGCTATCCAAAAATACTTACAAAAGTTTGAAAATGTCTGAGAAATTATTCCTTAGAGCTGCAAAATCAGTATCCCAACTCTTCTTCATACTCTCCATGACTTCAAGTTGCCCATAGATTGCATAAGCTTCTTTCTCCATAGCAATAAGATATAGAGTATCTGGTAAATTATAAGTTAGCTCTTCCTTCTTCAGACTATTCAATAGAATATCAAGGTTAGGAACAATTGTTCATAACCTGACCAATTCTCCCCTTCACTCTTTCCTTTTTAGTGACTAGTGTTATGATTTTATCATTTAAATTTTTCACCTGCACAACATGCACTGAAGATAAAGTCTTCAAAGGATCAAAAGACTTTGATATTTAAACTAGCTTCTCCTCATTCCCCTTAATGATTTTATCAACATTAGACACACATTCAGTATAATTAATACAACCTTTGTAAATTCTGCTTCCTTCAGTCAATACATTCTTCACTCCCTGAATTGCCAGGCCCAAAGAGTTTTTTTCCATGAAAATATTGGCCTTAAATTGATTAAGTCTTTTAATCTCATATTAATTATACACCTTCACCAATGCTGACTTTTCCAAAGATTCAAAATGTGTGTTTGTTACCTTCAATAAACTTTCTAACTGACCTGAAGTAGATTCATTCTTATTTGTTGCATAGGTTGGCATGATCTTGCACAAAAATTGAGATGTAAGAGTAATCAAATCACTATCTTTCTTGTGTCCTCAAGATCTGATTCCTTGATTTTATACGAGCTATAGTAGAAATATCCATCAACTGTTTAGGGTTGAGAGCATCCAACTGAATTGGACTTTGAATGATTTGCATGTCCTCCAAATCAGTGATGTCTTTTTCATCTATTGCCTTTGTAGTTTATCTTCTCACTTCTTCAGTATTAGCCTTTACTTTTGAACCTTTCTGTTCAACTCCTCCATGAGTCTGATCTTTCATTGTCTCCTCTTCTCTTTTGATCTATGTATTTCCATCATTTTGATAATTTTCTTTTTCTTTTTCTTCATCTTCCTTCTCCTTCTCATCAAGATAATATTCTCCCTCTTTTATAATTTATTGTTTCTTTGTAGTTAGGGACTCCAGTAATATCTTCCTCTTCAGCATTATTACCAATTAAAAGTGTAATAGGAACACCAGAGGTGAAGATATATGGTCTTCATTAGTCGTGTGAAATGATGTGTACAGTGGTTCATTATCATCAATTTGATCATCACTCTTTTGTGCAACCTCATACTGCTTGTTCAAAATAATTTGTGTCATCAATTTCTTTGTTTCCTTGGTGACCTCATCTATGTTTCCCAACATAAGTCTATTTATTCTTGTCTTCCAATTCAACTCTTTCTTAGCTTCCTCAAGAATAATGTCGAATTCCTCCTTAGAAATAACAAGGAATAGATTGACCAAAGCCAATTCTTTGATTTCCTTATCCTTTTCCTTAGTTGTCAAGATCCTAGCTTCAATTATATTGAATAGATCATAAGAGATGTCCCCTTTGATCTCAATCAATGCTCTATTATACTTGCTTAGGTATGTAATTACTCCATCCTCTAATTTTCTTTTATCATCATCATCATACAATTTATAATACCTCTTCACTTGGACTAAGTTACCATGATGATTCATGTTCTTCAAAACATCATTTCATGAGAAATGTGGCTTACCAGTAACAACTATAGACTTCTTAGCTTCAAAATCATTCTTAGGTGTAGGAGCACTTACCACTTTAGCTACCTTGGCTTCTTCAGTTCTAAATTTATTCACAACATCATCTAAATTAGTTGCCTCTTCTCTTTCATCTTCCTCGAATCCTGTATATGTCCTTTTTTTCCTTTTTTGCTTAACTCTTTTCCTAGTGGCTTTCTCTGGTTTAACATATTTGGATGGTGTAGCCTTCAGTGTAGATGGTTTTGGTGTTTTTGATTTATTTGTAGAATTCTTCTCCAATGGACTAATAGAGTATTTTACCGAGCTCCTTGTTTATCTGCTTCTGGATGATAATGCAATAGGTATATGTATAGGAGGGGAATCACCATCAACATCTATATGATCTTCTCCAATCTTCTCTCTCTCTTCTTTTTCTTTCTCTTCAAACTTCTTCCTCGCTTCTACCATCTTTTCTTTAGTGAAGTACATCTTTTCACTAATCATTTCAACTTTTGTTCTGATTTTCCTCTCTCTAGTAGGTCTAGTAATCTCTCCATGCACCTTAAGGCTCTTTTCTACATATGTACCAAACCTCTGCTCAGTTTTGTCTACAGGTTTCTTCAAGATATCTTCTACATAGGCCTCAAGAAGTGGACCATCTAGCTCATATACCATAGACATCACCCATGATATCCTAGGATCTTCTACTTCCATTAAACATGCATCAATTTCAACCGCAAAGCATATGTTGTCTTCATATTTTCTAACAATCTCAAGTGAAATTTTGTATCTTAACTGCATAGATTCCTTAAAAAATTTAAAATATCCCCATATAGTACTTCTTGTTGACTATTCACCAAGAATATCATAAAACTCTCTAATCTGAATTGCTACATGTTTATCATCTTTCCACTTTACATTGCCTACTCCAAGAAAAAGAATTATAAAGTACAAAAATATGCATACCAAGAATGATCCATATTTGAAGGTTTTCTTCCTGTCTATCTTGATCTTTGCCGAATTCTTCAGAAGTTGATCTCTTAGTCATTCACAGATATCATATTCAACATCTTATTTTATCATTTTTTATGTGACATAGATAATAGTATTGGAAATTGAATTCTCTCTGCTAGAATGAAATAGCTTATACCCGAGCACCATAGATGCAAACTTCACACTAGGCTGAATAATGTTGTTAATTGTCATCACACACTTATCCCACTGAGAGTCGATCAACTGAGTGACTATGTCCTTCGAGATTGACTTTAGGGAAGGCACCTCACCTTTGTTGCAGAAACTAGTAACTACCTTTAGGACGTCCTTTGTAATCTTGTAGGGTTTGTCAAACCAAATTAATTGATCATGAACTCTGCTCAAGATGTATCACACCCAGTACACTTTAAAGAAATTTGGGAAATCCATAAATTTTGCAAGCTTATTTTCATCCAACACTTTGAATTCATCTTTCACAACCAAATCCTCATATACTTCCTTAAACTGTTGTTTAATCACGTTGTTGCCCAATTCTTCTAGATTGCAATGAATATATGTCCTAACATCTTCAACACGCAATACACCTTAGAGAACGTATGAAAAACCACCATCAGGTTTGTCCTCCATAGATTTGTGTGGATGTTTCTTAAAGATTCATCTAGGATTCTCTGTAATATCAACAGCTTGGGTCATATCCATGATTCAAGCTTCAAAAATTAAACTACGTAACAAAAATACCTTTTTCAATGAATTTAGGGTTAAACCTTGAAATTGTCATAAATTTTTTAAATCTTCTTGGAAATCACCTTCAACTGCTCTGCAAACACCTTTTCAGCTTGCAAGGTGTGAAATGAAAAGAAGAAATAACCCTTTGTTACTTCGCATGCCCAAAAAGTTAAAAATAATTAATGCAATGTACCCTAACTTCAAACTATCTCAGAACAACAAATAGAAAATCCATTATCGGACCTTCAAAACATCAATAAAATTCTTGCGAATGAAACATGTCATAAATTCATTTATGCATCTTAATATTCTGATCACATTCATTACTTTATCTAGTTTATGACATTCATCAATTTTGTCCTTAAAGGATTGCTCAAGATTTTTCTTCACTTCAATCTCCTTGGTCATCTTCATTACCATAGCTTCCATTTCATGTTTTAGATTATCTTTGTCATTTGTGATCTATTTAGATTCATTTGATTTTTATTTCAATGCTTGTGAATCATCAGTGCTTCCTTTCTACTTCAACTGTTCAACAAAATCTTTCCTCTTTTCCCTAGATTTGTTCAATTGTTCCTTCAAATTCTCAATGAAACTTTCAACATCCTTAAGTCTCTTTTCCAATTCCAGATTGTGAGCATTTGATTTGTCTAGATTTTCAAATGCAACCAAGAGCTATCTTTGAAGACTACTAGAAACTATTAAATCTTCCATCAGGACCTTTCTCAAGTTGTTAGACTTCTTCCAAGGACTGAAGATTTGATACCAATTGTTAGGATTGAGGAACATAGAGAGGGGGGTGAATTGGTGTTCTAGCACTTTCAACTTTATTAAACTGATTGTATAACCATAAATAAAATATAATTGAAAGTAAACAACATAAGCATAAGAAAACATCCACAACATTATGACACCATGATTTTTATCATGGAAACCCGATTAAAGGGAAAACCACAGTGGGGATGGAACCAACTGTGTGTGTGTATTTTGTGGATTTGCTAGCTGCAACACAACACTTCAATATGTCATTGCACTAGTGAAATAACATGAAATATCAAAGGAAACACACACACACACACACACACACACACACACACACTCGTATATATATATATCACCAAAACTGACATATTTCTCCCTATCTACGAAGAGTATGAAATATGGTATAATTTCCCTCAGATTATGCATAAATCAGTGACAATATCATGCTTAGAATGGAAGATTTAATCTAAATGCAAGTTAAAATGCTCAATCAAAGTTCATTTTAGAGCTCCAATTGAAAGATTATAACAATGCTAAATGTTAGAGCTAAAATGTAATAAGAAATCTCTAAGAATATGAGAAACATAAGTTTGCAAATGAATTCTAAAATTAGGGGCCCATTAAGCTCAAAATGCATTCCATTTATAGAAGAATTTGAGAAATGAGAGGTTGAGATTGAAAGTTGAAGAGAGGTGGAGATTGAATCTTTGGTGATCCAAGTGATTTAACTCTCATTGGCTAGGGAATTGACTTTCCCTTTTGCAAGTGAAGAGTTGTAATTAGGATTTATTTAATTCCTTTTAATTAATTACTTTAGCCATGTATTTATTTAATTGATTTGATTTAATTTAATTGGCTAAGACAATGAATATAATTTAGTGATAAGATCACTTAGGAGATTAAATTTGATTTAAATAAATTATGCCAATTAATTGAAGAATTGTCTTGACATAATTAGGGGTATGATCATACTTAGGGAAAATAGGGTCTATGGTCAGAGTAGACCAAATTAGGGTGGTTACATTTTCCCCTCTTTGAATTGATGTGCGAGCAGTGCATTGATTCAAAGAAAGTTTGATGTTCAATTCAGAAAGTTTGAGAATTCCGCACTTGATTTAAACAAAATGTGTGATGAGATCAGTCTCACACTTGATTAAACTAAGATTGATAGTATTGACTTTGAAATTGATCGAACAATGGTCAACAAAGATCGTAAAGGTACCAATTCTGAACTTGATTGAATGAGAATCGATAATACTGACGCAGAACTTGATCAAACAAAGGTCAATACAAAGCTGCTAGGAGCTCTGAGGTATCAATTTTGAACTTGATCAAACAAGAATTGATAATACTGATTCTGAACTTGATCAAACAAAAGTCAATATGAAGCTGCCAGAAGCTTAATAAAGATTTGAGAATATGTAGACATAGATATCCAGCTTGTGAGACCCGAAGCCTTCTATCCAACAGTCCTGACTTAGTCGAGGGAAACTGCCATGCCCTTAGTCTTTTGATGACGAAGTCATTTTAATGCTTTTTAAGCAAGAATTTGAATGATTTAAGTGTGATCATGCTCCCTTGGGAACAAAATCGAAGGAAAAATAATAAAATCCCTCTTTGGAATGATATATCACTTGAACTGATCGATTGGATTAAGAAAGAATCAATTAGAAGAAATGATGAAGCGAAGGTGTGTTTAAGAGAAAACACAATTTTACCAAGTTAATTACGTTAAAATGTGAGTTATGAGTCTGATAAAATGATGTGCGACCAAGTTTTACAAAATGATGATGGAGATGACAGGGGTGGAGGTGTAGTGGGCACCAGCAACAACGGAGAGGGCAGGCAGACTCATTTTAGGTTCATGCCTCCACGGAGAGATCCTTGTCCATTGCTTACGAGAGAGCAGCAGAGACAACAACAGAGACCACTAGGGTAGGTACCGAGTGGAAAAGATCCACCCAGAGATACATGCATAGGTTTTGGAAGGGATGGTGATAGTTTATCTCAGTGCCAACGAGAGCGTGAGTAGCTCCGGGCTAGGGTTACCACATTAGAGGCTTTACTGGTAGAAAGAGATATTTAGCTTGAGCACTTGAGAGAAGAGTGAGATATACAGGCCCGCATAGCGACACATCAGGGTGAGAGAGCTACGTACTACTTTGGTCCATATTATGCTGTAGTGCTAGAGGGACAGAGAGCTCTTGCTTATTCTTGAGTAGCACAACAGTCCGAGGGAGCAATGCCTCCACTGCTTCATCTTGCACCACCTCCTCCTCCTCCAGATCAGGGAGAGGGTGGGAGTCAGACCTGATTTTGTACTTATGATATTTTGAGACATTTTGTATATATTGATCTTGTTGTGATCATTCATTGTACTACATACTCATGATACTTGATATCTGTTTCACATTGATACTCTTTTGTACATTTTTGTTATGTTCCATCATTGATATATCTGAGATAGTTGTTCTTGATCTTGATATGTTCATGGGTTCTCTTTGCTTTGATAAATGTTTAGATTAATGCACATGTGATTATGTTCTTGGTCTCTTGACGAGTTTAGAATATGTGATGACATCATTTATGCTCTTTGTTTTATTACTGATATATAAATGTGTTTCAATGATGCTAAGTGAATATGCAAATGTATGTTTTTGAGATTTTCTTTATGCAAGTATATGTATGGATGCACTTAGGCTGTAAAAGTAAATACAATGCTTAAATGCTTAAATGATTTGTTTTTGTATTTTCTCTTTCTCATTTATGAATGCAGAATGTATGCCATGGATATGCAACAACATTGATATCAATAATATAGATTAAGTAGTTAGCTTGGATTTCAGATGAACCAAGAAATCATTTTGAGCTCAAGTCCTTATGCTGTTTTTCTTTAAAAAAGAATTTTGCAATCTCTAAATGTATCTTCATGCAGACTCTTAGGACTGTCACTGATTTGTATACATTGTAGCATTTTTATCGTCATTGGGCATTTTTGTAACGGACATCATCTGATAGTACAACTATCACTAATACCCACTAGTATCATGAAAGTATGAATAGTATGTGTATTGGATGCAATGTCAGAAATAAACCTAAGCATCAAGGCATAGAGGCCAGGATGAGAAGTCAGTTATCTCCTTTTGCTTTTAGGAATCAGGTTCTGTTCAAGTGTAATGTAAGATATGTGACCCTCAACGACTTTCAATATTCATATCCTTGGGTACATAATGTGTCGTACACCTTACTGAGAATCTAATTTAGAAATAGACAAGGAAATTGGTTCAACCTCACCGTAGTTTACACATAACTAGGATCGAGATATATGCGGCTATCCACTCATGTTGACAACTCTTACCATATATATCCAAGTTAGGTGAAATTTATAAGATTATTGAAACAATCACCATACACAGAAAACCAAGAAAATGTTATTCCCCCTATTCTTGCGACTCTTTGTCTTTGAATAAACGCCATGGAGTAACTCGAAAGACATAAAAATCACCAATTGATAATCAATCAAAGAAAATTCATAACTACTTAAATGCCCCTAGTTTGAAACATCATGGGAACATAAAAGAGTCATTATCAAACCAAGATCAGTCTATGTGCTTAAGTAGTATTGAGAAATACTATGGATTCATTTTTCAAGCGTAGTAGAGATTTTATCAATCAGAATTTGGAATTAACCAATATGTGTTTCATGTCTGAGTATGTGAGATTAACTTTGTCAGCAATTGCAATCCAATGTAGTGTTTAGAAACACTGTTTAATTAAAGTGTTGAGAAACACTAGTGTGATTAAAGTGTGTTTAAAGTGTTGAGAAACACTAGTACATTTAAAGTAAATGATTAAAGTGTTGAGAAACACTAGTATGATGTCTATTACAGGTAGGTGGTGTTGAAGAAACACCCTTGTTTATGATAGTGACATTTTGATGCAAGTATTGAGAAATACTATTTTGAGAGGCAAACCATCCTAGACAGGAATCTAAGACAACCTAGCAGACGCAAACCGAACATGCTAGCCAAGATACCCCTAGTGCATAATGAATATTCCTAAGATGCAAATGCATACCAATCCCAGGAAAGGATAAGACATTCATAAGGAATTAGAGTCAACCAATAACACAGGTGCGATCATGAAGGATTAGTGTCAGTAATGCATTGATAGATGGAGCACAGAGTACGAGTGATGCCTATTTGCTAGGTTTTCACCACTCAACAAAGATTTTTATTTTTTCTACCAAGATGCCTGTTTGCCAGGTTTTTCACCAAGGATACCCTTTTTCAGGACTTTTTCCACTATTTTTGGATTTCTTCAGGATCAATTTTCTGATTTTTTTGGTATTTTCTGAGAATTTGTCCATTGCACGGGCTCTGCTAGTCAGATATCAAGCTTAGAACCACTTCAAATGTAGAGTATTGATGGGATCAGGAAAAACATCTCCCTTAGGTGTAGCCAACTGATACGCTCCAGTCCCAAAGGTTGCAGTAATGACATAAGGCCCCAGCCAGTTGGGTTCAAACTTTCATTTTTGTTCTCTATTTGGTTGGTTTTTAGGATTCTCTTTTAGAACGAGATCCCTCACTTGAAATTTTCATGGTTTAAGATTTTTATTGTACCCTTTTGAGATTCATTTTTGGTACACTTTGAGATGATCGAATGCTTGTCTGCACTCATCAAGGAGTTCTAGTGCATTAACCCTATCAATGCGGTATTGTTCATTTGTAATAAGACCTTGGAGAGATACCCATAAAGATGGAATTTCTACTTCAATAGTGATGTAGAGTGGACAACCAGAAGCCTCAAAAGGACTTAATTAGGTTGACACACAAAAGTGCTACTGCAATTAGGCCTAATTAGGTCTGCATTTGCACTACAAGTGCTATTTCCTTGCATCCAATTCCCAAAACAATACTTGGATCATGTGAGGGAATGTATGAGGGTCTTATACACCGATTTTGAGGTCTTGATGAATCCCCAAACACAAGTTATGTGGACTGCCCTAATTCGCTGGTTGGTGCACACATGGACATGTACACCTAGGGCATCATGGCAAGCCCATCTCCCCACACTTTGACAAACCCAACCTACATATTCTTAAATAACATAATAAAAACATGATTTCAACCAAGGGTCATTAAATTCCCATGGTGGAAACAAGAAATATACACAATTCTTATTGAAACCCTGATTTAGGGCCTAGAAACCAGGCAGTGAGAATGAAAATTCAATAACTTGCAATGTATAGAAAGTAAATACATGAGACCAAGTGAAAAAGGGAGATAATTTATAGGGTCAACTTTGTGTGTCAGACTTTCATTCAATTTCTTTCGTACCTATCCGTACCAACTAACTGTTCACAGATTTGCAAAGAAATGGTTGATCTTTATTGATTCTTAATGCAAAAATTACATCATCATCCTACCACCCATTCATAAGGGCTTATGTAGGAATTCCCAATGGTTAAATTTCATTTATAAACTAACTAGCCATTTGGGAATGAGTTTTACAAGTTTTGACAAAAGTTGTCAATGTTGCTCAAAAGTTGCTTGACAACTTTTGGAGCAATTTTGCATACTAGGTGACCAAACTTGGTCCAAACCTTTATTTTGTGATCCCTAATGGATCAAAATATGAAAAACATGAAAATAACCTATAATTTAGATTTTGGACATTCATTGACCAATAGTTGACCAAGGGCTTATAAAATGTCAATCTTGGAACTAGGTCTTACAAAGGATGTCCAATGTGAAACCTAGGATATTAACATGATCTAAAGGTCACTAGGAACTTGAAGGAAACTATAAGTGAAAAATGAAAACTTAGGTTAACTAGGGTGCTCCTGCACCAAATAGGTAGCACTGCTTCTGCGCCATAGACTAGAGAAAATGGTGTGGCCCTAGTTGGTGTTCTAATGCTTGTTCTGCAGGTCCATAATGCTAGATTTAGTTGTAAATGCCAGTCTCTGCCATACTTACTCACAGTTCTGTGTAAGATTTTAAGAATGTTCTTGTTTGATGCCTCAGCTTGTCCATTACCTTGAGATAATAGATTGAAGAACAATGCTGAGTGATGTGAAACTGTGTGCAAAGGTCTTCGATGTCTTGGTTTTTAAACTGACCCCCATTGTCTGTTACAATAGAAGAGGGTATCTCATAACTACAAATAATATAGTTCAAGATGAACATAGCCACATGTTTACTAGTGGCTTTGATCAGTGGCACGACCTCAACCCACTTAGTGAAATACTCAGTGGCCGTAATGATGTACTTGTGTCCACCTGAAGAATGCAGATAAATATGTCCAACCAAATCAAAGGCCCATTGCTGAAATGGCCAATGTGTTATAAATGGTATGAGTTATCTAGTAGGAGCATGGATGATATTTCCATTTGTTTGACATTTGTGACATGTTTTTGAAAATAGAACAACATATTTTTCCATTGTGGGCCAATAATAACCAACTTTTAGTAGTTTTTAAACTAATGAAAAGCCATTTGAGTGCGATCCACATACACCTTCATGAACCTCTTTTAATGCATGGTCAGACTCTTCTTGTTCTAAACACATAAGAAGCATACCGTCGAGACATCGTCTATATAAAATATTAGTAATGAGGAAATAATGTGATGTTGTCCTAAGTAAGGCTCATTTTTCATTCCTTGATAGACCATTGGGTATAGTTTGGTCAGTAAGATAGGTAATGATTTTGGCATACTGGGATTGGTCTTGGGTGTTCAAAGCAAAAATTAGTTGGGATTCAAGTGTATCAAAAGCTGGATAGGTTAATTCTTCCACCAAGAAGTCATAGCGGAATTGATGCTCTTCTAGTTGTAACATGAATTCCAGTGTATCCATAGCATCTGCAACTTTGTTTTCCATTCTTGGTATTTGCTGGAATGTGATGGAGACAAAGTACTTTTTCAAGTCTTCAACCAGTTGTTTGTAAGGCATTAATTTCTCATATTTAGTCTGATAATGTCCATTTACCTAGTTGATAATAAGTTGAGAGTCACCATACAGATGTAACTCTATGATCTTCCATTCCATAGCTAGCTTAAGACCATTCTGTTAGTAATATCTAAGAGAGGGGGGGGGGGGGGGAA
>MU223225.1:6832199-6865056 GCA_018584345.1 Thuja plicata
GGGTTAAAGGACTTGAGGAAGCAAGGGATAGCTCTTGTTGTCAAGTGGATTTTTTAGGGCTATTGAAGGGGTTGAACCATGGAAGGGTTCAATCAAGAATAATCTCTTTGGCAGTCCCAAAAGGTGCAAAACAATAGAAGAACAACTCTCTCAGTGACCTCCTTACTTGTAGGCAGGTAGTTATCTGCATATGACCCAATGTATTCTAGAGTCTAAGGCATGGCCCTTAGTCGAGATAAGTTACAAAATTTTTCTTTCTAATAGATAAGAGAAATATTTATGAACCAAAGTATATCTAGTGGAACTTGGAACATAAGGGAAAGAAAATTGCACTATTATAAGCCTTCTCTACCAAAAAGTGGCCCTGACTTGGCATCAAATGCTTTAAATATATCTTATGTAATGGTCAGCAACTGGATTGGGCTACTCTTTGCATGAGGTACCATATGCCTCAATCGAATTGGAGGACTTATTCTAAGCTTGTATGGTTTTTAACTTTCCTATCACCTATGTTGGGGAATAGAAACATTTCAAGGACTTTAAAATGGATTGATGGATCCCTTTTGTGCAAAACTAAAGCTGAATACATATACAAAACTCTTTTTAACAACTTTATTATATTTGAGCATACTAATAGATCTTGGAATATTAATGTTGAGAATATAATATTACAAAAACACTTTCAGAAACTAAAATTATAATATTATGGACTAACATTTTGGAAACTAAAAAGACTTGTTTCAGGTGGTTAATGATCCTCGAAAGGATGTCATATAAATGAATGGTTTTAATTCTTATTTGTGCTCTATATGCAGGAAAACTAATATCATTAGACACATTTTTTTTATTGTCTCTTTTATAAAGATACTTTCTATATGATTTGTAATGGATTCCATGTTTGGAGTAACAATTATAACATCATTTGTATTGAGATTATTTTGGCTAAGTTGGAGGCATGAAAAATACGCATAGCTTATTTTGGCTTTCTTTTACTACTGAATATTTATGGCACATTTGGAAAGTAAGAAATAATAAGATCTTTAATATGGTAAGAAGAAAGCTTACTGAGTCGTATAAGAGACACACACTTTGATATTGCCTCACAAGTTACAGTAATGATAGAGATACCAAACGCCAAATTTCTCACGTTGCTCAGGGATAGAATTGTGACATTGACTTGGCAAGAGATGAGATATGGACATGCATGGTTAATCGACATGTTCAACAAAAAAATGATTAGTAGATGGATTAGGTTTTGCAACACTGGCTAAATAATCAAAATGTTGTGACTCGCCTATACATCTTTCTAAATCTTAACGCAGGTGATCATCATATTGACTAATATCAGCTAAAGGGATCCCTACCTCTGATGAAATCATGGCGTATGTTCTCATTAGGTCCTCAGATGAAAAAGTTGTAATATGCTCATCATATTGACTAATATCAATCAGGCCATCTTAGGGTATACACCTCTAGTCATGTAATATGCTCTTAACCAAAGGCTAAAAAATTAGACATACCTCAAATGGTGAGTACGCGGTGGCTTGTTGATCTTATACTTGAAGTTGCTGATAGAATAAAAAAAATTTGACTTTTCAATATGCTGCTACCACAAATGAAATAATTTGAACATCAAAAAATTCAAAAATTACAAGCTGTTATACCCTAAACATGAAGGAAACCAGCTGAATTGCAAACCTAGGGGTAACACTAGTGCTAACTGGCGATGAACGAGCTGTTGGATTCTTCAGTTGTGACTGCTGGATTTAATACAACAAGAGCCCTCTTCGCACAATGGTATAGTTTGCTAATTAGGGCCCTCTTCCACTCGCATGCACAACTCGATCACAAATGAGCCTTTCTTTTTCTTTTCTTTTTTTTTATAATCAAGAGGGTGTCGCAATTATGACGATATCATCGCTATTATGACAACATTTGGGGCACTTGGAAAAAAAATACAAAAATCACACACAAATGGTAGCGCCGTCACAAATTGGCATCAAAATTTGACCCCAAATGTTGTAGTGCTTGGGATGTATCTCAATTAGAAAATAATTTTAAGTCTTGCTCGGTTAAGAGACTTGATGCTTCAGTGGTTAAACTGAAACAATAAATTGATCTGTTCACATATACAACTTGAAATGCAGATTTTTAGATCTATTGTAAGTGCATTACCTTTCTAATCAATGTTCTCAATTCAATACCTTTGCTCCACACTATTCTACTCTGTGGTGTTGTATCACTATTCATCGGTGTCTGCAAAATTTAGCTCTTTCTTCAACTTGATTGATTAGGTCTGAATGAAGACTTTCTTCTCCTTTAGAATCTCTTCAGCATCTATTCTCTTGTCACTCCCCTTATTCATAATGAATAAGCTTGTCTCTTATATAGACATGATTTCACCATTTCTTGGCTTTCTTGATCTTTGTGTGATCCACAATTCTTGCCAATTAGATTTAAAGAAAAACTCTAGTTTTATCTCGTAGAGATCTTCTTGCCAACTGGACAAAGCAACTTGAAATCATTTACTTATCCTCAACTTTATCTTGTCGATTAAAACAATGATAAGTATCAGTTAAGCCTATTTTTAGCTCTTGACAACTAAGCTTTTTGTCATTTATGAAGTCTCTATTTTGTCGGTCAATACTTTAGTTAGTTGTCGGTGACAACTGACTGTTCCATATGTGTGACTTAAGTTGACTTTGGGATCTCCGTCTGTCAGGAAACACTATAATTCTGTTTGTCAAGTTACACCATGCTTCACTCATTGGGCAACACTATGAATTTTCTCATCGGTAATGCTGCGCCTTTGCTTTCATTGATTTACTCTGACCGTCGATGTGCACCCCATCGGTGTATACAATCACTATGTGAATACTTAAATTTTGTGCATTACTAATAGCATAGCCTTTGATTCATAAGTTCTTTGAAGTCTTTTAGCAGTATGTCCATGACCATACAAATTATATCAAGTTTACTTCAATGACAATACAATACATTAACTGATTTAATGCCTTACATTAACTTTCTATGACTTGGTGATCATCAACTTAACATCTTCAAACATTCAATCAGTTATAGTTCATCATATTCACCAATGCTTCATATTTAGAAATGTTGTTTGTGCATGGAAACATCAGTTTATATGCTTTGGGTATCTTTTAGCCTTGAGGAGTGATGAATAGAACCCCTGCTCTAGATCCTTATTGCGTGAAAGAGCCATCAAAATACATCTTCCATGGATGTTCAGTTAAATGCACGATTGTTTCATCAGGAAATTCAATTATCAAAGGTGCATCATCTTGCAAGGGTGAATCAACTAATTGATCTTCTAGGACTTGTCCTTTAATAGCCCTTCTTTCCACATACTCAATATCAAATTCACTTAGAATCAGGACCCACTTTGCTAGTCTTCTTATTAATGTTGTTTTTCTTAAGAGATATTTAAGAGGATCTATTTTTTCAATAAGCTTTACTATATGGGACAACATATAGTGTCTCAATTTATGTGATGCAAAGATAACTGCTAAGCAGTCTTTTTCAATTATACTGTAATTGACTTCATAAGATACTAGGGTCCTTCTGATATAGTAGATTTCTCTTTCCTTTGTATTTTCATCCTCTTGTGCTAGCAATACTCCCAGTGATGTAGTTGTAGCTGAGATATATAGGAGTAATGACTTTCCATGAATAGGTGCCATGAGAATGGGAGGAGTAGCCAAGTATTCCTTTAATTGTTTGAAGTTTTTTTCACAATGTTCGTCCCATTTGAAGGTAACACCTTTATGTAGAATTTTAGTAAAAGGTTGTTCTCTATCGGCTAGTTGTGACATAAATCTCCTAATGGATTGGAGTCTTCCTTGTAGTGTCCTCATTTGACTAATATTGCATGGAGGTGACATTTCTAGTATAGCTTTTACTTTTTCAGGGTCCACCTCAATTCCTTTTGCTGATATAATAAACCCTAGTAGCTTCCCTGATTGGACTTCAAAGGCACATTTCTTTGGATTAAACCTGAGTTGAAATTGTTCCATGTGATATAGTATCTTTCTTAGGTCTTCAATATGAGTAGTCCTTATTTTTGACTTGGCTAAGGTATCATCCACATATTCCTCCATGTTCTTGTGTATCATATCGTGGATGATTATTGTCATGGCTCTTTGGTATGTAGCGCCAGCATTCTTTAATCCAAATGGCATGACGTTCCATGAAAATATTCCCCATGCGCATGTGAATGTTGTCTTCTCTTTGTCCTCAGGAGCAATCTTAATCTGGTTATAGCCCAAGAATCCCTCCATGAGTGAGTACATCTGATAGCCTATTGTTAGATCTATAATCATATCAATGTTCGGTAGCGGAAAATCATCTTTAGGACATGATTTGTTTAAGTCTCTAAAGTCTGTGCAGATCCTGATGAATTTGTCTATTTTAGATACTGGTACCACATTAGAAATCCATCCTACGTAAGCGACAACTCTTATGAATCCAACTTTCAATATTTTTTCTAGCTCTTCTTTCACTAGTAATGCAACATAAGGATGCATCTTTCTTAATTTTTGTTTCACAGGTTTGATCCCAGGAGCTATAAATAAATGATGTATTATTAATTTAGGATCAAGTCCAGGCATATCAATGTAAGACCATGCAAAGTTGATCTTTTTCTCTTTCAGGAATTTAGTGAATTGTATCTTTTCCTCTTCTAACAAGGATTGTGCTAAGTTAACAAATTGAAGAGCTTATGTTGTTCCCAAGTTAAACAGTTGTGTAGGTTCTATCAAAAATGAAGATCTTTCTTGAAAGTGCTTAGGGAGGATATCAAGAATCTCATCTTTTGGCACCTTTGGGAGGTTTTCACCATCAGATACGTCTTTTATTTTTACTTTTTTAGAATCTTATACTGCCACAATGTGGTTTTCACCATATGTTCTTTTCTTCTTTTTATTTTTCAATTTGTGACTAAGAAACTTGATACCCTCCTCTGTCATGTTCACGCTCCTTGCATTGGTGGAAGAAGGATAAGGTTCACAATAATTTAGATAACAAGACAAAGTGTAGTCATTGGGAAAGTTCATGATAGGAGTAGGATCTAAATTAGTGAAATCAATTAGGTCAGGGTTTATCAAGGATAATGATTCAGATTTTGGTAAGGACATCATCGCGTCAGCGTCAAAACTATTAACTGACAAGACATGTTTCGTTAAGTTAGATTCTACAACGTTTAGATCATCAAGAGTCGAATCGTCATTAATAAGGTCGTTGTTAGTAATATGCGGAACTAACTCTAGTGACTCATCAGTTGAGCTTACTTCTTATCTCATTAAATTGGAACTCATAGCTTGTATCCTTTGAATGTCCTCTAGACGTATTAAAATACTAGTATCTCCATCAAAAATCCTAGGTAGTGATATCTCATCTGATTCTGGAACAACATCAGTGTTAGGGGAAGTGTTATAACTCTCTCCTCTCTCCAATAGAGATGAAAATTTGTTAATCACATCTACCTCAATTTCCATAGTAGCATCAGATAGGTTATCCCATTCATAGTCATGTAAGTCTGTTATTTTATCATCAGATCTATTTAGAAACTCAGCAATAGTTACCTGATGTACCCTATTAGCCACTTGTAGATCAAAGTGAGGTAAATCTAGGACATGTGAAATTGTGACCAACTGCCCCCAGTTAGGATGTAAATATTTTTGTTGGAGTATTTCTTCAAGAGTTTCTTCTATCAGTGGTACTTCTAGAGAGTCTTCTACTATTTCCTCTAATTCTTGGATATTAGTTTGTGGTAATAAAGTAACACGAGTCTCTTGTTGTGCTACAAAAGTAGGTACATATCTTTCTCCTTGATATTTGGGATACTTTGTACCAATATGCAATAATATCTCATAGGTCCATGGTTGTAATGTTGTTTATTCTTCTTCATCATCACTTCCTTCATCAAAGATTGGACCATCTCTTGAAGTAGGGTTTTCGGAATTGTTATCGAAACCTAATCCTATTTTGTCTTTGGTGTTTCTGAATTCCATGTGTATAGGTTCAAAAAGTCCTTTTCCTTTACCTCCTAAAGGTCCCTTCCCTTTATATCACATTTGTTTGAGAAGGTCATATCCTTTACCATACTTTTCTAGGGATATCTCCACATGTTTTACCTCATTTTCTTTTGGTTCTCCTTTGCAGAGCCAAGCCAAGACTGCTTTATCTTCTTTTTCATCCTCTTTAGAAGTAGAGGCTCTAACCATACCAGTTTCTTTATGAATATCTTGATCTTTTGATGTTTTGGGTATGACAGATGAGGAAGGTTTCCCATAAGATCTTGGAGACACATGAAGTTCTTTCAATGATGGGGTCATGTCTAGTTTGTATTCTCCCATACTAGTTTATTCAAGTTTTAGTGTCTTTCCAAAGCTTCTCATCACCATGTCTCTAGACATTTTAGGTACAGATTCTTTTGGGACTTCCTTATTATGAGGAACCATACTATCTTCTTTGACATTGTTGCAAGTGTATCTTGTATCTGTAGGAATTGTTACTTCCACCCCATTATGTAGAAATTTGATGCATTGGTGGTAAGTATATAGTACTTCTTGAATTTCATGTATCCAAGGTCTCCCTAGTAAAATGTTATAGGCCAATGGTAGATCAAGAGCTTGATAGATCACATTTTGTTCAATTTCTCTTATTCTAATTGGTAGAACAATGAGTCCTTTGGATGATCTTTCTTCTTCATCGTAAACTTGATAGTTATCTTACTCCTTGAGTCAATGGTTTGTTCAGAAAGCCCCAACTTTTTTATTAGATTGAGAGTGCACATGTTTAACCCTGCGCATCCATCTATCAATACATGTATGACATGGGATTTGTGAATCAAGACTTCAATATGTAGGGGTTGGTAATGCGGATGAGTCAATGATTTGTCATCTTCTTTCGAAAAAGATAGGTAATGTGGAGTTGAAATATGATTAACCATTTCCTAGAACTTGTCTAAATCAATTTATTTTGGAACATTTGTAGAATGTAGGGCTTGTTCAAGAACTTCCCTATGCAGTAAAGAGATCTTTAGTAGCTCAAATATAGAAATTTGAGCTGAGGTTCTTTGTAGTTAGTCTACCAAGTTATAGTTTGCAGATGAGATTGTAGCCATTTGTCTTGTTGCTGCTGGTTTGGGAATTGTGATAACAGGTACTTTGGAAGATGTTGCTTGTTTGGATGAGGATTGTGCTCCTTTGATCTTGACTTGTGCTTGGCTTCGAGTCACCGTGTTTGATTGTGTGGATGTGTCTTTAGCACCTTTAATAGTGATCACATTGATTGATTCACTTTTAATGTCCAACATGTTGATCATATTTTTGTTATTGGAGTAGGTGTAATTTACTTCATTTCTTTTTCCTTTAGAAGCTTCCCCTTTTTTGTAGTTAGGAAACGGTTTTTTAAATTTTGTATGCTCTTCGTTAGTGGTATGTCCATCCACTTTGGTTTTACCTGCTTCAATAAAGTCTTTTATAACATGTTTAAGCTTAACATAGTTATTAGTCTTACATCCCTTGTTTTTATGAAAGACACAATAAGAATTGTCATCCCACCACCTTGGTTTAACTTCTGGTTCACAAGGTTTTGAATCGGGAATTGTGAGGATTTTATTATCCAAGAGTGTCTTCAAAACTATCTCAAGAGGTTCTCCCAATGGAGTAAATGTTCTTTGAGGTCTAGTCCATGGTTTTCTCTTGTTATTCTCATTGTTTTCTCTTGGTATTGTGGTTGTTACCTTAGCTTCTTTGTTGGCTTGTAAGATGTTCGTTAGATTAAACACCGTTGATTTAGTATTAGCATTGGATGTGTCTACCACTCCATCATTAACAACGTTCTTGTTTTGTTTTTTCCATTCAGGCTTGTTGTTGTAGTTGGTATATTTTTTATCACTTTGGAGTGTGATTTCTCCTTTCTTAACCATGACATCTTCAACACGGATGGCATTCTTGATCATCCTATCAAAGCTTGGTGAATCTTGTATTTGCAATGCATAGTTCATTTCAGGTACCAAGTTGTTAATAAAGATTTCTATCTTTTTTGATTTAGGTATTGCTCTTGAGTACCTAGCAAAGATTTTTCTCCACCTTTGTAAAAAGTGTGTAAAGGACTCACCGGTTCGTTGCTTTGTGTTACATAGGTCCATCATGGTTACATTGTGTTGTATATTATAGGAGTAATGTTGAACAAAATGTTGACTTAAATCCTCAAAATACTTCACACTTGGTGTGAGTTTGGAGAACCACTCCATAGTATTTCCACCTAAAATTCCCAAAAAATAGCCTCATTAGGTATGTAGGTTCATGCATGTACTCAATGCTTAGAGCACAAAACTCTCTCACATGGTCATGTGGATCAGTTTCTCCGATGTACTTGTCATATTTGGGTCTTGCCATGTTGGGAGGAAATGGAACCATGTTGATACTCTTATCAAAAGGGAATGGACATATGTGGTCCAATTAGTATTTTTTTTGTTGGTTTGACCTTTTCTTGCTTGAGTGTTGCAAGTTCGGCTTGCATTAAGGTCAATTGTTTGGTGATAGTATAGATAGGGGTTGGTATCTATTTTTCCTTTAGTCTTTAAACATCATAATCTTTAGGGAGTTTGACTCCAAGAGATGCTAGATGTAGGAAGTAATTCTCCTTGTCTTGATCACCAATGATTCTTTCCAATGTCCTTTGGAATTTTTTGCTTTGTTTGAGCTTGTTGTACTCTTGCTTGGGTACATCTCCGTCACTATCCACGTCAAACAAAGGATGGGTGATATGTTGTTCTTCTTCACTATTTCTATCTTGGTATTTTTGGTTTTGTGTATTATTGTATTCCTCAAAAGCTCTACTCTATTCTTGATGAGGAGCGCCCATTGCGGTGAGTCTCGATTGAATAGGGGATTACAGGATGTCTCTCCTTGATGATATTATAGTAATATAGGAGGTAATTTTGATTCGTAAGCAAGATAATTGTTGCATCTTTTGTTAACCATGAAAGCTGGATCTCAACTTTGTCAATGTTTTCCAATAGTATCAAATAAAGTCTCAAATTGTCCAAGTAAGTGTGTCCAAGTAGAAGTTTGTTTGTGTTTGGTGGAATTGAACAACTTCAGTGTCAAAGGGTTAGAATGCCCTGATAGTGAGCTAGAAATGAAGAGGTTTTGATAAATGAGAAGACTGCACATTTTGAGACCAATTATGAGAGTCCAAGAGGACATGCAAGGTAGAATCCTAAGAAAGTTGTAAAACAGAAATAGGTGGACCAACAAGAGAAACCGGACTAGACTGAAGAGCCAAAAGGGTATCCAAAAGTACTAAATTTATCTGAGAGACACGTGTGTAGGGGACCACTATCCTAGATGTGACTCCCTAAATGTGAGGCTTGATTTTCCAGATGTGAGGTTGTGTTTTACCAGATGCGAGCTTTGATTCCCTGGATGCGAGCAAGTTTCATGTATGTGAGCCAGAGATGACCAAAAGCGATGAAATAACCTAGATGTGAGCTAGTGCAACCATATGCGAGCTAATACTGACCAAAAATGAGCCTCTGATGGTTTTGATATTTTTGTCAAATTTGTCTTGAAATGCGTGAAATTTGTCTGACAACAAAGGTTTTCTGAGACTTTCCAGTGAGTTGTAAACATCATGTATGTTAGGGAATGAAAATTATTGCTTTTTTTTGGAGTTATCTTTTTAGTGAGTCTTTTGGACACATCAAGAAATGTTCTTTTGTTAAGGGTGATCAAACACTTTCCCAATTCCTTAGTTTCTAAGCCTAGAATGAAAATCTTTGCTCGTAGACTCAGTACACACTCACATGCTAATCAGAATACGACCATTACCAAGCACGCAATGGCTCCAGTCATGATGTCATATTAGCCGACTCCAAACACAAGTGGGGGAACATAATGATGAGTATCTTGGGGCAATTACTATTTTTCTTGCACAAATATAACCACCCTTTTGGAGATAAATCAGGTTTGTTTTGACTACAAGTGTTTATTATGTTGGAGAATCTGTTCGCAATCGTCTCCCATAGAATTTCACAAGGCAAAATTAAGGCATATATCCCTATGAGTACTCAAATGTGTGTAGTCTCGCAAACAAGATTCAAGCGGCTCCACTCTACACACACTCAAGCATGTTCAAGGAATGATGTCAAAATTCCAGGAGCAAAACCGAGTATGTCGTTCAAGGCTTTGGCCTACAAGGAAGCATATTGATTATAGTGATTTGGAAGGGTTGATGTAAACCTATCCTCACTTGGGTTATCCTGGGAGATTTTTTCTCAATCGGTAGGCCCTCTAATGTTTTTGAAAGCAATGAAAAGGATTGGCGAGCTTAGGAGTCTAGATTTCTAATTCTTCAAAAGAAGAAGAGCATACTCTCCTATTCCATGCCATTTTCTCCCACAAACACACCAAACATGTTCATTTCCTCAAACTACTTCACTCAAAACTCAATCTCCCATGACGAGTGTTTGATTCTTCCACTTGGAAAGAAGAGCAAATCCTCTAGTGAGACTAGGTAGTAAGGTTAAGTTTGACTTTAAGTTCCTATTTTAAGAAAGCACAAAGCATTTGGAAAGAAAATTTGTGTCGTTCAATTTCCCCAAATTAGGTAATTTTCTTGTTCATTTACTTTTCCCAAAATTAGACAATGAATTTTGCTTTGTTCAAATTTCCACAAGATTTAGTGCTTTGCTTTATTCAATTACTATCCCAAAAGAATTATACAACTAAACTTGTTCATTTAACCACAAGTTTTAATGCTTTGATTGTTCAATTGCTATCCCAAAAAGAATTATATAATGTGAGTTTTCTTTGTTCAATTTACTCCGAATTCTTCTCAAATCTTAAATTGAATTTTGAGTTTATGATTTTCCTTAAAGGAAAAGAGCATAATCCTCTGGTCAATTTAGTAAGTGATTGGAAAATGTAATTAGTTTTAAAGCTTTGAATAAATGAAATAAAATTGAACAATTCTACAACCTGTAAACCACAAGTTAGTAGTTACTTTCCACGTTTTTGAGAAAAAAGGCTCTGACATCAACCTGCAACCAATAGTTAGGTTGTTTAAATTACAGAAACAAACAAGGTCACAAGATTAGTGGTTAGACATTCAAGTTTGCAAATCAAATAAACAGATGCAAATGTCTTTCCTAGATGCAAGCCTAAATTTCTTGTATGTGAGGCCCTTTCCTGAATGCGATGCTTTGCATAAAAGGTGATACAAAATCTTACCAGATATGATCTTTTACCAGATACGATATAGAAATCACCAAATGCGAGTTTAGAAACCCAGGATGTGATCTGATTTCCTATATGTGAGGCCCTTTCTTGAATGCGAGCCTTGATCAACTAAATCCAAGGATTTTCCCCATGGTGGGCGCCAAAATTAGTCAAAAATGATTTGAAGATGAGATAAAATCCAAGGATTTGCCCCACGGTGGGTGCCAAAAATGTGTGTATTTTGTGGATCTGCTAGCTGCAACAGAACACTTCAATATGTCATTGCATTAGTGAAATAACATGAAATATTAAAGAAAACACACACACACACACACATATCACCAAAATTGACATATTGCTCCCTATCTAAGAAGAGTATGGAATATGCTATAATTTCCCTCAGATTATGCATAAATCAATGACAACATCATGCTTAGAATGGAAGATTTAATCTAAGTGCAAGTTAAAATGCTCAATCAAAGTTCATTTTAGAGCTCCAATTGAAAGATTATAAAAATGCTAAATGTTAGAGCTAAAATGTAATAAGAAATCTCTAAGAATATGAGTAGCATAAGTTTGCAAATGAATTCTAAAATTTGGGGCCCATTGAGCTCAAAATTCATTCCATTTATAGAAGAATTTGAGGAATGAGAGGTTAGGATTGAAACTTGAAGAGAGGTGGAGATTGAATCTTTGGTGATCCAAGTGATTTAACTCTCATTGGCTAGGGAAATGACTTTCCCTTTTGCAAGTGAGGAGTTGTAATTAGGATTTATTTAATTCATTTTAATTAATTACTTTAGCCATGTATTTGTTTGTTTTTTATTAAATTGATTTGATTTGATTTAATTGGCTAAGGCAATTAATGTAATTTAGTGATAAGATCACTTAGGAGATTAAATTTGATTTAAATGAATTATGCCAATTAATTGAAGAATTGTCTTGACATAATTAGGGGTATGATCACACTTAGGGAAAATAGGATCTATGGTCAGAGCATACCAAATTAGGGTGGTTACACCAACAAGTAATTAATTTTATAGAAATAAGTAACCCTGTTAAAGGTTTGAGTACATAGGGGAATGAACATGCATTCAAGATTACAACCTAGAGCTCACTGCTCAGATTACAACATACAATGAGGTTCACTACCATATAGAAATGAATGGATAATAATCAAACAAAAATGAACTGATAAATAACATCAACTATGCCTAGACAACTCCATGTAAGTACAATGTAAATCTTCTTATCTGATATTTGACCCTCTAATCATTAATCTAGCACACATACAAAACATATAAATATCATATCCAATCATCGCATCACTTAAATCACCAAAAAAACTTGAGCTTATATATCCATCAACAAAGATAATAACTCCAACTGTCGTCCTCAAGAACAATATGAGTAGCGTGTGAAGTATCAGCCTGATCCGACCTCAAAATGTGTTCCTAACCTAAAAAAAAAAGCATAGATGTCATCATACATGTTGGATCTATCATATTCAACTATCAAACCAATTAGATCATTGATCTAATAGGATTGTTAATCAATCCAATGACCAACTATCTTTGTTCTTCACTATTGTCTATATACTTGATACTTAGAAAGATATAACTTGAACATATGATAATGCTAACTAATTCCAACGTAAACCAAAGTAGATAATACCTCTTTGAAGCTCCTCCTAGGTTTGCACCTCAAAAATTGATCATACATGCATGTACCAATCCATATACCAAACCCAATATGATGTGCAAGTTATCCCATATTTAGCCAAAACTGCACTCTAACCTTTGGTATCATCATAGTATGTTACGTCACCTCTAGAATAGTGCATGGTTTCCATCAATGACAACATAAAACTTAACAAGAGAAGTGTGTCTTGCTAACAATCTTCTCTATTCTATTCACTCCCAATCACATTAGCATATTATACACAACCACTTAGCGATTATATATCCTATCTATACTTATATCTCCTATTAGAGACACACCCTTCGATGATATCTATTATATCCCTAAATTATCTATTCTAGCACTCTATTACCATATTACACCCTAATCTCTCTAGATTGGTGTGTGTATCTTTTTGCCAGCCAATAATCTCCTTGTAAATATGTGTGGTATCTTACTAATGAATATCCTAAAATCTAGTTGAATTCTAGAAACAATACTCAATCTTAATTTTATAAAGCATCATGCATGAACACTATATTCACTAATTATCAAGAGGTAAATGTGTTCCTCTTGAAAATATGAATGATTATGTATATAAATAAACCAATATCTTTAACAAATAAACTATCAACTTATGAAAAATAATGAGTGACAAACATCCTCAATGGAATGGAATCTTTTCCATGCGATTTCCACTATTTGATATGATCATTTTGACATAATTTATTTGCATATATCTTAACCTTTATTTTTCTAAATTTGTTGGACCCAAAATATTGACAAATATAATCTAATCTTTCCCATTAAAATCTCTTCATTGATGCTATGCAATCCTTGATCAACCCCTTTATCACTCTTCATCTTTACAAGAAAGAACTCTCTCAAGTCTTGGCATTATAAAATGAGATGGTAATAGTGTTACACCACGACATTACAATAGACTTAATATGCTTTTCATATAGTCTCAAAATAATTATCATATATATGAATTCCCTTTTCATCTAGCCAAGAAATTTGTTAAATGTCTGATGGACTTTATTATGAATTAGTGAGTTTGTATCAACATAACTAGTCACCCACACCATAAAAGAGATGAAAGAGAAAATATATCTATTAAACAAAAAATAATAAGACTCATTTCTTATTTACAAATAAAATAAATACATTTTTCAAATTAGAAGAATATATAAAGAAGAAGAAATAATTATAATTTAATTAACACCTCAAAGTGAGCCACTAATCATCATCTAGAATCTTCTACTTCACACTCTTCCCTTTATCTTTGTTTTTATTTTCCCACCTAGCACACTTAACATTATTCAAGAAATGATGGCAGGAGGGAAGATTGAAGAGGCATGGAAACACAATTGTGCATGGAAGGGAGCAGGAGAAGAACTAGGGCATTGTACCTCGCAAAGAGCAGAGCTAGTGCAACAGATATTCGTTCGCAGTAGAACAAAGTCAGGGCAGAATGTGAGGACTAATGGTGAGTTCTCTGCGCCTTAGCATCAATCTGACCTGTCGCCTTGGTCAGATTTTCAAAATCTTCCGAAGCCGCCTGATTGTGTAGCCAGCAAGGCTTCGAGGCCACATGCAACCAATAAAAGGTTTCCAGTGGTTCCCTTTTGCTGCAAAGTATGCTACCAATGTTGTGCAGGTCAAGATGAATCAGGTAGGTCACATTGAGGATAACAACATTTTTCAGAGGTAAAGCTACAGTTTAGCCTTCAAAACCTTTTTTTTTGTCAACCCTAGGTTTCAGATCAAGTCAAATGTTAATCGCAAAGCTCTTCAATCTATCAAACCCAAGAAAAATTGATCAACACATAAGGGAATCTCGAGCTTTGAGCATTGGGAATCATCTAAATAGGCTGCCATGAGACCTAGAGTCCCACAAGCTCAAACTCAACCCTCTCTAAATCTGCAGAATTTGAAATCTAAGTCTGGGCGGGAATCTGTTATGCATCATATGCAGCCCCATATCACATTCCAAGGTAAGAGAGGGAAGCACAGGACAGTCAAGAAGCAACCAATCTTTGACATATGTGAAGGGAATCCTCCTGGAAATCCAGTGCAGATCTGACATTCACTTGAACCTGTGTTAGAGGAACCTACTAAGGAAACCCATATCACTATAGATCAAAATAAAAAGAAAGCCTTGCCCAAGTATCATGCCTAAGTGCCCTTCAATCCAAAAAAATGCAAGCAAATTTGGCAACCAAAACTGCATCAGCCCCAAAGTGTTCAAGGGAATAGGAGCGAGGATTAATCACCTTAAAAATCATCTCAGCAGAAGGGGGATGACCCAAAAATAAGGCATGAACCACAAGACATGCAAAACATTACCATTCCAGAGTGCAAATTGCAAAATCATATCAGAGTGCTATGGAGTTCAGCCATTATTGGTAAGTTCTGTACCAATACAATCTTATTTCCAGATATTAAGGCTTGAACTTATGAAATGTGGGTTGGGCTTTCAGACATTTTTCAATTGGAATCATAGTTAGGTTATTTTGTTGCATTGTTTGAGTCATCTGCACAAAGGGATGTTGTTCATCATTAGAAGGGGTGGTTTTGTAAGGGATTGGGTTTATATACTAGGGTATGGATGCCTAAATTTAAACCTGATGCGAAGTCGATTGTTGTTTCTTTCCTCATTGGATATCCCTTCCCTTACTGCCTTTAGAGTATAGAGATTTGGAAATTGTTGAAATTATCACCAATAAAATAGGCATTTTTGTTAAGCATGATCTCATCCCCTATGAGTTTCCACATCGTGATATCAGAGTCTGTGTATTACTGCATTCCTTAAAGGATCTTCCAAACAATATCAAGATCCAGTCAAAATGGGGTGTCTGGAGCCAAAATATTATATTGCAGGATAAGAATATTATCCATAAGTATCAACACAAATTAGGTCATTTCAATTTGCAGTGTATGCAGAAGACTCAATCAAAGATTATGGTATGTGAGGACCATTGTTCACACCCTGCAGATTGTTCACGCCTAAGAAATTTTCAACATACAGATGAAATTGTGCATGCAGAGTTGACCCCCTTGTCATCAAACATTAATACGGTTGACCCTCAGGTTCTATCCCAATGTTACAACTTGCTCAACTTTTTCTATCATAATCTAAGAGACATTTGGGTGAGTATGAAAACAAATGGAAGAATCGATAATCGCAGACATTATAATGATCATGCAGCCCCAGGAACATGCCCAATGAGTTCCACAATCAGTAGCAGGGTATATTGAGTGGGAAACAAAAGAAACACCCTCTCATAACATAGACAACATTGTCCAACAATTGATGTTCCAAAATCACCCGATTACCATTACTAGTATGCAGGACGCACTCATCAAAAAAGAAATGGATGAAATTAAAGCTAGAAGGGTTTCAGATCTGCAGATTACATAACTGGCCACTAAAATTATATATGAAAGTGCAGTAGGAGAGTTTTTTGAAGCCAAACAAGACGTACATGACTATCAAGATATAAGCATATGTCTAAATAAACAAGGCTCAGGCAACAAGTACAATCATAGTAAGGAAATACATACAATAGACAATCAAGAAATGCAAGGAAGACAATCAAATATTGAGATGATACCCATACTCATGACATAAAATATACATCTAAGTTTTAAAGAAGAGAGGATCGTTGTCAAGAAAGAAACACAAAATAGCCTGGGAGAGGACCTTGAAATCAATAAAGACATACCAGAGGATTTCATGATATCACAAGATTTTGCCTATGACATTAACATGGAAAAGAATCCCTAGAATATGAGGGTAGAAGAAGGCGTTGTATTTGCTTCTGAAGATGAAGTCACTAAGCAAATTATGGAATGGGCATAGAGTAACAGTACTAGGGAACTAGAGGAGGCTAAGGACCAACATGAAGACAAGGACATACATAGTCCAAGCCAACATACACCGCTAATTGGATATGACCACTCTTTAATGTTATTGCACATATCCCAAATCAAAATATGCAAGAAAAGCCAACGCCTAAGAAGAGAGGAAGAAAACCAAAGACCACTAAAATTAAGGAAGCAATTACAGCAGGTATTCAATCAACATTGGCTGAAAAATTTACACCTTCTAAAAGATTGACGAGGAGAACTAGGGGTTCTCCTTGTTAGAAATGAAGATTTTTTCATGGAATGTCAGAGGTTTAAATGCCTCTGATAAAAGATGTAGAATCAAGAAAGAGCTAGATTCAATGATTCAGTTCTGATTAATTCTGATTAATGGGGTACCTGCGGGCTTCTTTTCATCTACATAAGGAATTTGTCAAGGTCACCCTTTGTCACCAGTACTTTTTATAATAATGGCTGGGACTTTCAACTAACATATCCAAAATAAACAGGCTGTAGGCAGTTGGAAATGAGCTAAAATTTGGGAGACAGATATTTCAGTGACTTATTCTCTATTTTAAGATGACACACTACTATTTGGATCATCCAATGTTTCTGAAGCTAGACAAATCAAGAAAAATCTGGATTTGTACACCTCGGCTTCAGGTCAGAAGGTTAACCCTCAAAAATAAAAAATCTATTTGTTCAATACTAATCAGATTATCTCTAATAGTATTGTCAACATCTTAGGATTCTCAGTTGATCTACTTCCATCTGTATATCTTGGCATCGCCTTTTTCATGGGGACAAATAAAACAAGTTACTGGATGTTCATCATCGACCAAATCAAATCAAGAGTAGTGGCATGGAAAGCAAGATGGTTATCGTTATCATGCAGAATATTACTTGTAAAAATAGTTCTGGAAGCTATCCCTAATTACTATTTATCTATATTAAAAGCTCCAACATCAGTAATTCAAGCAATAAAGAAGTTATTGAACCAATTTTTATACAGTGTAAATATGACTGGGACTAAGAAAATATCACTGGTTTCCCTAAAAAACATGGCACAGGTCAAACAACTAGGAGGAATTGGAATACATGATTTGCAATATAGAAATAAATCTTTTCAGGGAAAACTAGTATGGAAAATGTATACTAAACCATAAAATATATGGTGTCAAATAATGAAAAAGAAATATTTAGACAACTGTCCAGAAAGAATATTTACTATACTAGATCCCCCCAAAGGATCGGTAATATGGGATTTTATGATGTCATCAAGAGATATAGTAGCCAGCTACATCCAGTGGGAAGTAAATAACGACCAACAAGTAAATTTTTGGAGTGACTCGTGGAATGGTACAACCCCCTTGTCAAATTTAGAAGCAATTGATGACACTATTTCAGTTTTGGAAAACATTTGGGGTAATTATTTGGTCGATTATGTCTCAGTAGTATGCTTATTCTCTAGAAAAGTAATTTGGAAAGATCCAAATGACTTTCCTCTATCACCCCATGATAAGACAAGATTGGGAAATATATTTTTAGAGAAAGTGGTCTATTTGTCAGGAAAGGAGGATAAGTTGTTTTGGGCTCCGGGGAAAGATGAAATATTCTCAATTAAAGAAGGTTACAAACTCATCCAATAGAAGGAGGCTAATGCAACCCTGAGTTGTGCCTACTCCTTTTGTTGGATCCATATAACCCTTCCTAAAGCTGGATGTTTTGCTTGGATTGCACTGAAAAAGAGGGCTTTAACTAGTGATCACCTACATAAACTAAATATTTTGCAACCTTTTAACTGTCTGTTGTGTGATCTAGAGAATGAAGACATGGACCATTTATTCTTGAGCTGCCTGTTCACACATCAATATTGGCTATTTTTTATGGGAAAACTACACTACTTCACTCCCCTTCCCAATAAGCTATGGGATGTCTTCCAGTCATGGCCAGAATTATACACAAATTCCCTATTCTTTGGATTGTGGAAATGTATACCAGCACTGGTAGTATGGGAAATATGGTGGGAACACAACAAAAGAATTTTATGCAAAATCTCTTCCACTATACAAGCTTTCCTCACAGGGTTGGAAAGATCAATTTCAGAAATTGTCAATGCCAGCCACACAAAAATCAAATACAATCCAGTCATATTAGTCCGGGATAGTGGTGTCATCCGAGACTGGAAAGATATTCACGTGCCAATTGGATGGTGTCACCAATCATCACCAACAAGTGCCCATGACCGAGTATCAGTCTACTGGATTCCTCCCGGACAAGGGATTGTCAAAATCAATTTTGACAGATCTTCAAGGGGTAATCTGGGTATATCAGGGGCTAGAACTTGTATTCGAGATCATCAAGGGAAAGTGCTGGCTCTAAAATCCTAACCACTCGCCCAAGGCACAAACAACATGGCTAAGGCTCAAGACCTCTTTGTTGGCCTTGTTCTAGCCAAAACTGGAAGCTACCATCATATCCAAGTGGAAGGAGATTCAATGGTTATTATTAATGCCCGCATTAAGCGAGAATCACACAATTGGCAGTTATCATATATAGTGCAACAAATCTGGCATGTTCTTGACACTTTCAAAGATGTCCACATATCTCACACGCTTTGTGAGGGTAATGCACTGGCAGATCATTTATCCAATATGGGTTGTGATGGGGTGGATGTCACATCCTTAACTCTAGATGCATTCATTAGCAAGGACATCAAATTACAAAGATTGATTCAAAAGGATAAAAACTATAATGCAAACTGAATTTGAATCTTCAGTACATGAATGGATATGACACTAGGCACATTCAACACTGATGCATCAGGCGAGACAATAGGTGAAAAGGACAGATTCATGGGAAACTTTAAATCGAATGTAATTATGTAGAATGAGAGCGTTGGTGTTCACATGGTAATGTACATATTTGGTGTGGTGACGATACGAAACAGATGAAGTACAAGAAACATCACAAATGAAAAACCTAAAGTTAAAAGCAAATGGGAGCTTGACCGCCAACACAAGTTTCTTCCCTCCATATGCACAAATGACATAAGATGAGTGAAGAAAGTATAAGATCTGCATACATTGCAAGCTGGAGTACAAGGCATTCTGTACGAACTAACGACGCCAAAGATAACAAATTATGAATTACATAGCACATCAAATCATGCTTTAAATGAATAGTGTACCTGATCAAGTTTGGTGGTTTTAAAAGGCATGCATTCATACTCTCACTGCAGCTCAAATTTGTTCCTAGAAATAGTGTAAGAATGGATTCGATGAAAGATATGTGTGCAAAATGTTTGCAATGTGGGCGATACCACTATGAAATTTATCCGAGAACCTTTAAAATCTGCTTGCAACCTAGTTTAATGGAGGAAGTTCTGCCACAACAGATAGATGATTCGGCATTGGCATCTATGTTCTTCTGCCAGTCGAAGGAGATAAGGGTTGTTGTTAGACAAGTGATTGGTGAGGAAATATTATCGCCCCAAATGAAGCAGTTTCTATACCCATTGTAGGTTGTTGCAATATTTCTATCCAATGCTATGGAGCTTCAATCGACAACATTGTTGGACATACTAGCCAACAATATGGTTTTACCATAGTTCATGCAAAATAATGCATTAAAAGGGCAATGCATAATTATGATTTTTGGTGTTGTAGTGCACAGGTTGGCGGAATATGCCCTCAAAAAAATCTTCTTACAAATCATGATTCTATGGTGGTTTATGATGGTATTAAATGCACCCTAGATTGACATAGCCTTCAGTATATTCAGTAGGCCCTACATACTTCGGGCCGAAGTCGAGGTCAAGCGACGGTGATGAGAATAAGGGCCACAGTAAATTTCATAATGGACCTATTAGAATATCAGACTACTCCAACAATATCAAGTGGTTATGGTCGAAGAAGTGCTTCCCCTAAGCGGGAATTGTCGATTCTATATTTGGAAGGAGACTCTAACCCGAATATGTAATCCTTAGAGGTCGATGGATGGAATCAACCACCTAAACAGAGGAAATACACGGTTGGTTGGGGAGATTTGGATGGAACATGAATGCACAAGATGGAGATCATGCAAAAGGGTAGAATGTGGACACATCTGGTTGGTCTCCATGCATTCAACTAGATAAGGCTGCTCAGGATTCGAGCAAATGGAAGAATAAGTAAAGGATTGTAATTTGCATTTTTGTTATTTATGTCGTATAGTTGTATGATATACACATAAGTAGTAGTCAAATTTTTTAATATCTTGGGGTTGATTAGGTGTTTATTAATTGTCAAAATCTGTATCCCCAGGCAGTTTCGATCATATTGTAATGGGCAAGGATATCGGGTTTTCTTACTGGTTCTTTCCCAATTGAGCCCTCAAATCAATTTTTAATATTAATAATATATATAGTGGATAATCCACTTTTGCTTTAAAAAAACATTATTCATCATAAATTATAGAGGTTTTTTAACCTCAAGCATTCTCTCTAATAATATAAAATAAATAATATATCTAGACTCTACATGTTTGAAATATTCCTTCTTTGAAAAAGTCTTAAAGATACTTAATGAGGTGTGATGGTTGTGATTGAACATTTATCTTCCTTTTCCTCCATCCAATATGTCTTCCCAATGTCTTTTAATGCATTGGTCAACATTATGATTATATCATGTAGTCTAAAAAATGTATTTGTAAGTACCTTCTATAACATGGTTAGCTAGTTTGCAAACATGTGAGTAAATGTCAGAATAATCTATACAATATTCAAGGCCCAAATCCCATAGGACCTCTTTTAAAATTATAAAATTGGAAGTCTATATCTTTATGCCCCCCTTCACAATAATCTAATATAATAAAATAAGAGTGAACTGGATGTATCAGTAATAGTGATGAGGGTCTAATGTCTAGTATCAATTCACTCATCTATGATAATTGAGAAACCTATCCTTAACCAACTTTGTCTCATGGCCTCCATTAGCAAATCACCAAGTATAAAAATATCTATTAAGGAGGATGGTACATAGTTTATGTTGTCTAGTAGACACATATGAGGAACCAATAGAATTCATCATTTTCAAAATTTATTTGAAATAGGAAGAGTGTGCCACATGAAATGGGATGACATGGATAACAAATAAATTGACATTTGTATGATTGCACATTCAACAACCCTACAACACTAGTATTCCTTCTCTTTCCTTCAATAGAATCCTCTCCCATTTGGCTCACAAATTTTCTAGTACTAATTGATAAACTAAATTGCATGGTTCTCATTGGAAACTCTTGTTTCTTTTCTTACCCTTCATGTGCAACCTAGACCTTCTCAACTAGGGTTATTTAATAACACCCTCTTACCCTATGTTCAAGTATGCACAACTGATGACTATAAATACTTTTGTAGCTCAACCCTCATAATCCTTATTGCACATATAGAATAACCTTTATCTAATACGGTTTAATTTTTGTATTTTTTTTTTTTGTATTTACAAACTACAAAATGATTTTTTTGAGATTGAAGGGGTACTGCATATAATATCTTATTATGGAGGAAGATAATTCAAGTGATTTGATTTTCATTCACCTACAACACCATTCACTTGGAAGAAACCTTAGTACCTCTATGAGTTGTTGGAATATCAACTGAGTCATCATTAAGCATAATCCTCACTACTACCCATATTTTCATTTTTTGAAATAGAATTGTAAACATTCTGTAATAAACCAAAAAAAACACCTAAAGTGTTTGAAACTTTTAAGAAAACAAAATAAAAACAAAAAAAGATTTGTAAAAATGAACAATAGAAGCTTAACTTACATCAAATGATGTAGGTAGAATATTGATGCATTTCTTCTCACTATTTTTCTCTTGTATTCTCACTAATGTTGTATGCCTTTGTCTTCTTCTCACATAATCAAAATTGAAAAATATGAGACAATTTTATATTTTAAAACTTTTAATTGACTTTGTTTTAATTATAGGGTTATCTAAAGTAGGGTTGGGGGCCTTATAGTTCTCCACACCCTCTTTTCCATATATATATATTTTTTCAAACTAGTTGTAGTCATCCTGACTATTATTCCTAATGAGGTTAGGTGATCTTGATACTTTTATGTCCTTTCACCATTCCTAACTAAATGTTGTCTATATTTGCACATTTTTAAAAATGCTCAGTATATTTCAAATTGGATATGTCCCTATGAACATTTCTTATTCATCTCTACATCCACAAAACATCTTGGAGATGTTGACAACTAAAAATTCCTAAAAAATATGTATCATCATAATATTGGTTATATCCCAGTTAATAAAAATGATAATGGTACACTAGATTTACCAATATCATCAATTCTTTGAAAACTGATGATAGTTATATACTTTATTTTAAGAATATAAGTGTTATCAAATATCAACTCTATCTAACCAGACTTAAACTTGATTTCTAAAATTATAATTTTATTTGGTCAATAGAACATTTTATATTGATTTTTTTTTCTTTATACTAGTAAAACTTACTTCCTTAATGTAGGACTCACTAAAAGCTACAAAACAACCTAAGTAGTCCCAACTCTAACAAGGAGATAAAGACAACTTTGAATTTTATTGATTACCATTATGATCACTATTAGCTTCTCCTTAAAATTGAATTGAAATAAGATATAAATATGTATTTTTATGCCAAGAAGTGTTCTATAATGACAAGATGAAATGAAATGTAATATTGCGACCATTTACATGAAAACTACAATACAACTTACATATATTTAATAAAAATAAATATCAAAATTTAAAAATATAGCCAACGTAATTAAATATAGAAATAAAACATATATACACCAAATAAATTATAATTTCATAGAACATTAATACCTTCTCTTGAAATTTCATAGTTCTTTTTATTGGCAAATTCCCACTAAAAATCATTCTATTTTTTGAACAATATCCCTTTCTAACCAAGGATGATGATGTTCTCAATTTATATAGAGAATTTTGTGAAATTTTTTATGTTCATATTCCTCAAATAGATGAACCTTCACACCCTAAGTGTTTCATGTTTATTAATTTTAACAAGTATCTTGAGTAAAATGTTGTTATTCATGGTATTAATGGAGAAATCCAGAAAAGAAATTGAAAAGGGTTCGTGTTGTAGAGGCTAGAGGGTGGTCACTTTCATCCCATTTTTTTATAGGTCAAGTTTTGTCAATCATTTCATGGGTAAGAGTGACGATCAACTTTCAAATGAGGTTTTTGTGTTTTCTATGTGAAGGGCATCATTGGTAGAGTCCACTTCATATGATAGAAGTTTATTGGATGGCTCCATCCCTTTTAGTTCATTCTCTATCAAGTTAAATTCTTTGACAAATAAGGCTCCTCCCACCCCTAACCTAGGTTGTGGGATTAGATTAAAGGTTGGGATCAAATTTAGTTAAAGCCTATTTTGTATTTCAAAGGTAAGTTGAAAACCTAACCTAAAAGTTTTCACCTAAATTTATAGAACTTCCCAATTGGGACTTTGACACTTGGAGCCCATTTCAAGAAGATGATATTATTATTTACCCTTGTGTTGGTGGATTTTTCATCCTCAAATTTAGTTTGGTGAAAGATAAGGTACATATGTTGAGTTTTGTCCCATGAATCATGAATTACAATCTTCTTTATGTTAGACCATGGTTTCCTTCCTTTGATCATTTTTGTGACTCTTATACTTTGGATCTCATAAGGATTGAATTAGTTTACCTACCTCTATGATTTTGGGGTTCTTTTTCACTACTTGTGATTGTAGATTCTATGGATAGGTTTGTTTATTTGGTCTTCAAAACAAAAAATAAGACATGTACGTACTTTCACTCAAATCTACATAGACATGGGTTTCATGAAGAAAGTTCTAGAAGAAATCATTATAATGGTTAGTGAAAGGTCTTTGAGGCAATTGGTGAAGTATAAAAGTCTAAATTACAAATACACCTTCCAATATGGACGAATAATTTTGAATTCTAAAGGAATTCCAACAAGATTTCTGAATGGGAGTTGTCTATGGAAATCATTTAATTTAAATTTGACATTATTTATATTGTCAAATAAATAAATTTAATAGAAAACATATTAGTAGTGATTCCATTTAATGATAATCAAATCTACACCACTTAATGACAAATGTAACACAAGCACCCTCCAAGAGACAAATTGTTTTGCCACATCATGGCAAATACAACAAAAGAACACCCCATATCCCAACCACCATTTATATAAAAAAACACCCCAAAAGACCATAGAAACCCAGAAACTCATCGAAAACACTAGTCCATACTAAAAAAAACTAAGCATGTTGCAAACAGAGACCCCACCCACCCTAATTTTTAAACCAGCTTGTCACTTCTTCCCTAGAGAAGTTCAAGAAATTTGAGCCACCATACCCACCCTCCGCTCCGCCATCACCAACCAACCTATCACTGCGGCATCCTCCACCAGAACCTCGAACATAACCACCACCACCAAGCGTGTGACCATGAGCACCACTAATTCTACATTCCACAACCTTGGAAAGAAGCTCCCTGCGTAGAATGGGGTGACCATCCTCCCCCAGTGGTGTCAAAGGCTTCACCGGGGTAACCTTTCTTCTGCTCCTCTGTTCGAGCGCCACCTCCATCCTTCTAGTGTCTGTTCTCTGAAAAAAGGCTAGCAGATCCCGCCACCCCTTCCAGACATTCAATATATGCTCATCCATTGGTTGGGCAGACGACTAGATTACCAAAGGCTACAGTTCATCATTGCCCCCATCAATGAGTCTCCAAGGACCATCATACATGTGCAACCCAACACCAACCTCCACCTGCCCAACAAAGTTCGCTAATCCCCTAGCCCATTTGGGTTCCAAGCACGCACGACCTACACCGAGCATCTCCTCCCTCGAAGATTTGACCATCAAAGCTAGGGCCAAAAAGAGGGAAGAAATGTCAAGGTTGGTCCTTGGTCTAAGGCAAAAATTGAGGAACTCCTCCCCCAACATCAACACCACCACCTCCCAAAACTCAACCTAGTCAATTTTGAAGATAATTCACATCCTCTTAATGGAGATGGGCCCTCTGAAACCTAGAAGCTATCCCAGAGACCACAAAGAGAAATTTTCCTCCATCTTCGAACATGACTGAGACCACCAAACTAAAAATCAAGGAAGTAACTTGAGCACAAAGACACCACTACTCAACTTAAAAGTCAGCTCCCATCATAGTATCTTCCCTGGCGCATGCAAGTTGTCATGTCTTCATAACACTCCCTGCCATGTTTTCAAGTGGATCTTTAAGCTAATCCCACTTCGTACTTCCCACACGCCGCACCCGTAGCCCAATCGTCCTTCTGGACTGCATAGGGGAAAGGAATGTACTTCCTCTACCACCAACTTCATAAGCCCCTTCATTACTTAAAAAGGTGTTCTTCGAATGAATTATTTAAAAAACCAAATCTAAGGATGCCAAATCTGATTCTAAATCTAAATCCAAATCTAAATTTAAATCTAAGTCTACCATATCCAAATCCAAATCTAAGGATGCCAAAAACCTTACATCCTCAAAAAGCTCAAACTTGTCCGTTAGCGACCCATTCGCCCTTATGTTGGAGAGTTTGTCAGCCAATGCATTATCTTCCCCGAGGACATGTGTCACCTTGAAGTCATAAAATTCCACAAGAAGATCACGGATCCTCCTGACATATTTATTGAGGTACCAAGTATCTATCTTTCCTTTGACAATGTCATGCACAGTAAGAAGAGAGTCACCTTCGAGATGAAGCTTCCGTACCCCCAACTCTTTTTCCATCAGAACAACACCAACTGCTGCCAAACATTCAACCTCATTATTAGTAGTGTTTGACAACCTTTTAGCTCCAAGTGCCATGATACATCCTTGCTCATTGTGTGCTACATATCCATCTCCTGAAGTGCCCAGATTTCCTCTTGAGGCTCTGTCAAAATTAACCTTGGTTCATCTAGACTCAGGTGACTTCAAACAACATCTAGGATCCACCCTTGGTAGAGATTTAGCCCTCTAAAGCCCATTAACGAGCCAATAAAAGATAATATCATTTAAGGTTATTTAATAATAATTAAATAATTAGACAGAAGGCAACTCATGCTATGGAAGTTATAGTGGCAGATGTTAGGATTTCCCTTATGATGTTATTAACAAATTTTTAGTATTTTATGAAATTTAAAAATAATTAAAATAATAAGAAATTATTAATAATTAGAGACATAAAATGTATTGAAATTATAATAATTAAATTGATTTTCATTAACTTATTATAATTACTTGCATGCTTTGAAAAGAAAATAAATTTTCAAATAAAAGTTAAATAAATAATTTGTCTTTAATTTTTCTATTTAAATTGTATTAGTATTTAAAATAGAATAAAATTTATGTATCTATATATGTAAAAAAATTAATAAAAATTAACTAGCATAAATATTTTACCTGGAAATTAATTTGACAAATTTAATAAGGATTTGTAAATTTTGTTTCAAAATTAGTTTGACAAATTCACTATCATGAAACAATTGTTTAGGTAACTTTTTAAGATCCCTAATTTTTTTAATTATTATAACGAGTGTAAAATTTTATTACAAATTGCATTATTATATTTAATTTTTATAGAATAATACTAAACAATATGTATCATCGGAAAATGGAAGCACTTCCTTTTAGGATTGGTTTAACCCTCTGAGTAAGTGGTTTGCGGTCATGTCAAACACCTTGAATGGGTCTTTGACTTGGATATGGTTTTTCCCTTGTCCTGCCCTGTTTTCCACTTCTCTCCTACCTGTTTCTGGTATCCTAATCTAAGATTTTGAGGTTCTTAACCTCAGGGTCAAGGTCAACCTCGACCCTGACCTAGGTCAAGGTTGACCTCGACCTTGACCTAGGGTCTAAATTTCAAATTTCAAAGATTTCTGGATGTCAGGGTTTAGAAAGAATTATTTCCCGCTTCTGGGTCGGCTGTTTCAGGCTCCAAAGTGGTGACTCTTAAAAAGATATTTAATATAGCTCCACTTGTAGGGGTATGAGCCTCATTGGAATTTAATTCTCATATGTTAGCCACTCTAGAAGCTTGTGCTCTAGACTACTATATAAGGAATCCTTTCTCCTCTCATTTTCTAGGATGAAGAATCTAAGAAAGGACAAGAAGGATAATCTACGCATAATCTATCGAAGCGATCATCTACTTTCAAGCATTCAAGCATTCAAGATTCAATTCATCAAGGAGATCCATTAGTAGCCATTGAAGGATTCAAGCTCTATGGAGCCCTCTTATTGAAGATTTCTCCATCCATATCCATTCAAGATTCTTCCTATTCTAAGATCCATTCAAGATTGGTGTTGAAGATCTAAATGAAATTGATTTGAGACATCCTACATCCTACATCCTACATTCTACATCCATTTGGTGTATCCATACTTGTGGATCCAAGGATTCAAATCCTCCACAAGGGTTTCAACATAAGCAAGGTGAATTGTTCTATTTACTTTGTTTATTACTGCAATTTCAATTCTATTTTAAGGCTAATTCCAAAACTGGGGTTTGACCAAGGCAAACCCCACCTCCAACAAACAAAAACCTTTTTTTTTGTAGGTACATGTACAGAACATTGAATTATAGAGAAAATTCATATACCCTTTTCGGCAAACTTTGGGATCCACGAACAAAATTTTTGTTGGAGCAATGCAGGTCAAGGTTGACATAAAGGGGTACAATTGTGCCCCCGTATTTGGGTCAAGGTTGACCTGGCTCAGAAAAGAAAAATATTTCTGGGTTTTCTTCGTCTCTGTGTTTCAGTTCCAGATCCGGTTGCAAAATTTTTGGAAACTCAGTACAGACACTAGAAAACAACAATTCCCAGATCTGCTATACTTTGAGGTTAGTATTTGTCTTCAAGTCATTTCAATTAAGATTTTAATCATTTCAGATCTATTACACACTCTCCCCCAAAAATGGAATGTAAGGTTTTCCTCTTTCTTCTTATTTCTAATCGATTGATTCATTTGTGCATTGACCATTTTCTTGTAGTTAATCAATTTGGATCTTTTCATTGTGAATTTGGGGCTAAGAGGAGAATCTTACCTTCCCCCACTTTTCAAATGTAAAGGGTATTATTTAGAGGTGCAAGTTTCTTGTTCCCATTACCATCTTCACATATATATATATTTTTCATCATTACATTTTGGTGAACACTCTTATGACAATTCTTTCTTTTGTGGTGTTATATTTACATTTCATGTTAGATCTTTCATGCATATTAGATTATCCTTCTTTTATGTTCTTGCATTTACATTTCAAAAATTAAAAAAAATCATATAAAGCAAAAATACAAAAAAAATTATTTGTTCATGCCTTGTGTTTTTCTAATTTAGTTCATTTGCATTGCATTGGTGTATGAGATTTACTACATCTAGTCCTACTTATAATATCCCAGTTAGAAGAAGTCACAGACTTATGGGTTCCTTTGATCCTGAGTCTCCCTCTCCTTTCCTTAGGATCCCGGATGATAATTTGATCACTCATATAGAGTATAACTCTTCTCAATCATCTCATGATGAGGATGGTGCTTTAAGAGTTCCTTATGAAAAAGTCCAAAAACTTTCAACTAAAATTGATAAAATGGGAAATTGGCTTATTCAAGAAAATCATAATCAAGATTCTATTCAAGCTATAGAGACCCTTAAGAAAGTCCTTCATGATAGTGATCAAGGTGTTAATCTCTTGTGTGGTATCAGTCATCTTGTGCATTTAAATGTCAAACCTTTAGTTCAAGAAGCTCAAGATCTAGGACTCACTCCTTCTATCACTAGTGTGGAATCTTCTTCCGTTCCTTTGCCTAGCATTCCTACTTACATTCCTCCTTTAGTGACTACATCTCTTCCATATTCCAATCCTCTAGCTTTGAATCTTCCACTTCCGTCTCTTCATGTGAGTGTTCCACCAGTGTCTCTACCTACCTCACAACCTTCTTACCATAGTGTTCCTTTTACCTATTCCAACTCTCTTCCAACTATGGTTCCAAGTGTTCCACCAGTTGTGTCTTCCATTCCTGCCGCTTCCTACACTTTTCCTAGTGTTCCTAATGTTTCTATGCCTCCTATTTCTTCTAATGATTCCACGATCATTAGTTTGGCTCAAACTATGTTCTCTTACAACAACAAATTGCGTCCTTAACTCAATCCAAGTTTAGTATTCCTACATGTGACATGAGTAGTCCTTTATCCCTAGACATTATTTATGCTCCTGTCCCTAAACAAGCCGATATGACTCATCTTGAGAATTACAATGGTAAGGGAGATCCTGTCACTCATGTTAAAACATTTCAAATCCTTTGTAGTGACTATGCTCATGACCATAGGATTTTAGCCAAGTTGTTTGCTAGAACTTTTCATGAAAAGGCCTTGCAATGGTATTGTTCCTTGCCTCCTTATTCTATTGATTCTTTTCCAAAACTTTCTAATGCATTTATCCAACAGTTCCAAAATAACATTGGTCTGTAAGTGTCCTTAACTGATTTGATGCATTGTAAACAAAATACTAAAGAAAAATTGACTGAATTTATTGGTAGATTTAAGCATTTGTATGCTCAAATTTATTATCATGTTCCTGATATTGATATTCAACATATGTTTATTTCAAATTTGCAAAACGATATTAGAGATAAGATTCTTCTTACTGAATTTACCTCTTTTTAACAACTTTGTGCAACGCTTCATCATTATCAATTACAAGTGAGTCAATTTGAGAGAAACACTCCAATGTCTCATGTTCTAGTTGATAAGAGTGGTGCTTCTCCTAATCCCAACAAGTTTTAGAAACCTAACAACTATGTCAAGATAAATAAGCAAGAAAATGCAGTTGCTGATCAAGTTGTTGTCGCATACAACAATGCCACTTCTGCATCCACTGATTTTCGTCTGAATCATACATTTACTCCTCTTTCTGAATCTTTACTTAATATTATGAGTAAGTTGTTGAATGATGATATGATTACTTTGCCTCCTATTCGACCTCTTCTTCCTACTATGATGGCATCCAAATCCTTTGATCCCAAAGCCTTTTGTCAATACCATCGTCAGAATGGCCATGATACTGAGAAGTGTTATTCTCTAAAACATAAGGTTCAAGACTTAATTGATTCTAATGTTTTATCTGTTGATAATTTTGATGGTAGTGGAAAAAAATATGTCTCTCTTCCTAATCAAAACCTCCAAATCTATATGAATCCTTTTCCTACACATGATACTAATACAATTGTTCAGCTATCTTCTATGGATATTATTTATGATTCAAAGATGGATGATCTCAATCATATTGTTAACCATGTGGAGCATATTGTTTTGTCTCAACCTATATCTCCACCCCAGCCTCAATCTCAACCTCATGTTCAAGTTCCTCTGCCTCAACCTCAACTTCAAGTACCACCTCAACCTAAGCCTAAACTGAAACCTCAACCTAAACCTCGAAAACAACCTAAGAATAAAAGATCTAGGGAACTCTCGATCACCTTTAATAATTCTAAGACTATTAAAGCTCCTGATGGTACCCTCTACATTTATGCTAGGATTGCTAAGATACCTACGTGTGGTTGTCTTGTTGATCCTACATCTTTAGTCAATGTCATTACTGAAGAAAACCTTTTTTCAAAGAAATTACAACGTGATTTTTATAATACATCTAATGTGTGGATCCAAACTTGTAATGGTTTTCTCTATCCATCATTTGGATCTATTAACTTGCATGTTGAACTTTGTGGACACTACCTTCGTTGTTGTCCCTACTTCTGATCAGTTTCAAGTTAAGCTTGGTTTGCCTTGGTTGACTGTCATGCATGTCATTACTTCTCCTAGCCATAAGTGTATTAAGTTCATCCATGATGAAGAAGTGAAAACAATTAATCATAGTTTATATCAACCTTCTAGGCCTAGGGATTGTGATACCCTTGACTTCTTTTGGCCTTCATTACCTAATTCATGTTCTTCTCGACCTGATAACCTTTTCTTCTCATATCAAGCCTATAAACATCGCAAGATTATTGAGTTAATCATGCCTTAGATGGATCTTAACCATGGTCTTTTGCCTACGCCTTCCATACCTCCTTTATCCATTGCTTCTAGTTCTGTTAATAAAGCTCCTAGTGTTGCTTTTCAGCCTACTGAGAATCCTACTAATCTTCCTATAGAACCTATGAAGGAACCGGTTTTTGTTCCTCCTAGTTCTCAACATTTTCAAACAAGACAAAACTTAACCTATCTGCCAATGAATGTCGTAAAAAGTGTCAGGCTCAAGCTAAGGCCCGTGCCTCTATTCTTCAAATCTCTTTACCTTCTTTTGACCAGCCTATGTCTGATATGTTGGAAGAAGTTAATGTTAATAATGATGTTAAGATGAATGATTATGATGATTCTATTCGTATCTTAGATTCTATTTTGATTAACCTTGATGAAGAATATACTCTTGATGATCCTATTGATGCTAATGATGAATATGAGACTATTGATATTGATACTGATTTACCTAATATTCTTTCAACACAATTGATAATTACACCTAGTGTCAAACATCGCGATTCTGAAGAGGATCCTTGTTTGGAACTGGCTATTATTCCTACTGTGTTGGATATAGTCCCTCTTGTGAGTTTCCCACCTTCCCTAAATGATATATATCGAGATGGGGAGAGTAGGCGATGCGCTTGATTGGCTTGTCCTCCATGTTAGCCTTTTATGTGTTCTCCTGTTGTATTGTGCTTCTCCCATAATGTGTTTGCTAAATGTTTGTTAGATTCTTTTATACGACCCTTGTTACTTTGTTGGTGCAAGGTGATAAAGAAATAGAACCTATTGTACTATTTGTCTATATGTATCTCTATTCTTCTATATGTTGTTTTCATGTTATGTTGTATTTGTGATATTATTCGTAAATGTTTTCCTTGTGTAGTCTGCTTGGATTTGCGACATGGTAGCACTGATTCTTTTTGGTCTCCATGTTGTGGTCCGAAAAGACTCTTCTTCGTGACTCTTGTGTTTTCTTTCCT
>MU223225.1:6865268-6946833 GCA_018584345.1 Thuja plicata
TTTTGCACACACACACTTCCAAAATATTTTCAAACTTAAAACTTTTTTCCCTTTATGGATTAGAGACTAATCCTTAAAGCGTGAATTTTTACCTTATAGGATCTCTTGATCCCTCCAGTTTCAATTTACAAAGTTTTGATCCCTTAAGGTCGGAAGGTGTCCTTAAGACTGGATCTCTCTAGTTTTGGCTTTGCTCTTTTGGAATATAATATTCTTGAGGGTGAATCCTTGATGGGTTGACTAGTGAGTAACCACATCCACTAGGCGGTTCAACTCCATCTTTCCAGTTGCATTGTTTCCTTGTGTGATTCACAATGAGACATAGGTTCTCATTGGGCGAGGTAATCACACCCTCTCTCTTTTTCTTTGACTAGTGTTGTCTCTCTTATTGTAATCTTGGGTTTGACAAAGACTTGAGTCCCTGGGGGCTTGAGGATTGCTTTGTCCCTTTGATTTCAATAAGATTATCTTTTCTTTGTGATCTCCTTTACCAAGAGTTTGCATCGAGTCCATACTCTTGCTAAAGTAGGAGCTAAATGTATCGTTGGAAAATGGAAGCACTTCCATTTAGGACTGATTTGGCTCTCTGAGTAAGTGTTTTGGGGTCATGTCAAACGCCTTGAATGGGTCTTTGACTTGGATATGGTTTTTCCCTATCCAGCCTTGTTTTCCACTTCTCTCCTGTCTGTTTCTGGTATCCTACTCTGAGATTTTGAGGTTCTTGACCTCAGGGTCTAGGTTGACCTCAACCCTGACCTAGGTCACGGTTGACCTCAACCCTGACCCAAGGTCTAAATTTCAAATTTCAAATATTTCTGGATGTTGGGGTTCGGAAAGAATTATTTCACTTTCGGGTCAGCTGTTTCGGGCTCCGAAGTGGCGACTCTTAAAAATATATTTAATAGAGGTCCACTTCTAGGGGTATGAGCCTAAATTGAATTTAATTCTCATATGTTGGCCTCTCTAGAAGTTTGTGCCCTATACTACTATATAAGGAAGCTTTTCTCCTCTCATTTTCTAAGATGAAGAATCTAAGAAAGGACAAGAAGGATAATCTACGTATAATATATCAAAGCGATCATCTACTTTCAAGCATTCAAGAATTCAAGCATTCATTATTCAATTCATCAAGGAGATCCATTAGTAGCCATTACAAGATTCAAGCTCTATGGAGCCCTCTTGTTGAAGATTTCTCCATCAATATCTATTCAAGCGTCTTCCTATTCCAAGATCCATTCAAGATTGGTGTTGAAGATCTAAAGGCAATTGATTTGAGACATCCTACATTCTACATCCATTTGGTGCATCCATACTTGTGGATCCAAGGATTCGAATCCTCCACAAGGGTTTCAACATAAGCAACGTGAATTATTCTATTTACTTTATTTATTACTGTAATTTCAATTCTATTTTAAGGTTAACTCCAAAACTGGGGTTGACCAAGGAAACCCCCCCCCCCAAAAAAAAAACCCTTTTTTTCTTGCTGATATAGGTACGTAACAACAAATTACAGTTCACAGATTCAGATACCCTTTTCGACAAACTTTCGGGATCCACGAACAGAATTTTCGTCATAGCAGTGCAGGTCAAGGTCGACATAAAGGGGTACAATTGTGCCCCCGTATTTGGGTCAAGGTTGACCTGGCTTAGAAAAGAAAAAAAATTTCCATGTTTTCTCCGTCTTTGTGTTTCAGTTCCAGAATTTCCATAAACTCAGTACATACACTAGAAAACATCAATTTCTAGATCTGATATACTTTGAGGTTAGTATTTATCTTCAATTCATTTAAATTAAGATTTTAATAATTTCAGATCTATTACACACTCTCCCCAAAAAATGGAATGTAAGGTTCTCCTCTTTCTTCTTATTTCTAATCGATTGATTCATTTGTGCATTGACAATTTTCTTGTGGTTAATCAATATGGATATTTCCTTTTTGAATTTGGGGCTAATAGGAGAATCTTACCTTCCCCCACTTTTCAAATGTAAAGGGTATTATTTAGAGGTGCAAGTTTCTTGTTCCCATTACCATCTTCACATATATATATTTTTCTCTTTATATAATATTAATAATGTTATATCTTATATTTTAATTAAAATATATTTAATTAATTAAGTAAGATATTTTTATGTTTAGGGTCAAAATTAACCTAAATTAGAACTAGCACTTGCACCTAAAAATGGTCCAAGGGTTACGCCGATAGGAAATTATATATCAGTTGATATATTAGAGAGAAGAATTTGATATGTGAATAAAAGATAAATTACTTTAATTTACAAGATTTTATGTACAAATATTTTTTATACAAGATGTACAAGTCATATATGTTGAAATCCATCACCACTACAATATTGTATCCATTCCAAAATAATTTTTTTTGGTTCAAACTGCAAACAATATAAGAAATTATACAATTTATTTGGATTTAATTTTTTCAAGGTGTGATTGATCTGTTTCCCTTCTTTATGATATTGGTCAAAAGAAAATCTACAAGACATATATGTTGAAATCCATTACCACTATAATGTTGCATCCATACCAAAATACAATTTTTTTGTTCAAACTGCAAATAATATAAGAAATTATATAATTTATTTATATTTAACTTTTTGAAGGTGTGATAGATCTGTTCACATTCTTTATGACAACAATCAAAGGAAAATCTAAAAGGCATATATGTTGAAATCCATGACCACTATAATGTTGCATCCAAACAAAAATAGAAAATGTTGGCTCAAAGAATAAGGTAGCCTTATTATGGTAGGTACGTGATTAGTTTTAGCCAAAACAATTAAATTTTTTTTTTCAACAAAAGTGGCAAGCTGCTAAACTTTATTCATAATTAAAAAGAGTACAAAAATCTTAGACAAAGATGAAAAACTTGAAATGAGCTGCCCTACTACCCACTATTCTTACAACCAAAAATACAAAATGCTCTTACCCAACATTCCAAGTTTTCCATAAAAAAAGTGACAAATACAATAATCATCATAGGAAAAGATACTAAAATAAGAGACTGAAAGGAATAAGAGTCCAATACAATAAGAAGGAGACTCATCTACCTGCACGAGGTCATAATCTATCCACTAAGAAATCAAACTAATCTCAGGAGGAAAGTGAACAAAATACAAAAAGGAGTCTCATCTACGTCCATGATGTCATAATCTATCCACTTGAAGCTCAAACTAATCTTAGGATCGAGGAGAATGAATGATTTTCTGGATATAGAGAGGAGGATCAAATACTATATTCTACAAAGAGAAACCTATAGATTCATTTTAAGCGATCAATCACTATAGCCATGGATGGAATCACTGACACCTCGACAATCTTTCAAATATTCCTTATAGTCTCATGATGATGAACACAAATAAGACCAAACTAAATGGAAGTTTAAAACTCTGCAAGAAAACCATAAATAACAATACCAAAAAATTCAAAACATCCACCAAAGAGGCAGTTTGGAGTATCAATTTCATAACTTAAAAAGACAAGGCCAAGTAGAGAATGTGAAACAATGTGGCTATGAATATAACTCATAGCTATCCCACGAACCAAGATCCATACATATGGTTAAAAATCTAGATACAACCTCTATAAATAAAGTATTTGAGTTAAATATAAAATGTCATCTATCTAGAATTAGAATAATAGCCTCTTTAATTTTGTGCATTCTATGTTCCATATTATCTTCAGAGAGAACATAGAGAACTAACAACTTTCACCAACAACCTATCAATGTACCAATATATAATTCAAATGTTGTATCAGATGCAGTCAATGATTCCCACATTTTTTGAGTTGTTGTGGATGAGGATTACCTGGAAGAATGAAATCCTATTAATTTATTGACTTCTAATAGTTGAGTACCACTTGTATAAATGAAAAAAATGTGTAAAAATAGATTTCATGTGATATTATTTATTGCATATTTAATGAAATAAACTTGGCTCAAAAATTACATTAACTTTTTTCTAGAGAGACATCAATTGTAATTGATCCTCCTCTTTTTTCCTTATAATTATGTATGGATTCTTTTCTAGTATGGAGTATCTCTCAAATTAGAATGGGGGTTAAATGCGGAGGCCATCTAGTGACTTGGCTCTAGATATAGCTGTAAACATTACTCCTTTTCTTTCTATTTTTCTAATATATATGGTAATAGTCCATGCCATTGTGAGTGGGATTTGCCTTCAGTTACCTAGGGATACATGTATTACTACTATGGATTTTGGGTTATCTTCATTCCATGGTGGCTTACTATAGGTTTCAAATTGTGCTATTACGTATGTAGGAATATTTGGTGGTTTTTAGCCAGGATTGTAAACAATCGCAATAACGTCACCAATAACTATATTTACAAGTCCTGCTTGTGTCCATATGTTTGTTGTAAGCATGATTCATTTGCCAATGCAAAGTAGCACCTATTTCTCAATTTTTTCATCATTAGATTCAATATTTGTTGTGCTTTTGGTACTTGTTGCAATGTTCATTACAACTGGATTTTCATTGCAAATGGATAGTATAGTTGTTTTAGCATTTTTCTATTGTGTAGCCTTACTAAATTGTTAGTAGCAAATAGGCGCACTGCATTATTAAAATGTTTGTTTTCATCTAGTGTAAGTTCTTTGCTTGTGTGACTCATCAATAATTTCCAGTCTTCTTGTGTTGTGGTTGCAATCTGTATTTTGTGCAATGCCTAGAAAAATTGGGTTTGGATTAGAGTTTCACCTTGCTAGTGAAACATTGTTTGTAAGGTGACAATTGTTGTAAATTGGTGCCACAATTCTACCACATTTGAATCCAATGTGTAGATGGGTTTGTCTATTATAAGAAGTAATTGTGCAAGGTCGCCAATTAGAATTATGGACACTCCACCAAAACAAATATGTTGTCAGTGCAAAAAGGCCTCTCGTAGGCTCGTGTCTATTTGTAGCAATAGTTTGGATCCTATGAAACTCATATCATCGATGCAGACGTACCTTGTGTGCTTCATATATTCTTGGAATGTGGTTAGTCTTTGTCCTTATAATGGTGGCATTTATTTGATATGAATTTTGAGTACCAAATTTATTGTTGATGCATGTATGTTAAATGCAACGATTCCAGTAGGGGCTAGTATAAGTATCATGTTATTTGGTTATGTTTTCATTCTCTAAAGCGCTTTCCTTATAAATCATATTAGTTATGATTTTCCTAAAAAGATGCAGTAAATAATTCATTATTTTAAATATACACTTAAGCAACAAGCATTATAAATAAAAACAAAATATTGTTAAAGCTTACCCAGAGGGTTGTCCCACAGTCGGATCTATCTACTCTTTTTTGTCACCTTCCAGCTATGTGGACCATCTTGTCTAGTTTTCCTTCGGATTAAATATAAAGGGATAGTACAATGCATGTTCAACGTGGAGGAGAGCATGTTTTTTACATGCATGGCTTATTAGAAATTGTGACGACACTTAAACACTTGTCTGGCAAGCTCTGAGGGAGGAACACCCATATTTTCTTCAAACATGTGGATCACTTAAAACTTTTGCAGCCTTGTCTATTTTTTATAAATACTACTAAATTTATGTACACAATATTGAGTGAAATATTAACGTAGGTGAAGGAAGGTATATAGGGAGAATAATTTGATATGAGCAAGATACATTAGTTTAATTTGCAATATTTTATGTACAATATGATATTTTTAATACAAATATAAAATACATAAAAATTTATTTATATAAATCTATTAATCATGAAAAAAAAAGGTTTTTACTCAGGGTAACTCTTTATTATCTTAATTATTTAAGGTGAGACTTTATATCTCACTAATTTAAATGAATATCTTCCTCCTAGCTGTTGTTCTTAGGATTTGGTTCTTCTTATTTTTTTTAAAAAGAATGTATGTTGAATGCAATAGTTCCTTTAAGAATAAATAGAAGGAGATCATATTTTTTTGAAAATAAAGGCACACCTTATTTATGTATTTTTTTGAAACAAAAATATATAATTTAGTTTAGGAATATATAAAGAGAGTTATGTATTATGTGAAAACATGTTTCTAAATTAATATCATAATTGAAAAATCATCAATTTATATAATATGTAACAAAAACAAATAATGTATATTTGTATATACTTATGTATTTATGTTTAACAATCTATATTTAATTTTTTTCATAATTTTTTAATAAAAAGAATCAAAATAATTAACGATCTACATAATATTTGATTTCATAGAAATTATACATCTTTCTAATTCTCTTAAAGAACAACTCTTCAATTTTTTTTAATTGACATTAATAATCATCGAATTTGAATGTAATCTCTAAACTGTTAAGAGAGTGAAATGTAACTTGAGCCCTTGCAATAGAACATATATGATTTTGCACAAGTGTGATTAGTCAAGAGGATATCTTGGAGCTCTTCACACTATTATAGTCATCCTCCTAAATTCCTAAATCCACAAAGAGGATTTATAATACTCACCAAAAACCAAAAAGGTGTCGGTATTATTCGCGCAAACAAATTTTCAATCAGTATTTGCCTTTAGGCTATATACTATTGCAATGAGTTTTTCTTAACCTGTTACACACTACCCACTCGTGTTTAAATAAATTCTAAATTCCTTTAAGTTCTCCTATTTTTTTCACCTTTTAATAAAAAAATTATTTAACATATACTACATAATATTTTTTTCATATTATTGTCTCATAATTATACAAATTTTATATTAAATAATTATTTTTTAAAAATAGATTAAATTGATAAAAATTATTATATAAATAAATAATTTATTTCTTAATTTACTTATATTGAAGTTTAGTTAACAATTTTGATAGTTATAAGGGCATGTCCAATAAATAGTAGAAAAGGAGGCGATGGCTCCCAACCCATCTCTAATTGCAGGCATCACTACCAACTATAGCAGATCTCACTTAGTGTTTTTTTGGCCTAATAGCACGAAGGGATTCGACCCCTGCATATGTTTTTCATGGATGAACAATTTGAGTTAAAGAACTCCGCAACTATTCCTGCCCAATGCAACAATGTATACCTTTACCTTTTGTTTGGATACTTTCTTTTTCAATTATATTTGTTCACGTCTTTGTTACTTTATTGTTACTATTTTTTATTTAGTTTTTTAATGAATAGGTAGGATTTCAAGTGAAGAATAATGATTTTATTGCGTTTGTTGGAATAAGGTCATTTCAGAAATCTTGGTATCTTATTGTAGAAGATTTGAACTCAGCATCATTTAGATACTTATAACATGAACTTAGACAAAATTTGTAATGTAAATATTTGATATGTTTATTTAATAGTTTTAATCTATTCACAATAGATTAGACTCTTTCTTACTTACATGAATTAAACTTTGTAATTTTTCATCTTTCATTGACCTCTCATAATTATTATTTCAATTTTATATAATAAGCCTTCTAACTTTTACTTGGATACCTTCATTTAAATTTATAAATTTTTAGATGAATAATTTTTTTAAATATATTAAAACTATAATAGGAGTAAATAAATATTTTAATCAAATAATATTAATAATTTTTTTTTAAAATGCCCTTAGAATTAGAATATGGGTTAAGATTAAAGTTTAAATTATTCCTAAATTAAGGTTAGAGTTAGACTTGGATTTAGAGTAGAAGATTGTAATTTTATAATTATACATATTTTTAAATGGAACATATTAATTATCTTTAAAAATATTTATAAAATTATACAATAATTATAATGTTTTAATAAAAAAAATATAATTCCTTTGATATTGTTGGTCATCAATATTGTCTTTCAACTTCAATTTTATTTTGTATTACAATATTACAATTATGAGCACTTTCCACTACATAGCTACAATACCCATGCCTTACCTCTAAATTTATGTTATAAAAATTTAAATATATCCATACTATTCTTAATAAATAATATAAATACTTAAATAAAAAAGTAAAATTGTATTTATAAGTTCTATTTAAATTTTATTTTTTATCATAAAAATTATTTAAAAAAATTATCTTAGTAATGTATTAAATTTGAATTTTTTAACCTTAAATATAATTGTAAAAAGCATTAAATTTTATTCATACATTAACTATTTTCCTTTTACACTAGATTACACATATATTTTAATTGTTAAGAGTTTTTTGTTTGCCTATATATTTTTTATTGTTAAAGTTTTACAAATATATATATATTTTTAATTTTAGTTTTGTATTATATTATGTTTTTATGTCCTCCTTATCTTAGTTAGGATTTTTTTAATATGTATTTATATTTTTTTCAATTAATTTAATATTTCTCATTTTTATTATATATAGTTTTGTATATATTTGGTTATTTATTTTTATTTATTTGTTTTGTTTACTCTATTATTTTATCTTTTTAGTGCATTTTAGGTTCTTTCATTTTTTAGTTTTCTCTTTCCTGTTTTTGGTGCTTTTCACTCATATTCTATTCTCTAAAAAACAATTGAAAAAAGATAATAACTTTTAAACATAAATAAAAAATAGATTAAATAATCCCATGTATAAATAATAAATAAAACGAAACTGATATTTTCTGAAAAAAATTAGATAGCCATTTTATACCCAACACAAAATCTTTGGATTGTTTTTCCATTTAAACATACATAATACCACCTTTGGAATTCAAAACCTAAAGAATATCTGATACATTGTGAGACGTACGATTTAATGGGGAAAGATAAACGTGTCATATTAACAAAACTGCCACCCCATGCAATAGATAACTAAAATATTTCCCCCTATTTCAATTAAAAGGAGCTCTCCTGTTTTCGAAGTTTCAGTTCGAACAACTGTACAACTGCTTTGCAGTTACAACATTTTTGGTATGGATATTTTTTCCTTTTTCCCTCATCTTTTTTCTTTAATTTTATGTTCTTAGTTGAGTTCTGCACTATTCTTTCAGTAATGGTTCGATTATTAGCTATGTATTTCATTGAATTTGAAGGATTTATACGCAATTTAGGCTTTTTTTTCCATGTGAAATCTTTTACTGGTTTTCAATTGCTCTCATCTTGAATTTGAAGGATTTATACGCAATATATGCCTGTTTTATGTTAAATCTTTTATTGGTTTTCAATTGCTCTCATCTTGGATCTGCTCTGCCAAAAAAATATGAACTGGGTAGTATAAAAAACGTAAACATTCTTGGGTTCTAAAGTGAAAAGATTCCTAGCCACCTGCTACTGCTAGCATTACAAGCAAAGTTATTTTTTTTCTTCAAGCTTTAGACATTAGTGATATTATAGTGATTTGATTTTGAGGTATCACCGAGGTATTTAAAAAAATTTAGTGTTCTGTGCATAGTCAAGGCCCACTGCCATTGGGTAGTAAAAACTGAAAACATAATTATTTTCCTGCCTTGAAAATTATACAAGATAACAATGGACTTGTAAATRCCCTAGAAGTATAGYATATTTTTATCACAGATAGAGGCAAAACATTGAATTCTCACCCTAACATTCAGATTGTCTTTTTTTCGGAAAAAAGACTGGATAGCCAGTTCATTACAAAGGAATTGTAAAASTCTAAAACCCTAKAGTTTTTTCTGTCAATTACAGGAAAATAAGTTTTTTAAATGAGGGCCCATTTCTGTTTTTGAATTAGGTATTTAAGAASTGGATAGAGARTAAAARTTTMTMTTTTTGGATTGACAAAAACTGGATTTGATTTTATATAATATTTGACTGTAATTTGCGGAGTTTTGGCTGAGTTTTTCTGCCATGTTTGAGTCAAAAACAGCTTGCAAAGTGTTTTGCAAGTTTAGGTATCAAGATCAAAACTATTGTCCTGGCCAGAAGAAATGAAAGAAAATTATAACAGAAACTAATAATCAATTTGAAACATGCATTACAATATGAATAGTGAAACTCCTGAAAGGCCACAGAACGTTCTGTTACATTCAGATTAAAAATGTCCCTTGCCCTGTAATTAGGCTACATTTCTCTTTCTGAAGTTAGTCAATTTACCCAATAGGTTGAGGAGTGCACCTAGCACCCAAGATTTCTCCTTTTGATTAACTGAAAAGTAGGGTTTCTTTTTGGATTAACTGAAAACTAGGGTTTGGTTCTTAGAGGATTTCCTACCAATTACAGGAAAAAATCCAATCTTTTGACTACGATGTGCATCCACTTCATTTTCAGAACTAGGTCAACACTTGCCCAATTAGTTGAGGAATGAGTTTACTACTAAAAGCCTTCCTTTTAGTTTCTGCAGGAAACTAGGCTTTGGCACTTGGAACTCTACATGAACTTGCCTCTGAATGACAGTACCAAAATAATGTTTTTACACTGCGCTGAGGATCCATCTCTGTTTCTGTACTACCTTAAACTTTACCCAATGAACTGTGAAATGAAAATTCTACACAATATTATATTTTTTTGATTGCAAGTCAATTGATTTTGTCTTTCTGTTACAAGAGACTTTTATATCTAGATTGACAGAAGACTGGTCTTTGTCTCAGAACAAATTCCTATAAGCTACAGGTTAAGATATGGTATTTAATCCTGCTTGTGTGTTCATTTCTGTTTCTGAACTAGGTCAATCCTTACCCAATTTTGTTGGGTTTACAGAAATCTTAGTGTTTGGTTTTGGCGGGGGGTTTTCCCAGTTCAAAAGACATGAAAGAACAATCTATGCATGCAGCAGATAAACTTCAAATTTGCAAGCTGCTTAGCTTGCAGAATGGTATAACCTCTTGCAAAGCATATGCCAGTTTGGCCAAACATCAATAGTAGCTATTAGGTTATATAATCTACACTTGGGGTTCTCTGATAGTCAATGCAAATTACCAACATACTAAATTTCCTTAAAAGAATCTACAGCAGAGCCCAACAACATCCCATAGAAAGTTCTAGGAACTTCTTTTAAACCTTTCCTCAATCTTAATATCAACCTCAAAAAGCATTTGGGCAACTACACAAATTCACAGCACTGTAAATTATCTTGATGCTGATAAGATCTAAAGATTTCTACACAGACTCAGATTCTCCCTGTTGTTTCCCTTCTTTATAAACAGATCTCCAAACGTTTGTTTCATTTTAAGATGGATATAGTGAAAATATTATGCTTCTTGGGTTTCTCAGAGTTTAGAGTTTACTTTTTTCTTGTAAACTATATGCCTTTTACATTGAGATACTGCATTTTCTGCCAATCTTGCTTTTAATCCACTTTTTCATGGGAGTTAATACAAATTCTACCAATTTTATTTTGTTATGATGAATTCAATAATAGTAGTTTAAAAGTAGCAATCCACAATTTAGTTAGTCACTCTTCCAGCTGAGCCAGACCTTACATGTCTCCTGCTTATACCAAAATCCAGATTTAAATCATGGTTCATTTATCAAATTTTAATATGTATTATAATGATGCATATGTATGGCTGTCAGCAATATGCTAATGAAAATTTTCAATGGAGAGGAACCCCATAATTATGGGGAGCCGGTAGACACATTTCACTATACATTTAGTTAGTCAAGATGGGCTATGCATGCCTTAGTTCACTCACCTTTCAGTTACATGATTGAAGTGAGACAAATTGAAGTGTTCCACAAAACAGGCAAATGTTTGTGTGCTTTAAAGTCACATGGAACCTTTTAATAGTACACTTTCTCTTCAGGCTTTGCATTTCTATATGTCAAAAATGATCATGTATAAATTCAATCAACTTAGGAAGGTATAAAAACCACAATTTTTAAGAACTTTGAAGGTAAAAATTTCCCAAGTAGATCCATAGAAATTGATGCAAATATACTGTTTTTTTTAATACAGTTAGGCGATTAAAAATAAATTCAAGCATCTATAAGTCTCGCCCAGGGGGACATAGGGGGTTGAAATTATTTAATATTTGTGGCCTATGTTCAAAGGCAATTGTAAATCTCAAGTAAAGGTCGCATTATCCTATTTTTCTTAATGCAAAGTCAATAAAATCTCGATCTTGGCGTGGAAATGGGGAAGGGAAAGAGTCATGCACTCACAAGTATTGGGTGGTTGCACAGAAAATGGTAAAAGGTACCTCTTTAGGCGCCCTCCTTGGGAAGTTGAAAGGTCATCTATTGGCTGTGTTTCTTTTCTTGATTGCCATGTGTTGTTCATGAGGAGGGGGGTGGGATTTCCAAGAGGCATAAGAGCACCATAAATAGGGGCTTGGGATAAAGGTGTAATTATTTGGAGTTGAGTTCTTTTCTTCATAGATAAAGAGGAGTAGTAGCTAAGGGTGTAAAAGAATAGCTTGTAGCTCCAACTTGCAGAGTTGTAAATCCCAAGTGGCTAGTATTTTGTAGTTGATGAATTTGTATTTCTTTTTATTGAGAAATAGAATCAAACTTATTTCTTGCAATTTTTCTGAGTTATTCTCTTTGTTATGCTATGTATGAATATTGTGTGGAGTAGCCATTCATTTAGCGTCACAAAGCATGTGTGTGGGTGTGTGTGTAAGGGGAGTCCATGTCATAAAAAATGGGCTTTGAGAACATAGATGTTGATGGCCATATGTATATTATTTACTTCCAAATGGTTTGTAAACAAATCATCAAGCTATGTTAGAATGAAATATGCCTTTGACATTGATCTATAAATGGATAGATCAATTGTTTCAGTTCAATGACTTTGGAATTGTTGGGCATGATTCTGGCCTCATAAATGCATTTATCTTCCAGGGGTAAAAATTGGTGGCAATTGCAACAATTGACTAACCACACATCCACCTTTATTCTAATTCTATCAAAATAAATAAGTGTAGTAGATAATTGTGATGCCAACATAGACAACACCTTATGCTATCTTAATTGATAGACCAAGTTGCTACACAATTGCAAGACACGGGATGTAACCATTTCATAACTAACGACTTAATAATAAACTCAACATAAGTGTTGTAGAAAATTGTGATGTCAACATAGACAACACTTTATTCTTAGTCGTGTTGGTAAACAAATTTGTCACTGCGAATGCTTTCTTCAGAATGACCCTGTTTTCCCTGTGAGCAATGACAACCGTGCCAACAGTTGGAGAGATTACAATGAGATCACAATCCAATTGCAATCTTCCTCTGCATTTGAGAGGGGCAGCTCCCTCGTATGATGGGGTTATCTAAGATTTTTGTGTACTTTTAACCAGAAAGTACAAAAAGGAGAAAGGAAAAACTAAAACAGACTAGATAACATAAACCTTACTGGCAGAAATATGAATGCCAAATAAGACTTCACGATCAATAACATCTACAAAAGGGGTTTAAGCACAAGAATAAGTTGGATATGCAAAATGATGAAAGAAAGGCAACATATTTCCACATACGAGAAAATGGGTAGCTTCAACACTTTCTAACCAAGATACTAGGGTGTGAACGTGTTTCATCTTTTACACATATCATTAATATTGAAGACTAATAGGTCTAAGTACACAAAGGGATTATCAATTTAATGCACAATAAATTGATAATAATAACCGAGAAACAAATTTAAGACACGAATCAAATGCATTCATCATTATCTTTTTGAAAGATATTGGTCTTATCAAAGTGGCAATGTGTCTTCTTGTAATAGTGAACAACGTGTTCTTCATCGAAATCCATCCCAACTGCATCAAATGACTAATTTTTCATTCATTTGGAATTATGTCTTCACATCTCAAAAAAGTTGTCACTTTTAAATTGGAATACAATTTCTTTTGAAGTTTGCAAAAATAATATTGAAAATATCACCTGCAAAATAGTAAACATTGTTAGTAAAACATTTACATTTTGCGTCTTTGACACTCACAATTTTCTCAACTTGTCTCTTGTTCAAATCCTCTCTGATAATGGTTTTAAAAATATGAACCAAACTCCCCTCCATGTATTTCCATCTGACTTCTCCGCACAATCTGAAATTAATTCTCTACTTTGTCATCTTTGAAGATGATGCATTGAAAAGTACTCTTTTAGAGTTCTCATTCTAATCGTATTCATATTCCTTGTTAACTCCATAATGTCATTGTCCGCCTTGCAAGGAATTAAAGAATCCATCTTCTCTTTTGAATGCTAAAGAATGTCCTCTCCACCACAACTTATAATATTTGCAATACTTTTGAGGGAAAAGTTCTCTTTGTTATCCACATAATCTCCATCCCTCTTAAACCTTATTGGTGAGAAGAACCAAGCCTTTAATTTTGAAACACAAGATGAATTTTCTTTCCTATAAATAGGATACAATCTTGAATTTGACTTACACCCAAAAGGATTCCCACCATAATTTATTGATCTGCTAACATATCTACGGGCTTTGATGGCTATGCGTAATCTCTGAAAGCTTCTCTTTTTGGCACGAGATTGAGGATGCTAACTTCTAATTCTTTTCCTCAGAATTGCGTTTGCTCGAAAGCTTCTACAAATTAGCTCAATAAGCCCATTTTTATTTATTTCATTCTTGCAATCATTGCATTCCATGAGATGTCATCCCATTTGGTGTTATATCAAACAGTTTGAACTCCTTAAATTTCAACCTGTGGCATGTATCCTCTTCAATAATCGCATCACACAATAACTCCTATTTGAGACATTCTGACATACAATTCACATGCTTAGTCTGTTGTTCCACATTTAGCATTTACATATCAGTTTCTTTTTATAAAACAATATATGTATATCTTGCAATTCCGGAGGATGGCGTCTCTTTGAGGCATTTGAACAAATGATTTATGAGCCTGTTTGAACATTCACAAGAGCATTTCCAGCTACAATATCTGCCAAAAATCTTCCTAGCATTATGTTTTGATGGATGTCCATACCCCAATCTCACTTAATTTCTTTGGAACAGTGTTCAACCAATCAATTTAGGTGCACTGTAGCCATTTCAACAAACCCATTGCATGCGTATTTGTGGAATCATTGTATTCATGAGATGACATATCTATCGAGGCATTCTGTCAAATAATTCGCTGTCCTATTACAGCTTCTGCGCTTGTTCTCCATATTCGATAATCATCATGCCATATGCGACTACAACATTTGATGAAAATTTCCGTTACATATACTTTAAGGGCATCCATACCCATTCCAAATATCTATTTATTGGCATTATAGGGAGGACACCAGTAAATGGTTTTAAATCGACTTTGCAGGCACCGAAACTCAAATAGACGACAGTGGACACACAGTTTTAAACAATGGACTAAGATTTCCATGAAATCGATCAAATTTTCCCTTATATCTACACCCCTTTTCAATGTAATTGGGGTATGCACAGCCTTTGTCCTAAGATTTTGCCAGTGTCTTCCTTGCCTGCAGCCTGTAGGAGCATACACAAAGCATATGGACTGCTCAATATAATGTTGTTATCATAATTATGGCAAATGGGAACTTCAACAATTGACAAAACTCCTTTTCCTCTGTGCTTGAGTATGTATGGTTGCAGGCACACATTTTCATCAATTATAATGCAACAAACTATGAGACCACATTTCTTTGAGAGATAGTTCGATCAAGTTGCCTTGGAGTCTCTAAAACCTTTTCAACAAATCCATTTTCTATAGACGTTGCAATCATTGCATTTCATGAGATCACATTTGTGTGAGGAATTTTGACAAACAGTTTGTGTATGTCATCAATGCATCCACATTTTACATGCGTGTCTACAAGAGCATTTTGTCGTACATGTCGCAGCCCTGTTAACTTCAACTGTGAACAAAACCGTTCTATGCTCCATGCTTCGATGGATGTCCACCACTTGTTTCGAGGCTTCTACTATAGCACGAGCAGCTAGAATGCATGCAGGGTCGTGAAATTTGGCTTATACACCAGCCGCTTGCATTTGCTTGTCAGCTTCTAAAGATTTTTCAACAAATACATTTTGTGCATATACTGTAATCCTGCGATTGCGGTAGCCCGTGTAGTGGCATTTTTCAGGGCAATGTGTTAAATAAACAAAGCACCTTCTCTATGTTTCACCATTCGATGTACAGATGCGGTGACCATTTTAAATCACTGTGCTTCGAAGTTTCCAAAGCCTTCTTGACGTATTCTTGTATGTTCTCCTGTCATTACATGCATTTGTATATATTATTTGGCATTTTTAGTGATATCTGTTTGAGGCAGGCTTTCGAACAAGTCAAGTGCATTGTGTATGAGCTGTGTCTCATATGCCTGTTATCATGAGTACTTCGGGCAGCCATTATAGAGTTGGGCTTTATGCATTTCAATTGCATAACTTCATATCATTTTAGAACCACGTTTCTTAGAGGAATTCTGTCAAACAGTTCATAAACCGTCTTTGTGCTTCTCCATTTTGCATCTATATCAATTCATGATGCCTGCTGAAAATCTGCATGTGTGCCTTGATGGATGCTCAATACCTTTCCCACATTTGACTGAAATCGATTTTACATCTGCTGGACATGTTTGTTCAAGATTTGCAAAAGAAGTTACACAATGGGGAGGTTAATAACCCTTCAAAAAATGGGCAAAAGATGTTGAAGGCTTAACCAGGGAAGAGGTTAATAAACCTCTCATTTTCAAGTATTTTAGAAAGTTATATTAACCTTTACAAATTTAAAAATAAGTTAATTAACCTTTCATGTTTTTGCAAAGAGTTAATTAACTTATATATTTTGCCTTTATCAAAAAGGTTAATTAACTCTTTGTATTTTTGACAAGAAAGAGCTTTTTCAAAAATTTGAATTGCAGGCTAGAGAGGAGAAGCATTCTGGTTCAACCAATTAATAATATCAAGATGATTACACCAAATCATTTGATGTTTTCTCACTCCAATCTTAGTGACTTTTCTTAGTGACTCAAATATGGGGTATATAGATATTATGGCAACAAGTCTATAGATCAAGTCGCTACACAATTGCGAGACACAAAGATGTAACCATTTCATAACTAAAGACTTAATAATAAAATCAACATATCTAAAGATTAGTATGGGCTTTGTCTAAAGGTTGCCTTTTGACACCTCATATACATATTATTGTTTTTGAGGTGGTTGACAAGTTAACCAAAGTCCCACATATTAGTGCAAATAATTGATGGATGATTGTCCTTCTATAGCAAAGAGTTTCATTAATGAGATATTTATGTTACATGGTGTATTGGAGAAGATTATTTTATATAAGGATACCATAGTTTCTTCTCAATTTTGGACAACTCTAAATATTATCAATCTACATTGAGAAATTTAGAAGAGAGTTGACATTTTGTATAGTTTAAAGTGTTGAAATCTTAAGTTGGGATCATTTGGAGGATAGTACTAAAGTGTTGCGATGGTACTAAATTTCTTATAGAAATGGAAGAACCTATCAACTTGATTAGACAATTATTGAAATAAGTGTCTAACAAACAAAAAAAACATATGCAAACAATATCATATCTACAAAAAAATTTAGAGTGGGAGGTAAGATTTTCTTGAGAGTCAAACCATGTAAGATTTTTGTTTCTTTTGGAAGGCAAAAAATATAATACTTTAATGTTTGTTAGTCTTTTGACATAGTGGAAGTGATTAATCCATTAGCTTATCAATTGGATTTTCCTACAACATTAAGTCATATTCATGGTGTGTTCCATATGTATTTATTGGAAACATATGTGCTTGATCTTACACATGTGTTGGGGTGGTATTGGGTCAGTGTGCTTTACAAGTTTAGGGTTTAAGGATAACGTCAGTAGCCATTTGAGTATATTGGAGCACAAACTAGTTGTCATTACACAATAGTGGTACGATAGTGCAGGGTCTTACAACAACAATACAATCCAAATAGTGCTCTACATAAGAGGGTAATGCTAGGATGTAGCAATTGTTACCTCTTCTATTTTGATTTTGACTTGTGTTATTTTGTTAGCACCCTTTTATTTATTTTTTGTATTAGGTATGATGCTAATCTAAGGGGAAAGGGTTGTAATGCCCACCTTAAACAATACTTGATATCATGCATTATGATGACACTTGATCATGTCAATTATTAGACTATTAATAAATATCATAAAGATCATCGATGATAAATATCTATGCTATGATATTCTTTGATTTAACTATTTTATCATGTAGGATGAATTAAATTCAAGGGGATAGATATATTTAGATAAATATTATCATTATTGGATTTTGTGACATACTATTAATAATTTATTTAGGTGAATAAATTATTTGGAAAGCATATTATTCACATGGAGTAGTTGTCAAGAACATTTATTGTCCTTTGTCTCTATGATTTTGAGGAGGCTAGCTAGAAGAGTAACTTCTTCTCATTTAGCATTAAAGACCAGATTACGAGGTCATCGGGTAAATTTGGACTCTTACACTATTCTAGTTGATCAAATTCTATGGAATCATTTAGGTTCTATTTTCCACTTGATGTGACATAGTGTTGGTTGTTTTTTGGATATAGAGTAACAAAGAGGAGTCTAAGTCAAGTTTATATATAAAGTGAGGATATTATCTCAACCCGAAGTTGGTTGGCTAGTGATTTTGATATGGTGCTTTGTTGCTCCTTAGAATGTGTGTGTTTGCTTGGCTAGAAATGAAAGTAGATTATTGACTTTTGATAAGCTTATGAAGCATAAGATTCATGGTCCTAGATGCTCTCCATGCTTAAATTATTTGGAAATGGATTATCATCTTCTAATTTGCACTATGATTACTCTTGTAATGTTTCTCCTATTTCTCCAAGAAAGCTTAAAATTTTATGGATTAATCCTAAGTTTGTGTATTATAATTTGAGTTGTTGATCAAAAGGTCTTGTTAGGCTCTAGAGCCTATGGTAAATTTTGGTGCTTTATGTGTTGTGGCGCATCTAGTTAGAAAGAGATAGAAGGATCGTTAAAGAGACACTATTAGAAGAGATGTTTGACTTTCAATTGAATTGGAAGTTATGAAAGATGATATCAAGAAGAATAGTGATAAATTTTCATCATTATAGTATCTTCATTAATGGGATTTTGCAATAACTACTCTAATTATTGGGTTTATAGGATTAATGTTAACAAAGAAAAATGGTTAGTGTTGTAGGTGAGAGTGAAATTAAATTTTGATGGGGGTATCTAAAGGAAATATAGGGGTTTTGGGGATAGGTCATGTGTTAAGGGTTTTCCTCGGTGCCCTTGTAATGGGGTGTGTGGAATTCTTAGGTAATAAAAAGAACAGTGAAGTAGAGATGGAAATCCTTTTTTGGGGTCTTCAAGAAACATATAAGAAATGCCATTATGACATTGAGGTGGATAGTGATTCAAAAATTGTTAATGTAGTGGATAAATATTTTTTTCCTAATTGGAAGCTAAAGGCTCTCTTGGAGCAAGTGTTGATTTGGATATATAAGTTTTATTCAATATATAAGTTTTCTTAAAGGTTTTTAATGTTGTTAGAAAGCATAATAATGAGTGGTCAAACATTTCCACATTGTTAGACAATGACCTTTTGTCTAATGCTTAGCCAATTCTAGATGGAAGTTTCTAGAGTTGATGCTAATTACATTTTGGTGATTAGAGTTGTGGAGGATGTACATTATTGTGATATTTTGATTATATGTTCAAGTATGTCAATTTCAAGTTTTTCTTGGAGCTTGTTGTAATAATGATTAGCTATTGTGCACTTATGTTGTCTTTGGTCTATGGTGTTATATGGACATTTATGGAGTGCAATGTTTGGTTTCTATTTTTTCTTAATACTAATTGTTGGTAGAAATTGTGCAAGATCTATACATACATTTGGGAAGGTGATGAAACATTTCCTAAAATATTTTTATCTTTAACACAACATGGTTGAAGGTTATAAAAAAAAACTTTTGTCCTCATGGTCTAGATGATGATGGAAATGTGAGATTCAAGGGTCCCATCATGAATGATTTTCTTTGCAAAATGAATGCAATAGTTGTGGATGAGGAGTCAAAGATAGTATATTGGCCCCATTAGTGAAATCCCTAGAGGAAGATAACTTATTAAATGAAGGATTGACAGATTTAGGGTTGCACCAACAATGTTTGAAGACAATGGGGAAAAACCTATGGAGAGGGTAGAGGAGGATATTAGGCGCCATGGATGCAATGATTACGGACATAAATGTTGGACATGTAGAAACTGAAGATGTTTTATTAGGACCTTAGCTAAGCGATCAAACACGTGGAAGTCTCTTAGTATTGAGATCTAATGGATTTGATGAGTGGCTATATGATACCTTTCTTGGAGAATGATATATTACTATGTGTAGTATTATGGAAAAGATCATTTATGTTTTTTAGTTGACGAGATTGTGGCAATTTTAGGCGATGGAATCTATACTAGGGTTCATAATCAATGGGTGATGGCTCCCTTGATGCATTGAATGTCTTGTTGGGTTGTGGCTAATTTTCCCTACATCTTTTTGGATGTGATGTGGTTATCTTTTCTTTGTGTTTTTGTTGGGTAGTATGTTGGTTGTTACTAGTTTCCATTTTTGTGCTTAAAAGTTTGGGTTTCTATGTGATTTTTTTATGGGTTGATATTTATATTTTCTATTGATGTAAGCATTCCAGTATCCATTGTGGGAGGTTCCCTATTTATTATTTTTTTAAAACTATTAAAAATATATATATTAGCACTTAAACTTCCTATAATGCCACTTTTTTGCAACCACAGAATTAGAGTTCCACCAAATCCACTAAGGGAACAATTTCCACCTCATTGCTTGATTGGGTTGGGCCTTTACACTTAAGCAAGATTTGATCCCTAGTGGGCCCTTTTTGAGTCATTCAACTTCTAATAGATAGAATTTATATTCATTCATTTTAACATTAATTATTTTTGATGGACTAAGCTAGTTTTTTATTAGATAAGTATGGAAAGGGTCATGATCCCTTACAAATAAGAAAACAACATTAAAAGAGCAGCAACCAAGAACAACAAAAACTTAGTGGAGGGGCCCCCAACATTGAGACCAGAGAAAACTACCATAACATGATGACTAGTCTATATCAACTAACAATTGGGAGTAGATAAAAGAAGAATCCATGGTGCTAGCATCTACTATCACTAATCTAACTAGCATATTAAGAGAGTTCATAGATATTTGAGTTTACTTTTGGAAATTAATTTTGTAAATTGAATCGATGTCCTCCGTATGTTATAAATAGGAATTGATTTCATAAATCATGTTTTTTTAAAGGAAACCTCTTTATTAATATTTATATTTGAGGGAACTAGAACTAATAATTAATTAATATTAGAATTATGCCCATGAGTTTGAGATTTTTTGAGAGTCTAACTATAAAATCATAGGATGGGATTTTATTATTAGATTACTAGGGGATGAAGAAATTATAAAATTAGAATGTTAACCATTATTAATAAGAGCATATAAGCTTTAATTTAGCTACATAGATATACAAATTTTAACTTTGTATTCATAATTTTTCAAACATTGAAGCAAAATAAAATTCAAGGGTTTACTCAGAAGTGTTGTAATATTTGGTACAAAATGCTCTAGACAATGCAAGATCTAGGTGAATCAGTGTTCTAAACCTTTTTACCTTATTAAATGATTGCACAACCATAAGCCAAATATAATTGAAAGTAAGCAACATAAGCACAAACAAAACATCCACAACATTATGACACCATGATTTTTGCGTGGAAGCTCGGTTAGGGGAAAAACCACGGCGGGGATGGAACCCACAAGTAATTTCTTTTGCAGAAATAATCTTGTTAAAGGTGTGAGTACATGAGGGGAATACACATGCATTCAGGCACACTGCATAGAGCTCACTGCTTAGATTACAACATATAAAGGCTCACTTCCATACAAAATGATTGGACTGTAATCCAAAATAGTGAACTGAGAAATAACATCAACTATGCCTATATAGTTCCATGTAGGTACTATACAAAAGACTTATCATTTGCATTTAGGCTCTTCACACATTCAGCATGTTCACATATCAATTTTGTACTTCGCTCTTTCAAATCAACTCAAAAACTCAATTTAATATACCTGATTGCAAAAATAATATTTCAACTGGTCGACCTTAAGAACATAAAGTGTAATGTGTAGAATATCGGCCAAATCAATAAATAAATCTTCATGCTAACCTTGACCAAATACATAGAAATTATCAATCATGTCGGCTCCATTAATTTTAACTCTCAAACTGATCAGATCATTGATATGTTAGGATCCTTGATTGATCCAACAACTAATTGTCATTGTTCTTCACAATTCATTGTACACCCAATACTCAGAATTTCATAACTCAAACAAATGATAACATGAATATGTGCAATCATAAACAAAGGTGGAATATACACTGTAGAATCTTATGCTAGGTTTGCAACTCAAAATTCCTATGTACCAATCTATTTACCAAAGCCTGTACACTCCCTATTCTACTATACTTAGCCAAATTTATAATATGACATTTAGTAATCACAAAATATTTAAAGTGACCATGATAATCATGTATAGTTTCCATCAATTACAACATACAAACCATCCATAATAGTGTTGTTGGAAATGAGATAAGTAACTGAGAGGGGAGGGGTAAAGCAATTACTTCAAAACAAATCCCTTGTCCCTTAGATGTCTTAAACAATATAACACTGTTACTCGGTCAATTAAGATATTCTTCTGTCAAAGCAATATTTATGATATCCAATGCAATTATACTTTAGTGATTAAGTGCGGAAACATAAAGCATGAAACAAATAACACATACACAGGTGACACCAAGATTTAACGTGGAAACCCAATATGGAAAAAAACCACCAATGTAACTAGTTACTATTTTCACTCTTCTGAAGTGAGCCTTGTTAGGAGCCAACCCTGTTAAAGGTTACAAAATATACTATTAGGTGTGACCCTGTTAGAGGATTTAAATCACCCTATGAGGAGTGGCCTTGTTAGAGGTCTTCAACACTTCAACATAGAAATGCTACCTTGTGAGAGGATTTACAAAAATATTGTTAAGTCTACTCTGTTAAGGGATTTAAGATCACTGCTACAATTGTTAGAAAGTAACAATGAATTGACCTGTATGTGTAAGCAACTGTCTTTGCTAATTCAGATCTTTGTTCTGATTATAACTGGATCCTTGCTGATCAAATATTCTATTGCAGCTTCGAGTGTTCTGTACTCAATCAGAATCCCATTTGATTTCGCCTTCACTCTTCATATCACAGAATTCCACACTTCTGCTTGTCTTCAACTTTTCATATACTCACATTCAATCCAAACTTGACCTTTCATATATATGATAAGCCCTGTCAAGTCGGCTTGAATATACTTCTAAATAAGTAATAAATCACAATTCAGTCAGCCTCATATAACCAATTAATTATAGAATGTAAACCACTATTAGTCGGCTGACACTGAATAATCAACCCAGTTAACACTGAGTTTCTTTAATGCCCGACCATGACTGAAATGCCCGAGTGACTCTGTCAACACTGAACATCTTCAATACCTGACTGATCTCCTTCAACACTAAAAACTCTTTCCATTCACCAACTATGCTCGGTCTGGATGTAGACATTTGTGTAACATCACTACATAAGTGTATATACATGTGTAACATCAATGACAATACACAATTGAATATTTGTCTTCAACAATCTCCCTCTTTGGCATTGATGGCAACACAACATGTCATAATACAAAGAATTGTAGAGCAACATAAAACTTTCTTTAATGTCTTTAGCTTCATTTTGATTCTCATCCAAAAAAATCCCTCTTTCATCAAACTCTGTCTCTTGATAAGATTTCTCCCTCTGACATCAAAAACTCTCCCTTGAGTAATTTCTTTTGTATTATATCAAACTCTCCCTCTTTGACAACAGATGCCAAAGACTCTATCTCCACAAATACTAAATAACAATACCAATAGTCAATACTATTTCTCTATGAAGTTGTAATGTACCTGAATGTACTAATTCATCTGCAATGGGCGATCAACTGATAGATCTTCACTGTGGCTCTAGTTGATGCATCACTAAACTATATTTTAGTGAGCTTCAGTTAGGGGAAGCACCTCTAGCCTTCCTCTAAGATGCAAAAATGCATCCTTAGGTAAAGGTTTAGTGAATATGTCTGCAACTTTTTCTTTAGTACTCACATATTCCAACCTTACTTCTTTATCATGTACCAATTCCCTCAAGAAATGATACTTTATTGCTATATGCTTGGTTTTGGTGTGCATCACAAGATTCTTTGAAATGTTAATGGCACTGGTGTTGTCACAGTAGATAATAAATGGTTCTTTTTTACTTCTTCCTTCATTCCTAACAACAACTGCTTGAACCATATGATGTATGAACAGTTCACTGCTACAACAACATATTCTACCTTTGTTGTAGACTGAGAGATACAATTTTGTTTCTTGTTGGTCCAAGACACAACTTTTTTCCAAGAAAGAAAGCTCCACCACTGGTGCTTTTCTGTCATCAACACTTCCAGCCCAATCAACATCAGTGAATGTCTTCAAATCAAAATTCCCACCTTTCTTATACCATAAACCATAGTCTTCAGTACCCTTCAGATATCTCAAAATTCTTATGATTGCCATTAGGTGATTGTCTCTAAGATTAGCTGAAAATCTTGCAACAATACCAACTGCCAATGCAATATCAGGTCTGGTGTGAACAACAATTTGCAATTTTCCAATCATGGATCTGTAGTTGGTCTGATCTACCTCCTTTGAATCATCATCCTTAGACATTTTTTTGTCTAGTACACATGGGTGTTCCAACTGGTTTGGAATCTTCCATTCCAAATTTTTTGAGTATCTCCTCGATATATTTTGATTGAGTAATGTAGATACCATCCTTCATTTGATGTACTTGTACTCTAACAAAGAATTTGATCTCACCAAACATAGACATCTCAAACTCTTTACTCATAGCTAGAGAGAATGCTTTGCACAAGTCATCATATCTAGTGAATAATATGTCATCAAAAAATATCTTTGCTAGCAATATTTTGTTCAATGGTCCTTCTTTGATGTACAAGCTACCATTATCATTAGTTCTCTGAAATCCAATACTTACTAGGTAACCATGCAGTCTTTCATACCAGGCTTTGGGCGCTTGCTTCAGTCCATACAATGCTTTGAGCAGTTTGCAAACCATATTCCTTCTACTAGGATCAACAAATCCTTCAAGTTGCTCAATGTAGACTTCTTCTTCTAGGACTCCATTGAGAAAAGTAGATTTCACATCCATTTGATATACCTTGTATCCTTTATGTGCAACATATGCCAGAAGAGTTCTGACTCCTTCAAGTCTTGCAACAGGAGCAAAAGTTTCTCCATAATCAATACCCTCTTTTTGAACATATCCTTTACAAACAAGTCTGGCCTTGTTTCTAGAAACTTCACCATTTTCATTCATCTTATTTCTAAAAACCCACTTGGTTCCAATCACATTCTTGTCCTTTGGCCTAGGAACAAGAGTCCAAGTTTTGTTCTTCTCAATTTGCTCAATTTCTTCATTCATTGCCTCTATCCAACTTTCATCATTCAATGCATCTTTAACAATTCTAGGTTCAAATTCACTAAGTAAGCATGTACCTTTTATTTTGTTCCTTGTCATTACACCTTTTGTCTGATCTCCAATTATTTTCTCAGGTGCATGATGCCTTCTAACATATTTGGAAAGTACTGGATCCTTCAGTCTTGATTCTAGACTTGATCCACTAGATCTATCATTCTCAAACATTCTTTCCCGTTCTTCTGTCTGATGCTCGGGTTCCACTGTCTGTGACTCAGGTTCCTCTGTTTGTGACTCGGGTCCCTCTGTCCGAGACTGGATTCCCTCTGTTTGCGACTTGGTCTCTTCTACCAGCAGCTCGGGTTGCACAGTCTGCAACTCAGGTTGTACAGTTTGAGTAAGTATACTCAGTGGTTGACAGTTCTATTGTCCAATCATCATTGCTCGAGTCATAGGCATAGTATCAGGTTCATGATACACAAAGTTCCTGTAATCTTCAGGCTCTTTACTGCTCTGCTCTTCACATCTTTCTGCAAACTCATCAATCTTGACATGTACACTTTCTATGACTTTATGAGTGGTAAGATTCAGACATTTGTATGCTTTTATTTTACATGAGTAGCCTAGGAATATTCCTTCATCACTTTTTGTATCAAGTTTTCCATTTCTTGCTTCCTTCAAGATGTAACATTTACTTCCAAATACTTTGAAATAATGAACATTAGGTTTATAGCCATACCATAATTCAAAAGGTGTCCGGGTTACTACCTTTCTTCAGTTGAACTCGGTTCAAGGTGAACATTGTAGTGCCGATGGCCTCCTTCCAGTATTTGGCAGCAACATTCTTTTCAATCATTAGAGTTCTGGCACAATCCATAATGGATATGTTTCTTCTTTCTGCTATTCCATTTTGCTGTGGTGTACCAAGGGTAGATACATGTCTTTTGATTCCTCTTTCATTACAGAATTCATTGAACTCATTAGAAATGAATTCTCCTCCTCTGTCAGATCTTAGACATTTTAGTTTCTTTCGTGTTTCCTTTTCAACTCTTGCAAGATACCATTTGAATTTCTGAAAAGCTTCTGATTTTTCTCTAAGAAATATGACAGTCATCATTTTGGAATGATCATCAACAAATAAAATAAAATACTTCTCTCTAGTATAGCTTGTTGTCCCAATTGGTCCACAGAGGTCAGTATGTACCAATTCCAAGACTTCATCAGTATTGTAATTCTTGCTCTTGAAACTTGTCTTGCTCATCTTTCCAATTTGGCATTGTTTGCATAATGCTAACTCGGGTTTCTTCAAAATAGGAATACCTCTAACTCTCTTGTTTTTTCTTATGTTTACTAGATTATCAAAATTTACGTGACACAACCTTTTATGTCATAGCCAACTTTCTTCTACTTGTGCAATAAAGCATGAACTTTCAGTGAGATCAAGATAGAATAGATTACCTTTTGTTTTCCTGTCAGTTCCAACTAGGTTCCCTTTACCATCCAGGAGCTTCGCCTTACAATTCATGAATTCTACCTTGAAGCCAATGTTGTTCAGTTGTGCTACACTAAGTATATTTCTCCTTAGTCCTTCAACCCAATAAGCATTATCACATTTGATTCCTTCTGTCACAGTAATGCAACCTTTTCCTTTCACATAGCAGGGTTCATCATTCCCAAAAATGACACTCCCACCATCATAGTGCTCAAGATGTTCAAATTTTGTCTTATCACCAGTCATGTGATGAGAACAACCACTATCAATTTTCCATGTGTCATTTTTACTGATATGTGAGAAAAGTGTTGTCTTTTCATCTTCTTCATCTGACTCATCCTTAATAGCAATATAAACCATTTCATCTTCTTCTTCATCACTATCAGAACCTTTAGCAATATAACAAGACTTCTTACCTTTGTCTTTGTAGCTCTTGTAGTTCTTGAAATCTTTCTTGCCTTTGTACTTGTTGAACTTTTTCTCATCTTTGTCTTCTTTGTTCGGACACTTGGCAACAATGTGACTAACCTCATTGCATGAAAAGAAAATCAATGGCATTCTAGCTTTGTATTTTCCTTTGGCAGCTCTCCTTGCAAGTAATGCTTCAATGATATCTAGATCTTCATTATCAGATTCATCGTCACTATCACTTTCAATCTACTTCCCTTTTGAGTATCTATCCTTCTTACCAAGGTTTAATTTAGCTTTGAATGTAGACTCAAAACTGCTAGAGCTAGGAGAATAATTGTCAAAGTTGTCCAACTCAAAAGTTGTTAGCCTTCCAACTAATGTATCCAGAGTTATATCCTTATTGCACCTCATCTCTTGAATAGATGATACTATAATAGCATAGATAGGAAGTAAAGTTCTTAATACCTTGCTGACCATTGTTGTATCTTCAATTATTCCTCTTGCAGCTCTTATGGCACTCACAATATTCTTGATTCTTTCACCGTATCTTGTAATGTCTTCTCCTTCTTTCATTTTCATATGATCAAATTGTCCTCTGAGACTTTCTGCTTTGGATCTCTTTACATTTGCATCTCCTCCATGAATATCCTGTAATTTCTTTCACATATCATAGGTTGTAGGGCAGTCCTTGACTTCATTAAATTCTGAGTAGCTGAGTGAAGAAGCTATATTAATCATCATTATGTTATGAAGCTTATGTCCCATCATCTATTCCATAGTCATAGTTGTTGTTGGTTCCACATATTTGTTGTCCAAAAATTGCAAACCAACATCTCCAATACTAGATAGATGTAGCTTCATCGGCTCTTGCCACGCAAGGAAGTTGTCTTTGTTTAGCTTTGGGATCTCCTTTCTGTAAGACATCTTTGATCTTTAGCTTAGACCTTGAAACCTTCTCTGATAGCACTTGAAGCTCTGATACCAATTGTTGGAAATGAGATAAGTAACTGAGAGGGGAGGGGTGAATCAATTACTTCAAAACAAATCCCTTGTCCCTTAGATGTCTTAAACAATATAACACTGTTACTCGGTCAATTAAGATATTCTTCTGTAACTCAGGTGTCAAAGCAATCTTTATGATATCCAATGCAATTATACTTTAGTGATTAAGTGCAGAAACATAAAGCATGAAACAAATAACATACACACAGGTGATACCAAGATTTAACGTGGAAACCCAATATGGGAAAAACTACCAATGTAACTAGTTACTATTTTTCACTCTTCTTAAGTGAGCCTTGTTAGGAGCCAACCCTATTAAAGGTTACAAAAACACAATGTTAGGTGTGACCCTATTAGAGGATTTAAATCACCCTGTGAGGAGTGGCCTTGTTAGAGGTCTTCAACACTTCAACATAGAAATGTTACTTTGTGAGAGTATTTACAAAAACACTGTTAAGTCTACTCTTTTAAGAGATTTAAGATGACTGCTACAATTGTTAGAAAGTAACAATGAATTGACCTGTATGTGTAAGCAACTGTCTTTGTTGATTCAAATCTCTGTTCTGATTATAACTGGATCCTTGCTGATCAAATATTCTATTGCAGCTCCGAGTGTTCTGTACTCAATATGAATCCCATCTGATTTTGCCTTCACTCTTCATATCATAGAATTCCACACTTCTGCTTGTCTTCAACTTTTCACACACTCACATTCAATCCAAATTTGACCTTTCATATATATGATAAGCCCTGTCAAGTCGGCTTGAATATACTTCTAAATAAGTAATAAATCACAATTCAGTCAGCCTCATATAACCACTTAATTATAAAATGTAAAACACTGTTAGTCGGCTACTACTGAATAATCAACTCGGTTAACACCGAGTTTCTTTAATGCCTGACCATGACTGAAATGCCCGAGTGACTCAGTCAACACTGAACATCTTCAATACTCGACTGATCTTGGTCAACACTAAACACTCTTTCCATTCACCAAATGTGCTCGGTCTGGATGTAGACATTTGTGTAACATCACTACATAAGTGTATATACATGTGTAACATCAATGAAAATACACAATTGAATAATTGCTGAATAATTGTCTTCAACAATCTCCACCTTTGGCATTGATGGCGAAACTTAGTGAAAATTGACTAAGTGTCCGAACAAAATGCCAAACTCCAAAAAGATCTCTCCCTCACCAAAATTTTGTGCTCCCCCTGAGCTGAATATCTATTTTTTCACTCCTTATCTATCCCCCTTTGACATCGATGGAAAAGGCTAGAAACAAAAACTTCATCTACCAAAATCCTATGTATTACCGCTATATATAGATATGCAAGAATACTTACAAAAGTTTGAATACATCTGAGAAATTGTTTCTCAAAGAGACAAAATCTATATCCTAACTCTTCTTCATGCTCTCCATTATTTCAATATTCTTACAAATAAAATAAGTTGTCTTCTTTGCTTTAACTAGATCTAATCCATCTGGTGAAGTGTAAGTTGCTTCTGCTTCCTTCAACCTGTTTATCAAAACATCAAGTTTAGGAACAATCAAGTTCATTAACTCACCAATATTTCCCTTTACTCTATCTCTCTCAGTTACAGGTGTCCTGATCTTGTCATTCAGGGATGTCACTTGAACTGCATGGACTAAAGCTAAGCCCTTCGAAGGATCAAATGTCTTTGATATTTCAATTAGCTTCACTTCATTATCATTTATGATCTTATCAACATCAGAAACACACTTAGGATAATCAATGCAACTTCTATAGATTCAGCTACCTTCGGTTAAAACATCCTTCACCCTCTAAATTGCCAGACCTAATGAAAGTATGTCTTTTGGCAATTAATGTGTTCAATTGATTGAATCTCATAACATCATATTCAATTTGAAATTTTACCAATGCAAACTTTTCCAAAGATTCAAAATGAGTATTTGCTACATTCAACAAACCTTCAAGATGACTTGATGCATACTCATTCTGGTCTGTTATTTAGGTCGACATGATCTTGCTCAAGAACTCAGATGCAAGTGCAAGAAATTCATTGTCCTTCTTATGTGTTCTTAGAATCTTCTTTCTTGCTTCTGCATGGGCTACCGAAGAAAGTCCCATCAACTCAACTGGACTGAGAGTGTCCAATTGAATTGGACCATGTGTGATCTGCATGTCCTCCAAGTTAGTACTATCCTCTTCAAAGAATTTATTCACTGCCTTCGCAATGTCTCTTTCCTCCACTTTAAACTCAATTTTCTCCTCGGGACCTTTCTCCTCAACTCCTTCAAGAGTATAATCTTTGTCTCTCTTTCTTTTTTGATCTCTTCTTTCATTGTCTGATTGTCATTTACTATCCACTCTACCTCAACTTTGTCTTTGTCTGCATCTACATTTGTCCCCTTTGACTTGTCACATGTTTAATCATTTGTATTGTCTTTTGTTGTGATGTAGTCAAGTATGGAGAAACCTCAAAAGATAAGTCCGATCCTTGCAGCCAACACAACACAATAGAAATAACAAGAACAAGCCAACAATAAGAAAATGAGAGATCAACATTCGATTATGATTGGTGAATCAATTACAATAGATATGCAACATGCAGTCTCACATGCCAGATATACATGCCTGATTAGATCAGAAATCTCCTACAGACCCTAGCCAAGTTGCGCTAGATAATCTTATGAAAAACTCTCTTATCCCATAGGAACAAGTCCATAAGCTTAAAAAAGAAATTACAATCATCGGTCGGCCTAGTAAAGATCACATTTTCCATATCTTTTTGTAACTTCACTTCATATGCATTTCCTGAACCAAATATCCTCAAGATCTTACGAGGACCAAACTTATTCATCTTCAACTTATTATAATTACCAACTAGAAATCTACCCTTCTACAAACACACCATAACTTCATCTCCCACTTGAAATTCCTTATGTCTCTTCTTCATATAATCTCTCCTTTTATAAACTTGATTCATTTCCTCCAAATGATGTCTCACTCCTTCATGCAATGACTTCATAACCTCAACAAACTCCTCGCCTTCAGCACTCTTCTTAACTTCATGTTTGATATCCCTTAATTCTTCTATTCCCTTGGGATTAAACCCAGTAACCACTTCAAATGGTGTCTTCCTTGTGCTCCTATTTACTGAATTATTGTAAGCAAACTCTGCTTGAGGTAAAACTAAATCCCAATTTCCAGGCTTATCTCCAACCAAACATCTCAACAAGTTCCCTAAACTCTCATTCACAACTTTTGTCTGTCCATTAGTTTTTGGATGAAAAGTAGAACTAAACTTTAAATAAGCTTTCAACTTCTTCCAAAGTGTCCTCCAAAAATAACCAACAAATCTATTGTCCCTGTTTGATACAATGCTATTAGGTAATCCATGTAATCTCATAATCTCCTTGAAAAACAAATCAGTTACATGCACTGCATCAGTAGTCTTCTTACAAGGAATAAAATGTGCCATCTTAGAAATTCCATCTACAACCACAAAAATTGAGTCATAACCTCTCTGTTTTATAGGCAATCCAAGCACAAAATTCATACTAATCTCCTCCCAAGGTCTGATAGGTACTGTCAAAGGTGTATACAACCCCACATTATGACTACTTCCTTTTACAACTTAACATACCTTACAACTTTGTACAAAATTCCCCCCATCCTTCTAAACTTGTGGCCAAAAGTAATTCTCACTCACCAAAGCTACTGTCTTATCAATGCCAAGATGTCATGCTAAACCTCCACTATGTTTCTCCTTAATCAGATTATCTCTCATGGAACTCCTAGGTATACATAACCGATTACCTCTAAACAACATTCCATCCTGAATGAAATGATCTAACCACTTACTTCTATCTGCAATAGTAGGTTGTTTACAAGCCTTCCAAGATTCAACAAAGTTTGGATCTTCTTCATACAAGGTCTTGAATTCATCAAAATTCAATACTGTAGTCTTCATCTCAGTCAACAAAGTCCTTCTACTCAAAGCATCAGCAAATTTATTTTCCACACCACTCTTATGTTTCAATACAAATGTATAGCTCTGCATAAACTCAATCCATCTTATGTCTCTAATTCAACTTACTTTGGCTATCCAAATACTTCAATGCTTGATGATCGATATACAATACAAAATCCCTAGGTAACAAGTAATGTCTCCACTTCTTCAAAGCTTGAATTATAGCATAGAACTCTTGATCATACATTGAATACCTTCTCTTAGCATCATTCAACTTATCACTGAAATTAGAAACATGTCTCCCTTCTCGAGTCAAAATATCTTCAATTGCATTTCCACTGGGGTCACATTCTACTTGAAATACCTTGTTGAAATCAAGTAAAGCTAATACCAGTTGTTTAGTCACCTTCTACTTCAACAACTAAAAACTCCTATGTGCTCCTTGTGTCCATTTGAACTCCTTTTTATCACCTCACATAGCTTCAGTCATCGGTCCACAGATTGAACTAAAGTGTCTGATGAGCTTTCAATAGAAACTAGCTAACCCATGAAATGATCTTACTTCTCCAACACTCTCAAGTGTAGGCCACTAAACAATGACTTTCACTTTCTCAGGATCCATCTTCAATCCCTCAGCAGATATTACAAATCCCAAGTATACTAACTTTTCTTTCATGAGAGTACACTTCTTGATGTTTATCAACAACTTCTCTTCTCTCAACCTCTGCAATACTTGTCTAACATGCATCATATGTTCTTCTTTGCTCTTACTAAAAATCAAGATATCATCCAAATAAAAAATGAAACACATACCCAAGAATCTCTTCAGGACTTCATTCACCAGCCTTATAAAAGCACTACGTGCATTAGACAATCCAAAGGGCACTGCCAACCACTCATACAATCCCTCATTTGTCTTAAATGCAGTCTTCCACTCATCACCTTCTCTGATTCTAATCTGATGATATCCACTCTTCAAGTCAATCTTGGTGAAATACTTAGCTCCATTCAAACAATCCATCAAATCATCCATCCTAGGTAAAGGAAACTGATACGTAATTGTAATCTAATTAATGGCTCTTGAATCAGTGCACATTCTCCATTGTCCATCCTTCTTAGGTGCCAATAGAAAAGGTACTGCACATGGACTCACAATTTCTCTGATCAACCCTCTCTATAACAAATCTTCCACTTTCCTATTTAGTTCTTCAATCTTTGTTGGTGTCATCCTATATGCTACTTTATTTTGCAAACTAGCTCCTGGTATCAAATCCATGCAATGACTAATACTTCTTACTGACGGTAATCCATTAGGTACATTATCAGATATGATGTCAACATACTCACTCAACAATCTAGAAATTTCCTTGGGATGTTCTTCTACCAAAACATTCTTCTTAGACTCCTTAGGCACTAAAGAAAAACACACATTATTATGCTTCATGCCATCCAAAAACGTCATGTCATCCACTAAACAAATTATTGCACTAGTACACACTTCACTCTTAAGAGGTTCCTCTAAAGGTAACATATTTTGTTTCATCCCATTAGCAACAATAGTATAAAACATTCTTTCTACCATCATGTATGGCTTGCCTATCATACTACCATTGTCTAGACAAAAAGGCACGACACACATCTAAAGGCATAATATCACACAAAATTCATCATAATACTTCACAATCTTGAATTTAACTAGGCATTATTCACTTACCAGTACTGACCTTATGTTCATCTTGAATCCATGCAATCTGATATGGCTTAGGATGCTTCATCCTATGCAACTTCAGTTTGTCAACTAACTCCTTTGAAGCAAGATTATCATAATTGTCACTATCTATGACAACATTACACACCTTATTATGCACCTTACATCTTGTTATAAAAAATTATTCCTCTGTATAGACTCCTTCTCTTGTTCTCCATGATATAGGATCCTCCTAGTCATCAAGGTTGCACCTTCCTCTGCTTGACTGTTGTTCACTCAATCGATGGACTCTTCATCAACAAATGTTGTTCTCCTACTGCCCCCTGCTTTCTTCTTTGAGTTACCTTGTTTGCATTCAAAGGCTCTATGCCCTGCTTCATCACATTTGAAACAAGTGCCATTGAATTTCCTCCTTTCACCACTTCCTTGCCCTTCATTCCGTTAGGAACTCCTATCATTCCTCCTATACCGATTGATGTCCTTAACTTCAGTATCATGTTTACTCTGATCTGGAGTAGATCTACCTCTACCTCTTTGAAATCTTCCTCCTTTGCCTCTTTATCTTTTCTCATGCCTTTTGTGTAGCTTCTCCTTAGCCTTCAAGGCCCACTTATAAGCCTCTTCCACACTCCTAATCTGCACTAGAATGGCTTCATCTTGTATGGACATCCTCAAACCATTAAGGTACCAAGCAACTTGTTCAACTTCATCATCTATATGACTAAATTCGATCTTCAACTTGTAGTTTTCCTCGGTATAACCCTTAACACTTAAATCTCTTTGCTTCAATTTCTGCAACTTTCTAAACAAAATTACTTGATAGTCCTCAACCAAAAATTTTGCTTTTAATTTGGTCACCATCCTATCCCATGATTTGATCTTGTCTTTACCTCTTCTTTTCTGATCTGTCTGCAAATGTTCCCACCATAGGGATGCATGTCCTTTCAACTTGGTACAAGCACACTTCACCTTCCTTTCTTCATTAGTCCCTTCAAGCTCGAAATATTTATTGATCTCTGTGATCTAATCTATCAACTCACCAGCATCTAGGTTATTGTGATAATCAAGTGGGTTGAAATGAGGTCTCCGATTAACATTAGTCAATGCCCTAATGAATCTTTCATCTCCTTGATTTAACTCGGGCTGTGCTTCTTGGTAATCTCCTTCTACTACTTTATTTTGATTTTGTTCATCTCCTTCTTCGTCACTTGCATCTTATATACCTTTTCCTCTCCTCTAGGTTGTCTCTATTGCTTCTAATCTTGCAGATATTTGCCTCAACAAATCCAAAATAGTTGGATTTGTGTGTCGTGCTCCTCTAGCATTTCTCCTGGTCATCCTCACAATCCACAATTGTCGTAGGTCAGATCCTTTCAACCGCCACCCCACAAGCAAACCCCAAGGATGCAAAACCTTTCTCTAATACCACTTGATGCAGTCAAGGATGGAGAAACCTCAAAAGATCAGTCTGATTCTTGTAGCCAACAATAAGACAATGAGATATTAGCCTTATCTTATGATTGGTGAATCAATTACAATAGATCTGCAGTATGCAGTCTCACATGCCAGACCTACATGCCTGATTAGATCATAAATCTCCTACAGACCCTAGCCAAGCTGCGCTAGATAATCTTATGAAAAACTCTCTTATCCCATAGGAACAAGTCCATAAGCTTAAATAGCAATTACAATCATCGGTCGACCTAGTAAAGATCACATTTTCTAAGAACAAGAAAACATGTTACAAAAATTAGGTCAGGACCCAAAACAATTGGATCAACCTCCAATGCAAATAATAAGAGATGCAATCAAACAAAATAAGTTGGCCTCAAACGTAACATTGAGCTGGCACGACCGCACTCGGAAAAACCAACCAGAAGATTAGGAAAAAGATCAGAAACCCAACCATTGATCGGTAACATGAAGAGCAATACAGTCCCTCAAAGAAATTGCAATAACTCTCGCACGATGAAACCAAATGAGGTGTGATCATAGAAAATGATCCAACACGAAGCCAGGAACACATAGCCGCGACCACAACGAAAAAGAACAAGTACAAATCTATCACCAACATAAACACTAGACTGAAAGAAAACAACCTAACTACTGAAATAAAATGTTTTTGGTTGACGCAAGATTGCTTAGATCCCAAGATGCTCCTTCATCATGTTGCCTCTTCTTTCTCCTTCTCATCAAGTAAAAAATCTTCATCTGTTAGAGTCATCTTGATGTTTGGGACTCCTATATCTTCCTCAACATCATTCATAATTGAAAGTGTATTTGGTATACCAAAGATGAAGACATAGGGCTCTTCATTAGTCATCTGAAATGAGGTGTCCATAGTATCAAGTGCTCATTTTCATCAACATGTATCTCTTCCCTATCATCCTTTGATGTTATCTCATATTGATTGTTTAACAAGATTTTTGTCATTACTTTCTCAGTTTCCTTAGTGACTTATTCTATTTTACCAATCATGTGATTGTTTACCCTTGACTTCCAATTCAACTCCTTTGCTTCTTCAAGAATATTGTTTATTTCTTCCTTAGCAATAACAGGTTAGATCTTGACCAATATCAACTCTATGATTTTCTTGTCCTCATCTTGTGTTGTCAACCTTCTTGCTTCAAGAATGTCAAATAGATCATCAGAGATGTCCCCTTTGATCTCAACTAAAGCTCTATTATACTTGTTCAGCTAGGTAATCACTGCATCCTCTAACAATCTATTTTCTTGTTCATCATACCTACTGTAGTATTTTTTTAATTGAACCAGTACACCATGAACTGTCATGTTCTTTAATACATCATTTGTTGTGAAATGTGGCTTACCTATATCAATTTTAGGCTTCTTACTTGTAGGATCATCTTTAGGTGCTGGACCACTTACTACTCTGGCTTCCTTGGCTCCTTCTATCCTCAACTTCTTCACCACATCATCTGAATCAATAGCTTCATCTTTTTCATCATCCTTAGCTCCTTCGTATGCTCTTTTTCTTTTGTACTTAATCCTTTTCCTTGTAGATTCAGGAACAACCTTTGATTTCACAGATTTAGGCTTAGTAGCCTTCGGTGTAGGTGACTTAGGAGTCTTATTTCTTTGCAACTATTGTCTTCTTCTCTGATGGGTTAGTTGATGTTGTCATTGAACTTCTTGTCTGTATGCTTCTAGATGATGATATAATAGGTATGTAAGATGGAGGTGCATCATCATCAATATCAATAATATTTTTTGCTTCAGCCTTCTCCCTTTCTTCCTCTTCATGTTTCCTCCTTGCTTCTATCATTTTCTCTTCGGTAAATCCCATCCTTTCACCCATTATTTCCACTTCTTTTCTCACTCTTCGTTCTCTTGCAAGTTTGTTAACTTCAAGATGAACTTTTAGGCTCTTTTCTTGATAAGTATCAAACATTTTCTCATTTGGGTCGATTGGCTTGTCTAACAAATCTTTCACATGAGCTTCAACTAGAACATGATCTACTTGATATCCCATAGGCATGACCCAAGATGTCCTTGGCTCAATTGCCTCCATCAAACATTCATCAATTTCTACCATAAAGCAAATTGTGTCCTCATATTTTTCAACTAGCTCCCTAGGAATTTTGTACCAGATTTGCATCTCTTCTTGAAAAGCTTTGAAGTACCCCTAGAATGTACTTCTCCTAGATGAACTTTCAAGCATTCGATAGTAATCACTGATCTATTTTGCAGCATGAATATCCTTCCTCCAAATGATGTTACCAACTCCAGGAAAGTAGTTCATGAAATATAAAAAGATATAGATAATTAGTGAACCATACTTGAAAATTTGTTTCTTGTCCTTAATCTTAGCCAAATTCTCTAAGAGTTGTATTCTTAGAGCTTCATAGATATCAACATTCTCCTTAACCCTCTGATAAGCAGTATGGATTATAGTGCTAGATGCTTGAATGGTACACTTTGTATCCCAAAATCATTGAGGCAAACTTGACATCAAGCTATTTGATATTGTTCACTATCATGGCTCTCGTATCCCACTATGATTTTGTCAATTTTGTCACAATATCCTTCTTGGTAGTCCTTAGGACAGGAAATTCTCTATTTGCATTAAAAACTAGTTACAACTTCTAACACTTCCTTAGAGATCTTGTGTGGTTTATCTAGCCATATGAACTGATCATGCAACCTATTGAGAACAAATTTTATCCATTTTGGCTCAAATATGTAAAATTTCATAACATGATCTAATTTCACGGTTTGCAAGGTTTTAAGATCATATCTCAGTTTTCAATCTACACACAGGGATTCATACATATGATATATTGAATCTTTCCCTAATTCCTAAATATTACAGTGGATATATGCCCTAATGTCCTCTACATGTAAAACTCTATAAGGTAGTGTCGAAAATGCACCCTCAGGATCATCTTCCATTGATTTATAGGGATGTTTCTTGATTTTGGGTCGAGGCCTATCCTTAACATCAACTATCTGAGGTGTATTAATGAATTCTGAATCAAATTATCATGTTGTGGAGTAAGAAATACATTTTTACGTCGACGACAAGGGTTTGCAAGTTTGATCTCTGAAAAAGGGTTCACTCTTTGTTCAAATCACTTCAAATCTCTCCGCAAGCTTGTTCTCCAGATAGCAAGGTATCAAATGAAGTCTCAAAATGCCTTTCTAATCTTTCGCATGCCCAAAAAGGTAATCACAATTAATGCTCCCGTACCCTAGCTCAAAAAATTGCATATCGACTGCGACTCAAAAATATGTCTGCGATCCTCCAAAACCGATCATAATCCACAAAGAATGATTCCATTGAGATCTAGATTCAATTATGCATCTAACTACATTGATCGCTTCTACAGATCTTCCGATTCAGGGGTAAGGCAAAGATTTTTCATGAAAACTTCCCCTTATGTCTATGACCTAATCAATTTGTTGATGAGATTTTCACACCAGAATCTTGTGTGATATTTCTAGTAGCATCAATATATTCTTTTCTAACCCATGTATTACTCATTTCTTTCTTAACCTCTTCTACATCAATTATTTTCTTCCATTTATCATTCTACACATTGTTTCTTTCTATCGAAGCTTTCATATTCACATTAGCATTGTTGTATGTACAATTCCTAGCAATGTGACTTGAATTGTTGCAATTAAAACATATCACATTTCCATACCTTATGTTCGCTTGATTTGTCCTTAATCTGCACTGCTTTGCCATGTGTCCAAAGTTGTTGCATTTGTAGCAGGTTATATTTCCTTGGTTCACAAAATTATTCACCTTTGCTTAACATTCACTTGATTTGTGTCCATAATTGTAGCAAGTGAAACAATACGCAGAAGAGGATGTGGTATTAGGTTTTCTCCTGCACTGATTTTCCCTATGACCAAATTTGTTACATGAAAAGCATCTTCCATTGAATTTTTCTCCATTAGGTTCCTTAAAGGTGTCCTTTTAGGTTTCTCAATCTATTTGTCTAATAAGGTGTTGTTCTAACCAGATCTAGAGCTTTCTCCCTTCTCAAAACCAAGTCCTTGTGTGCTTCCCTTCGGTCTTTGACTCTCAAGTTGTTCATCAAGCTTTGTTGAATTGGATTTGAATTTTTATTTGAATTCATTGGATGCAGCAAGCTCACTCCTAATAATTTCATTAACCCTTTCAAGCTCTTGTTCATTATGTCTGGATTCCTCAAGATCAAGTTGCAGTTGTCCAATCTCACAATTCAGTTTGTGACATTCATCAGTCTTGTCCTTCAAAGATTGCTCAAAATGTTCTTCACTCTTTTTCCTTGCTTCAACTCCTCAGTCATCTTAATTATTGTGGATTCCATTTCATGCTTCAGATTGTCTGTCTTTTGCAAGTTGTTCGTATTCATTTGATTTCTCCTTCAAGGCTTGTGAATCATCAGTGCTTCCTTTCTGCTTGAGCTCCTCAATAAGATTTTTCCTTTTATCCCTAGATTTGTTCAATTGTTCCTTCAAGTTCTCAATGAAGTTTTCAACATCTTTGAGTCTCTTTTCCAATTCCAGGTTGTGATCATTTGATTTTTCAAGATCTTCAAGTGCCACCAGTAGCTATCTTTGAACAATGCTAGAAACTGTTAAATCTATCATCGGGATCTTCCTCAAGTTGTTAAACTTCCTCCTAGGCACCAAGCATTGATACCAATTGTTAGGATTGAGGAACACTAGGGGGGGTGAATCAGTGTTCTAAACCTTTTTCACCTTATTAAACTGATTGCACAACCATAAGACAAATATAATTGAAAGTAAACAATAGAAGCACAAAAAAACATCAACAACATTATGAAACTATGATTTTTGCGTAGAAACCCGGTTAGGGGAAAAACCACGATGGGGATGGAATCCACAAGTAATTACTTCTGCAAAAATAATAAACTTGTTAAAGGTTTGAGTACATGAGGGCAATGCACATGCATTTAGGCACACTACCTAGATCTTACTACTCAAATTACAACATATAAAGGCTCACTACCATACAAAATGATTGGACTACAATCCAAAATAGTGAACTGAGAAATAGCATCAACTATGTCTGTATAGTTCCATATAGGTACAATACAAAAATCATCAACCTATCCTCCACATTCAGGTTCTTCACACATTAAGCATGTCCACATATCAATTTTTTACTTCGCTCCTTCAAATCAACTCAAAAACTCGATCTAATATACCCAATTGCAATAACAATATCTCAACTAGTCAACCTTAAGAATATAAAGTGTAACGTGTAGAACATCGACCAAACCAATAAATAAATATTCATGCTAACCTTGACCAAATACATAGAAATCATCAATCTTGAAGGCTCCATCAATTTTAATTCTCAAACCGATCGGATCATCAATCTGTTAGGATCGTTGATCGATCCAACAACTGACTGTCATTGTTCTTCAAAATTCACTGTATACCCGATACTCAAAATCCCATAACTCAAACAAATGATAACATGAATAGATACAATCATAGACGAAGGTGGAATATAAACTGTATAACCTTCTGATAGCTTGGCAACTCAAAATTCCTTTGTACCAGTCTGTACTGATCTGTTTACCGAAGCCTGTACATTGTCCGTGTTCTGCCATACTTAGCCAAATTTATAATCTGACATTTGGTAATCACAAAATATGTCAAGTGACCATGAGAAGCATGTATAGTTTCCATCAATGACAACATACAAACCATCCATAGTAGTGTCTCTTTTCAACAGTATGATTACAAATTCCACTTGTTAGATCAGTGGAATGGTCTTGATCTTAGTACATGACAAAGTATGCACTTGAAAAAATGCACTAAAAAGTGTTATCATGTGAGCCTAAATGGAGTCCTAAAAGTTCTTGAAAGAAGAATTTTTCATTAACAAATTTGAGAATCGATAGTTTCCTGAAATTATACATCAAATTTTAAAAAAATCTACACCCCTACAAAATCCATGAAATTATATCCTTTATCAAAAACTTTACTTGCGAAAAAGAGCAAGTATGACTAAGAACAAAGTTTGCCAAATTTGAATGTAAAATTAAAACCATCAATGGAGTAGGGCGTAGGCTTGGGGAAATAAAAATGATGATATTATACTGACATTAACAAGCACCTAATGAAATATGCCTCTTGACCAAATTTTTGTATGATTTTGCCAAAATCGCCATAGGGATGAAAAATGATTATGTGAAATCTAAAAATGCTTGATTTGAGTATTATAAACTATCTTTTGATAGCCAAAAGGATTTGTGGTGGCTAAGGGCTCTTAAGTTGGTGACAACTCAAGTGTGTGGTCCGTGTGGTGCCTTCTAAGTAGGTATATACTATGTGGGTATAAGGTATCTTGTATAGACATAGTAAATCATACTTAACAAAAAATTCATAGAAATAAAAAGAGACTTAACCAACAAATTGAAGACTATGACCTACAAATAGAAGCTAGTAGTTAATTAAATTTACACTCTATATAAAGAAAGGGCTAAATAATCTTTTAAGGGGTTGGGGAAAATGCTTCAAAAATTGATGAATTGATATTTTTTTATTTGATTAGTGGTGAAAGGATCTTGATCACATAAGTTCAAAACATTAACAGGTCAAACACCAAAAGTATAACTAGAGATGGCATGCAAGCCATCAAAAGCCAAAAACAAGGGTGCAAGTCTCTAAAAATAGAGAAACTAGAGTAACAAAAGAACTACAAACAGAAACACCACTAGAAACCAAAAACAACCTCACTTAGTGATGTTCCAATCTTCGATCATGGAGTTGAGTGATTCCTCCCAATCTTCTTTAACCTGGACTATCTTACCCTTCTTTTTTGTGTCACTGATCATTTGATACACCCTTTCTTTTTCCTACTTCCTTTGTTTTGTTTTTTGTTTTTGAGTATTTGGAAACTATTCTCATCACTACCTTCTAACTAATGTTCCTAGTCACAATGATAATTCTCCATAGATCAGACTCCACTCTCTTCATTTTTATGGCAATTTTTATTTTCCATTTTAGTCTTGATTCCGTTCATTCTAACCTACAAGTCAGCCAAATGAACTTTGACAACATGAATAGTCCTTATCATTGGTAAGGCTTTACTCTTTTTCACCCTTGTCAAGTATATTTTATTGCATAATCCTAGATAATAATGCTACAGTTTCAAAAAAAAATCTAAAAAAACATAGTTATATAAAAAAATATGTACAAAGGTTTATAATAAAAAAATACTTAATAGATTCTATAAATGCTTGTGTCATTGATAAATATTCATATGATTCATAAATGGTTATCCTAAATGTCTTTTTAAATAAAAATTGTTATAGGAGTCCTCAAGACATACAATAAATTTATAGTCATATATTTCAATGCTAATAAACTTTTAGTCAATAAAAAGCTCCAGGGTTAAATGAATGAAATAACACATTGAATGAAGGATGAAAAATGGTCTCTCAACAATTACTTCTGCCCATGGTGCAATTTTTAATTCAACCTTTGAAGTGTTGCTATTGATGGGTGGTTAACGCTTGTAGGATGTTGGCAACAACTTTGACTTGTAGTGGTGGCTTCATTGGTTTTAGAAAGAACAACGAGTATTGCGGTCTTTAGCTCCCGCCCATACCCCTCTATCTCAACGCTCCCCGGATTGGGGTCTTTGAATTTTGTGGGTGTGTTGGGTGCTACTCCACCTCAGGCTGTGGGAGATTTGGGGGTTCTTTTTTTTGTTCGTAGCAATGTGGTGGAAGGGCTTCTGTTGGAGCAATGCTCACTAGGAACTCATCTCAAACACATAGTACTGGGTCTACTAAGGTTGTGAGTGAGGGGGTTTTCCCCCAAAGCCTCTCTTTGTTGTTGGTGGATAGAGCTTTTCTCCTGTTGCCAAATGTACTATTTTTATTCCTTCAAGGGAGAAATATCGACCTCTTGCTTGTGCCAAGACATCTCATGTGGTGGTGTGTGGCATGGATGTGGATTTCTACCAATGTTGTGGGTTGGTTTATAGATTCACTGGTTTTTGTCCTTCTCTTCTGGATATTCATCGTTGGGAAAGGGATTCTTGGAGATACTTAATTTCTAGTAACATTGAGATTTTCCCTTGTGCTAAGGGGTTTTAATTTCCATTTTTTCTTCTTTTGAAGACCAAGATTTAATACTAAGCAAGTTGTGGGTTTAGGGGACTCACTCTCTTGGCCAAACCATAAATTGTCTCCTTTAACCCTCTTACTAAACCGAATATTGTGTGTCCATTGTGGGTTTATCTCCCCAATCTTCCCTTTCATTTTTGGGAGAATTCTTATTTTCAGGTCATCAACAACTCTATTGGCCATTTCTTAAAGGTGGATGAGGCTACGACCGCTATGGGCCTTTCTACCTTCACTCGCCTCTTGGTTGACATTTACATCTCCACACCCCTTCCAGGGGATGTAGTTCTCATGGTTGGGGATAGGCCATGGACTCAATAACTAGATTATGAGGGCCTCCCTTTCTGATGTAGGGGTTGCTTCTTTACTGGCCATCTCGCCAAAAAATGGTCTCTCTCATTGTAAAGGTGTTGCCACTTGGTGGAAGGACGCTAATGATGATCATTTGACCATCTTGGCCTTTGATGACTCTTCAAAGGTTGATGATGACTCCACTTAGGTTGATGCTCCTATTGTTGATTTGGCCTCCTCAAACTTGTTGGAACCGACTCCACCTCTTGTTGTTGGTGTGACCCCCTTTGGCCGCGTGGACCCTCTAATGACTACTCCAACCTTTGGCTAATGATGTGAAACATTGCCAACTCTCTGCTCCTTGTGCTGACAGTATCTCAAAGAGGGTTCCACCACCTCCTCTCATTGTGGTAGGGACCCTAGTGATAGTATCACCGAGATGGTTGCCTGTTAGTGAAGAAAAAATCACTCTGCAGTCTCTCATTCTCCTCTCCACGTTGTGGGTGAGTTGTCTACCCCCTCTTGTTTTGGGTTACTAGTTGTTCAGCTAGTGTGTTGTTAATGGTCTATTTTTTACCTTGTTGTAAATGGTCTTTTTGGTTTGTCTTTGTAAGGGCCAACACCCTTTTTTTTCTTCAACTTCTCATTCTCCACCCCCTGTTGTGGATGAGTTGTCTACCCACTCTTGATGTGGGTTACTAGTTATTCTGCTAGTGTGTTGTCAATGTTCTATTCTAGACCTTGTTGTAAATGGTCATTTTGGTCTGTGGATCTTATGCCCTTGGGCTATAGTTTTGTAAGGGACATCACCCTTGTTTTGTTTTTAATATAAAAAATAAGCTTTGGAGTTTGAACATTAATGTAAACTAAAAATCCTTATAAATACATAAGTACATACATATAAGAGAATCTATATAATGTACTAGCACAAGAAACCTAAAAATGATATACTTAGAAGAGCTAGGTTATGTTTTAATACATGATGTCCATATAAGCATAAGAGCGACACATACTATCACCTATCGCATGTATGCATAAATTGTTCTTATGGTGATTACCATCTTATAAAGCATACATTCCCTTCTACTCTTTATTTAAACTTGAGCTCCCTTCTTAGAGCACGAATTCTTCAAAGAGGACCATGGTAGTATGAACAATCAGTATCTTGTTATTGTCTATGTAAGAATACGATTCAAAACATGATGTCAACATTTCAATAATAACCTCTTCAATATAAGTGTTTCATAAGTGTATTCAATGATGATAGAAATCCTAGATTTGTAATGCTCTCTTATTCAAGCATTTTGACAAGTCCTCCCTATATTAGAAGACTATGGTGCATAACTAAACTAATGTTTTTTAGAATTGAATTGAATGATTGAGAAGAATTCACAAGATTAATTAATCATTTTACACTCCATACAATTTTTCTTGTTATAGAAAGTACTTAACAATTCTTGTAAATTCTCATTCTAATATTTTGGTCATCATAAAGACGACAAATAATAAATAAGTCTTTATGCATGTTCTAGTTTAATTTATTGTCATTTGATTAACACAATGATTATTCTCCTTAACGAAATCAACAAATACAACTTTTTGTTTATTTTATTGGTAAAATGAGAGAACCTAATTGCTAAATGTTCTTTAATGCAATGGAAAGCATCCAATAATAGTCAATTATGTGATCAAGACAATTTGTCTTCTTTCCTTTTTAACTTCAAAACTCATTGATGAGAATAATAAAATAGTTGAAAGTGAGTAAAGCATTTAAATAGTTTTAGACTAATATGGGGAGATAATATTATCTATATACCACCAATCTAACAAGATTCAAATCCTTGTGTGAGAAACATCGTGTTAAATTTTAAGGGATCTTTTCAATTCACAACAGGTGAAACAATTTTAGTTTTAGATTCCCTTGTGGAAGTTCACAAAAAGATTGATTTTATTTATTTATTTAGCATGGTGTGCAACCCTATTCTCTAGATTCAATCCTACAACTCATAAAAAATCTAATAAAGATTAGGATATTGAAGGCTAGTGCTTGATATCTTGGATTGTCTTTCATCCTAATCTAGAGAGAAATAGGTGAAATATGTTGTGTGCATTTGTGATCTCCATTAACCACCAAAGAGGTGATTTGTTTGGAATTAAAATTAAAAGAGGGAAACATTTATCAACTATTTTTATTGGTCTTGTTGCCCAAAAAATTGTAACTCGTTATGTATTGTTCATCCAATGTTTATATTCTCTTGGTTTGTAGCAAGACCTATTCCTTTGAGTTTATGAGTGTTAAATAAAAGTAACTTTTTACTATCATAAAAGAAAGCAACTTAAAAAATTTAAACCTTAATATGAGTTCTAATCTAAAGTTCCATAAACATTGATTTATTAGCATTAAAACACTTTTATATGAAACTATAAAATATAATGAAACTTTGAACCCTAGTAAATAACATGAATATACATCATTTATTAGCTAATATTTTGCTTGTATAGAAATAAATTAGATGCAATCTATCTTTCTTGACAAAAACTACTAATCAAATTTTGACATGAGACCTACTTTTAGATGGTTGAATATACAATAACTGTATGAATTTTTGAGCTTTATATCATTTTATCATCATGTTAATATATGTGTCCACTCTTTTTCTAACTATCATATCATTTTGCCCATATTACAAAATAATAGCCTTTATGATAATTTCTTAATAATGACAAAGTTCAAAAGAAATGTAACGGCACATGAAAAAAAATCGTCAAGTAGAGGTTTGCAATTTAATTTGACTACGAATATTTGTTATTTAATTTTCAAACTGGTGTAGATACTTGTTATACTAGGATGTTTTCTAGTACAACTTGGATGCTTCATCGAGTGGATTGATGGGGAAGCAACTAGTCAAATAGAGTCCATATTGAAGAATTTTTGACAAATTAAGGGTTGCATCTATCTCTAAACAGGCATTTCACATTACAGTGCAAGGCTAAACCCTAAACTTCTAGCTCACCCTAATACACATGTGATGCTTTCTTAACTATATAGTATGTAGCATTCTCTATGATACTTGGGATTAGGTAATATATCATACATCAAAGAGTGGCTATTTTGATTACATAAAAGAGAGGTCATTCTACTAATATTTAGCATAAAAGCCCAAACAAGTACTAATGGGCCTTCCTTACATTAGAATATTAATGGAGCAATTAAAATCTATTTATGTTGTTATTACAATTCTCAATGCAAGTTTTTTTACACAACCTTTGAGGGACACGTGATTTATTGATTCTAAATCAAAATTTGAAATCAATAATGTACTCTTCAAATTTCACAAATGAAATGAGATGTTAGAGAAATTTTGGTAAAAGCCAACATAAATGGTCTTAATTGTCATAAGACTTAAAACATAGATGGTATGTGTGGCATAGAACACATATACCTAGGCTTAATCACCTATGTGTAAAACATAGATGGCATGTAGCATAGAACTTCCACATATACCTAGGCTTAATCACCAGTTTAAAAGTTAAAAAAAAAAACATAAAAAAAAACTTCCCTTTAGCTTAGTACAAGCTAATCCAATAAAGAGGTATACAAATAAGTATGAATCAACCTAAATTAAACAAATAATAGCTAGTCAATAGAACTTTGTGTACTTGTTATTTTGGTAAAGGAAATAAGGAAGGTAGAAGTGCTTAGCACAAAAGACTAATGTGGACATTAAATTTGATATGCCTTAGGATCGAGAAAAAATAATGACAATTGAGTTCTTGGATACAAATTAGAAAACTGTGTTTACTTTGTGTAGCGATGCTTTTTAAGACTAAGAAAAATTTTGTGGTCACGAATTCATCCTATACCTACAAATTTTTACCATAGAATCAAAAAATCTTTATTCCTTTTCATGTCTAATGCTTCTCCTTTTCAAATATCTAAAGGCTTGTGGTATTTAAAAGTACCTAGATAGAGTTGTCAATCTATCACAAGGGGAATTATTCGCCTACTTTATCCCGTAGAAATGTGTGCAGATGATCACAAACATTAATCTTCAAACATGCATATAATCCTAGTAATGCTTGTGCAAATATAGATTCGTTTAGTGCACCAATTGAAGTGTGAAATGCAAATAAGATACAAATATAACTCTCAAATCCATGGATGTTTCAAAATCAATACATCACACACATTTGTGTCTAGTTAGGTCTATGCAAGAAGGGTATATGAGGGAGTTAGCCAAATTTGAATTTGGAATGTTGGAAATCATGTTAGTGTTCACATTAGTAAGTATAATAATATGCTTGAACTAATAATAAAAGTGAGTTGTAGTAACAACTCATGAAACTATTCTAGGTGATAAAATATTTATTTAAGGAGAGTTGTTTGTACATTTGTTGAGTTGTTGAAACAACTCAACATATGAAGGAGTTGTTTCCTACAAAATATGATATTACAATCCTATCTATATGTAATGTTTATAGAATGAAGAATCAATGAAGCACATATTGTTTTGAATAAAAATAATTGTAGCTTTTACCGCTCCCTTATTTTCCAATATGGTATCAAAGCGTATTACACTCCATGACATTTGAGTTATTATAAGGTTTATGGTCCAAATTCATTTTGTTTGTCTTGTCCTTGCTTGATTCTTCCTTAGTGTCTGCCTTTGTTGGTTATTTATACAAGAATTTGGTGATTCACCTTGCAATCATGAGATCTGATTAGACTAGTATGTGAGCACATTGACTAGTACCTTTCATAACCACTGGATTCTTGTTAAGTCGATCTATATCATTTTCTTTGATGTGTGCATTCTACTTTTTGTCTGGTTTGCATTTTCAGTAGAGGCAGTTTCTCTTTTGCTAATCCACAACTTTCCCATTGCTTGTTTTATGTGGGAAAATCTCGATTGGTGATTGTTTACCTTACAAGGGGGGTTCCTTTGTACTTGGCCCGTGTTTTCTATTTTGCACGACAATTTTGGGCTCTCTTCTAGCCACAAAGACATTTCATTGAATTTGTGGGTCTATGATTTTCAAATCCTTTGCAAAGAATACATCTTATAATGCAGAAATTGGCTTATCCTTGGTTGGCTAGATTACTTCCTGATCTAGTCAGATCTCCATTGTTTGGATTAACATTTTGCATTGCATGATGTGGTTCGATCTTTGTGACTATGCCTTCTTATTGGTTGAGAGATAAACCTACCCACAACATCCTTCTATTGTTTTTTTTGTTGGGTAAAAAATATTGTTTTGGGTTTTCTCGCCAACACTTGGTTTTAATGCCTTTGGTGACTGTAGATGCAGATTTGGTAGCCTTGGAAGGATGTGGAGTAAATTCTTCATTGTGAGAATAGGTTGAATTGTTGATCAAGGTTGCCATACAAAGGAAATCATTAAGACACTTCGTGAGTCTTAGAAGCCACCATTACCGGTGTGAGTAAAACTTGTTTTAGTCAACAATTTCATTATTTTGGTATAGTTTAAAAGGATTTACAAGGATCTTGAAAGATGAGTGATAACATATCGTCTTTATTTTAAAATAATTCAAATTATGGTTTATATCTTGCATTGATGGCGAAAAAGAATTTCAATCCTTGTTGATTTGTGTGGATGAAGCAATTAGAAAGTTGCTTGTGATGAGAATTCTGAAAGTAGTTGTTGCACTAAAAAATTGTTGCATAAATGGGCCAGTTATCTCAAGTCATACCACAAAAGTTCTCATTGAGCTAGAGAGTTGATAAATTTGCAGCAGCTACAAGTCTAAAAGATAACATGAATTTTTATATTGAAGTTAATAAGTTGTATAATGATTGTAGGTTGTTATTAAAAGATCTAGGCATTGTGAGGTTAGTGTCTTAAAATGTCTTATTAGTTCTTATAGATTCGTATTGCATCCTAGTCTAAAAGTCAAATAAAATAAAATTTATCATGTTATCAAAAGTCTATATGTCAAAATTTAAAAATGTTGACAAATAATAAAAATTGTCTCATTTGTAAATGGATGCACTATTGCTTGTATGCGACATCCATCTTGAGGGGGGAGAGGGCATTCTAAAACCAAGCTTCAAGGAAAAATTTGTTAAGTAACAAACTTATTGGAGGTAGGCAACAGAGGAAGAAGGACAATTAGCATCCTCTCATCAGTCACCAATGACGCGGCTGCTCATCAGTTTTGGTGGCATTTTACTTTCTAGTAGGCAACATGATATGATTTTTTTTCCAGTGTTATAGGTTTTGTGAATAAGTGGAAATTTCACATTGTGGGGGAGAATAATACGAAATGTTTCATTCCCAGTTTGTAATGTGTATGGTTATTTCTATATAACTTCCCTGCTGTAAAAGCATAGTGGCAAATAAAAGCACCAAAGTAAGTCAGTTAATGGATCTTGAAAGGGTTTGTGGGAGGATCCAAAAAACCACACAGAGTGGACGATTGATGGATTCTTGTTCACATCAAGGTTTGTGGTAAGCCTGTTTAAAACCATAGAAGCAGAGAGACTTTCATTTGAATCAAGATCATGAGCCACAAGAGTCGGTTTATTGCACTTAGAAGTGCTAAGGTGGAGAATGTGGACATCGTCGATATTGTAAACAGTTGTATAGGAGAGCAGCTGACTACAAAGATCCTCTAACTGTTGGACTTCTTGGAAGTATGGTCTGTTGGCGATAAGTTCACTAAAATTGAAAGCGGGGTATGTTCTCATATGTAGGTGATCATGTGCAGCAAGATCCAGATAGCAATATGCAGAGCTAAAAGTCTGTATAGGCATACGATTTTGTTTCCAAGTTGTGTGATGATCTTTCTCTCCATGTTCACACTAAGGGTGGGGGGGGGGGGGGTTGGAAATCATGTTAGTGTTCACATTAGTAAGNTTTCCAAGTTGTGTGATGATCTTTCTCTCCATGTTCACACTAAGGGTGGGGGGGGGGGGTGTTGGAAATCATGTTAGTGTTCACATTAGTAAGTATAATAATATGCTTCAAGTGAAAATAAAAGTGAGTTGTAGTAACAACTCATGAAACTATTCTAGGTGATAAAATATTTATTTAAGGAGTGCTTGTTTGTACGTTTGTTGAGTTGTTGAAACAACTCAGCATATTAAGGAGTTGTTTCCTCAAAAATAGGATATTAAAATCCTATATATATGTAATGTTTATTGAATGAAGAACCAGCGAAGCACAAGTTGTTTTGAGTAAAATAATTGCAACTTCTACTCTACCCGTATTTTCCAATATGAAAAGATGATTCCATGACTGCAAGGTTATCCCATGATCGTTAACTTGTCCTAGAACATGAAAGGGGCTAAATAAAAGTGGGAAATGTGTGTGTGGAAGTATTTATGTCTAGGAATTTGTAATGGATGGGTAGATAACATAGGGCAAGGGGGTCAATTTTGCATAAAATTATACCATTTGTTAATATATCTATGTATCTGTGGAAAATAACGTTAATACAATTACTAAACCACTTAGTGTGCATCTAGTGTGGGTTTGTCTTCCCAATTTCCCCTTCATTTTTGGGATAATTCTTGTTTTGAGGTCACTGGCAACTCTATTGGCCATTTCTTAAAGGTGGATGATACCATAGCCTCCAATTGTCTCCACCTTTGCACACATTTGGTTGACATTCACATCTCAACACCTTTTCCTGGGGATGTGGTTCTCATGGTAGAGGATAGGTCATGGATTCAATCATTAGATCATGAGGGTCTCCCCTTTCCATGTCATCAGTACTTCTCTACTAGTAACTTGGAAACATATTATTCTCTCTTGCATCATAAAAGTGCTACCATTTGGTGGAAGGATGCTAATGGTGAGCATCTGACTTTCCTAGCTTCTGACTCTTCCTTTGATGCCTCTTCTCAGGTTGATGATGACTCGTGATGGTGCTTCTATTGTTGATTTTTCCTCCTAAAATCCTATGGATCCTACTCCAACTCTTGATCGTGATGTGACCCGATCTAGCCACGTGGACCCTTCTCCGGATATAGCCCCTATTTAACTCCAACCTTTGGCTAACGATGTACAACCTTGTTAGCACTTTGTCCCTTGTGTTGACAATATTACAATGAGGATTTCTCCACTTTCTCCCCTTGTAGTGGGAATCCTAGTGATAATATTGTTTGGACAGTTGTCCGCTAACAGAGGAAAGGTCATTCTTCAGTGTCTCATTCTCCTCCCCATGTTGTGGGTGAGTTGTCTACCCACTCTTGATGTGGGTTACTATTTATTCTACTAGTGTGATATTAATGGTTTGTTCTTGATCTTGTTGTAAATGGCATTTTTGGTTTGTCTTTGTAAGGGTTAGGACCCTTGTTTTGTTCTTGTTTAATATCAAAAACATTAATATGGAGATTTCACCACTACACTATGTTATTTCAGTTTTCAACTTACAAGTATACACACTATTTGTAAATCTAAATTTTATCTTAATCACTCATTATATTTATTGATATGGGTCACGTCTCTTACTTTGACTCATCTCTCTTTTAACAAGTTGTGAAGATACTTTAAAGTGGTCATACTTTACAAGATTGAATGAATAAGTCCATTTATGCACAATGAGGTAAGATTGTAAAAGAAATTTAGGGAGGACAATTATAAAGGAAGTAATCAGAAGCATATACAACACAAAAATTTATTTTATTTTCTTTACTCCGAAATCTTTCAAAACTATACAATTATATAGGAAGGAGTCTTCCTAAAACTTCTCCTATAGGGTTCTACCTAATTCTTGAAATAGTGAGTTGTTAAAAGACAACAAATAACAAAAAGAGCACTAATATTTTTTTTCCAACATTCCCCTCTTAGTGAAAACAAGGTAAAAACTCACTTTCCACTATAGTTAGTCCAACTCTTATGGCTCATGGTACTAATTCAATGAAAGGCGCATCTAATTTACCTTTCATTATTTTCACACAAGTTTACCACAACCCTAGACACAAAAAAGAACACATTCATCTATTCATAGGGAAATACTACACATGAATTTCCCCAATAGCATAGAAAATTGATAATAATAGCTACTATTGTTGATCATGATACTCTGTCTCCAATAGCATAGAAAATTGGCGGAGCCATTGGAAATGGAATTTTGGTGTTACTCTGTCCAACAACAACNCCCCCCCCCCCCCCCCCCCAAAGTGTGAACATTCAACATTCCCCCTTAGTGCGAACATGGTAAAAGCTCACACTTTCCATTGTAGTTAGTCCAACTCTTGTGGCTCATGGTATCAATCCAAACGTAAGGCACCTGTAGTTAACCTTTCGTTATTTTCACACAAGTTTACCACAATCCTAGGCATTAACAAGAACACATTCATCTATTCACCTCATCTTTGTTTTAGATTACCACTAACCATTTCAAATCGATGAAATGCATTACACTAATGTTTTTGTTTACTACACATGAATAGAAATAGCTACTAGTGTTGATCATGCCACTCGGTCTCCCGTAGCATAGAAAATTTCCATAGCCATTGGAAATGGAATTTTGGTGTTATTTAGCCTTTGCGCGATCATGGGTGAGCTGTCTAATTATTATTTTCATAGTGGAGATTAGCATATCCTTGAGGTTTGACTTCGACAAGCCCCTATACAAGCTAACGTTGTTTTCCTCTCCTTGTGTGCAGCTATAGGCTCAAAAGTAGGTTGCAGACTCAATTTAGAGGTATATAAACATATTGTAGATTGAGAGAGAGGCAATAAGACAAAGTTTGGTGAAAAAGACAAGGACTAGGCGCCTACACCATGGTCCCCTAGGACTAGGGCACCTAGTGCTATAGTGAATTGACCTAAAGTTTGACCAGAAGGTGATATAGAGGTTAATGAGACCAGTTTGACCTTTATTTTGCACCTAGAGACTTACCATGACTATGGCACATAGCTAAAGTGTCCAACCATTTTGAGCTCATATTTCAAACACAAGTTCCTTTATGTATCCTCTTTCTAGTTATGCACATCTCAGTTGATTTTCATATCTGCGTTTTTCTATTTATGTTGATTATTGTCAAATTTTGCATCATTTTAGCATAGTTCTTGCATTTTCGATTTCTAGCCATATTTAATCAATCAAATTAAAAGAGGACAATTAAAACACAAGTGACCAACTCTCGTATGAATTCAAACCTAATTAGTTGTCCCCTAATGTAATGGTGTTTGAAAATGGTTTCTAGTTTGTATGTTTAGGCTAGATGATCCATTTTCCCTACATAACAAGCACCTATACGACTTCTCCAGCTTATAAGTCTTCATTATGGTTAAGTACAATGGAGATTACTCCTTCAAGACTATTGTTAACCTTGCTTATTGCAAACACCATATAAAACATATTCTTAGGCAAACTATTCAAGAAATATATTGCTTTGATATTATCGTCCTTTACTTTCTTATTAATGTCACCTAGCTAATTTAGGAGAGAGTGAAACTTATATGATCTGTCATTTTGCAACTTTATCCATCTTCAATTTATACAATCTTTGATTCTATGTAGTCTTGACACTTTTTTCTTTAGATCCAAAAAGATTGTTTAATGACTCTGAAATCTCTTTTATATACTTTGTAAAATCCACATGGTGTAAGTATGTCTTTGACAAGCTGAGGCCAATAGTTCCCAGATGTTTTTTTATTTTTGATATTCCACTTAGCAAGTTCATTTGTTTCAATTGTTTTGATTCAGCATAGTTTGACAACATCCCAAAGATCCTTTTCTGTATACTATAATTACATTTGAATCTATCATGTATGGAAATATCTACGTTCAAATTTCATAATGAAACTTAATAAAATCAAAGGCGGCGAGCTCCACCAATAGTGCATTTTGACTATAATACTTTTAATACACTGAATTTTTTTTATTGTAACAAAAAAAAATGACTCATAAAGATTAACTCTTTCCTAAAAACTATGCAGATTTGGGGGTTTATGGCCTAGTTTTCTGGAGCTCCATGCTTGGATCTCTAAACATTGGGAACCCATCATCTCTGATGCGGTTCATATTTTCCCAATGGCCAAGGGATTCTTTATTTCCAAATTTTAAAATTTTGCGGATAGAAATTGTATTCCGTGTGATCATTTTTCCACCCGAGAGGATCGTATCCGGTTGATGGTAAAAACATGGCATCCAAACTTCAACTCTTCTTCTGAAACTTTCTGCAAGATGCCAATCTATGTTAGAATCCCCTACCTCCCACTTGATATTTGGGTGGATTCGCTTCTTGAGGAAGAGGGTGAGGTGCTTAGTGATTTTCTAATGGTGGATGTGGAATCTTCTGATAATTCTCACTCCACCTATGCTAGTATTTTGGTGGAGATTGATGCATCTAAAGGGCTGCCTGCGAGATTAAACTTATTGTCTCCTATGGGCAGGTGGATCCAACCTTTGGACTATGAAGGGATTCCCTTCAGGTGTAGAAGGTGCTTCAATACAGGGCATATTGCGTCTAAATGTGATCAAGAGAAAGTGAAATCGAAGAAGCCCTCTTGATGGTGGAAAGGTGCTTCTTCTCAGCCTTACACGGTATTCAAGAACTCTTCCCAGAAGAGTTTCTCCCAAGTGGTCAAGCAAAATATTCTTGTCAACTTGTCGTAGGTTACTGATTCGGGTTCTATTGATTATGTTGGCTTTGTTCCTGTTGCCTCAGTGTTGGTTTGTGACAGGGTTCCTATTAATGTTGTCCCTTCAGCTGATGTTTTCCCTATAGCAGGTTCTACTAGTTTTTCTCTCGTTGCTTCTATAATGGATTGTGATAGGGTTATTACTGATAAGTCTACTAGTGTTTTCCCTTTGGCTGTGGATGTCTCTATGGATGTGGCTGGCCCTGGCTCTCAGTTGGCGGCGCTAGTGTAGAGTGTTTCCCCCCTCACAGGTGTTGGGATGTCAGTGATGGATTTAGCGACCTGACTGGGTGAGGCTGCAAAGGTGGAAGAAGGCTAGATTGTGGTAAAAGGTAAGCACCCTAAGAGGTCGTCACCCTCTTTTTATATGACCCTTTGGTCCCACAAGAAGGGGGCCAAAGGAAAATCTTAATGTTGAATGATCATAGCTTTAGGTTGGGATTTTGGATCCTTTCTCTAGTTTGAGTTTACATGTAGTTCTTCTTGTGCATTGTTTGTTCTAGGTTGAGGAAGCCTATTGTTAAAACCCTCACTTTTGTCTTGATTTGTTCCTTATTATGGGTTGTCTTTGAATATCTTTAATGACCTTTATGTAAAGGGTTTCAGGTCCCCTTCAAAACTTGTTTTCACTTAATAAAAAACAATGTACCTTATTCAAACTTAACTTCAATCTAAAAATTATCATTGACACTCAATTTGCATTAAAAGACAAAACCAAACAGTTAAACTACCCTAGCATTTGGGAAAAACATTGCCTGAGAAGAAAACACATGAAGTTTGGTCTATTTGTCCCAAACCAACATATCACATTCACTTCTTTTTTTTGTCTGTGTGTCTTCACTTGGATATGCTGGTATGTCCATAGTTAATATTAGCTACTCCTCTAAAAGACTTTTAGATTGTTCACAAGCTCTTTTTTCAAATAGGTCCCTTGCCATATATTACACCATCTCCAGTGGGCTTTGCCTAAAGAGTTTCATCACTCTTGAAATTTTCAATTATTTTGTATTTTTGTTTAAACGAGTCTACATATCAGTGGAATCGATGAACTCATTTAAAAATCACATCTAAATTTAAAATGCGCAATCTCGCTCACATTATCATCCATATCACAAGCGAATTTTGATATGGGTGGAGCAATGTCACAGATGAATTAGAACTAATCACGCCTTTTAGTTAAAAAGACTATGTATCACACATAGGTGTGACTTATAGGAACCTTTGTCTGTTGATTTAGTACGATTGGAACTCTGAATTGGACAAGCTTTTGACCCAACAAAACTTGGCCAAAAAATTAAGTCTGATGGAAGTCAATGTGAAGGACCTAATGGCCCTACTCAGTGTGACCAGAGATGGCATTCAAATAAGAGGAGTGATCATTACGAAGAGCATTGTGTACAAGGACTCTATGCCATGGTAGACAGAACAATAGTCAACATGGGAGAAATGAGTATTTTCCTACGAAAATTTTACTTAGGCAAATGAAATCATATTTATAAACCATGTGCTATGATACCATAAAAGAAAACTTGGGTGCACAGTTATAAAGCAAATAATCATAAGCATATACAACACAAAAATTTAACCTATTTTGTTCACTCCCAAATCATTTACAACAATACAATTATATAGGAAGGAGCCTTAATGAAACTTCTCTCATGAGGTTCTACCTAATTCTTGAAACAGTGAGTTCAAACAACTCTTTACAAAGAACAATAACTGTTTCCAATAGTTTGTAATTCTCAAAAGATTTGATGCCTTTGAGAAATCCTTATAAGAAATTTGAGAAATAGTGCCAGATAAAAGCATTTCATAAAATTACATTATTATTACCCAATAGTGTAGATCTTGTCAACAACTATAATATGCTAAGATAAAATGATTCTAACCACCCATTCTATATTTTTCTTGTTAAGAAAGGCTTAAATCATATGTAATAGTACTATAGTTTTATGAAATAGTTTTTTAATGGCACTATACCTCAAGGCAATCCACTACCATTGAAATAAAATTACCTCGTCAATGTTATAAAATTTATAAGGGTCTTCATAAATCCTTCTTTCACCTCTTCATCTTTAGGTGGGACTCTCCAAGACATCTCTAACAAGATGTAGTAACTAGCATATCTTATCTAAATGGGTTTGATGCATTCATTCTTTGAAAAGGTCTTGGAATAGAGCTAAGGTAGTTTGATGGTTGCAAATGAACATCTATAAGTCTCTACCTTCTACCACCACTACCTTTACTCAATCAATCTTCCCAAAACCTCTTAATGCATTGTTTAACATATGAATGCAACACGGAGTCCAAAAGTACATGTTTGTATGTACCCTCTACAATCATGTAAACTAGTTCGCAAACAAGTGTTTTAACTGTGACAACGTTTACAACATTTGAGGTCCAAACCCCCTCCCTATATGACCCTTTTCAAAGTTTGAAATTTGAAGCATGTTGTCTTTCACTTCCCTTAAAATTCAACAACTATAATAACATTAGAACCAACCACATATGTAACTATGGTAGTGACAAGTGTCTCATGCCTAATAACAATTCAGCTATTCATGATAATAAGCAACCTATCTTTGCCCAAGTTTGCCTCATCTCCTTAATCAACAAACTCACCTTAGAATATACTTTATCAAGGACAATGGTACATAGTTTATGTTCTCAAGTGAGACATGTGAGGAACAAATAAAACTTGTCTTTTTTCAAAATTTCTTTGAAATAGGAAGAATGTGCCACATGAAATAAAACGACTTGGACAAAAAAAAACTTTCAACCGAAGACTCTTTCTCTACCTATGATTGCACATTCAAAATCCATACAAAACTAGTAGCCTTCTCTTTCCTTCGGTAGAACCCTCTCTCTTTGACTCTCAACTTCCATAATATTGGTAGACATAATACATTAAATAGTATATTATTGGCTCAACTTTATTTCTTGCCTTGCCATCTACGTACAATCTGAATAACCCTTACCTTCTTAGCTAGACTAACTTTTATGCCATGTCCAAGTATGCCCAAAAGATAACTACAAACTCTTTTGTAGCTTCCCTTGTAATTTGTGTGCACACAACAAAACCATTGTCTAATCGATTAACTTTTCTTGTAATTGTCAATAGGAGTTGCACATGATTGTTTGATAAAAAATGGGCATTCGATGGGTTACTTTTTACTTCATCTACACCACTCCCTCAAGAACCCCCAATACATATGTGGCTTGTTTGTTGATATAAACCTAATCACAACCATAACCATCATTTCTGCTCATCTTGTTTTTGTTTTGCTAAAACATAGTTGTAAACATTATATATATATATATATATATATATATTGCCTCGATGTTCATATAAATTTGAAGGAAAATCTAAAGGATTTACAAAAGTGAATGGATGCTCAAGCTACCGTAGAATGATTTAGTTATGATGCTCTCTTGTTTTCTTCTCACAATTGTTCAATTCTCACAAAACCCAAAATGGAAAAATAAGGGGACTTCATAATTTAAATTGTTTTTGTTTTAAGTTTAGGGGTGTGGGCGCCTTTTCATACTTCTATGCTTTTATTCATGTTGGGTCATAGGGCACAATTGGTTGTCCTGTCAAAATGGTTGTGGGAAGTCAATCCCCTTGATGCCCCGACATGCCCTAGTAGTCCACTACCAAAATTTACCTGGATTTGTTTGTTTTAATTTTTTTCCAATCAAGGAAAGTTCAAGGAACATTTCCTAGCTATCACCATGTCCTCAACATCTTGGAAATTCCAAAAGAACGCATTCACATGTAACATTGGTTATAACCCAAGTAACAAAGATGATAATGTTACACTATCCACCAACAATCAAATTCCTTGAAATATTATGGAAGCCATAGCCTTTATTTTTAAATTTCAACATTCAAAAAACTTACCTTACATTAACTATATCTAACCAAACTTAATGTAAATCCTAATTTTGGGATTTCGGTTTTGGGCTGCCGGTTAAGAACACTTCTATCTTTTGTAGTGATGCTCTTTGTTTTGATGTTTGGTTGGCATTGGTGGTTGGTCTGGTTTTTTTTTTGTTTTGTTTTAGGGGAGCTTCAATGCCTTATCCTTTATTCCAGCCATGTATAGGGTTTCGGGATCCCTTCAAAACCTGCTTTTATCTTCATCCAAAACTATATCTAACCAAACTTAATCTTTATTTCTAAGACAATACTTTTATGTGGCCAATAGACCATTCTATACTGCACCTCCTAGTTTTGTAGGAAGGAAAACTTACTTTCTTAATGTAGGACCAACAAAAAGCTCCAAATTGCCCTAAACAGTCCCCACCTCAATCAAGCAAACAAGGTCAGCTTTAGATTTTGTTAAATAATCATCATGATTATTAGCTTCCCCTTAAAGTGTAATTAAAAGAAAACTATTCAAATGTGTTGTTACAAAATTTTGTAGTGATTTTTTTCCATGCCTATTTCTTTCCAAATAAGTTAAATCCCATATGTTTCAAATAGACAAGATTTATGCATGCCATGATACCACCTTAGAAAATCAAAATGCATTGTGACATGTACGACATAATGGGAAAGCCCATCATGCAAAATATAATCAATATATTTCCAACATTCTAATTATAAACTTCTATGTTTTGAATAATTACGATTTGAAAAATTGTATAACTACCCTGTAGTAACAACATTTTTGGTATGAATAATTGTTTTTTCTTTCTACTTACATTTTTTGTTGCTTTCTATGATTGTTGGATTGTTATAATATTATTAGTTATGTATTGCATCCAATATGGGCTTTGTTTATGTTAAGTCTTTCTATGATCCAATGTAATACTGGTTTTATTATTGGTCTTACTATGAAATTTTTTTCTAAAAGAAAAATATGAAATGTGTGCTTGAAAAAGATTCTTAGGCAAGGTAGTATATTACAACGTGTTCATATATGATAAATACATGGCTCTTCCCTGCAACCGCTTTTCCTGCCCACATTCCAATTCAAACTCGAGGAACCCTGCGTCGCTGCCCTTGCTTGTTGTGTTGATTCCTTTGATGGCCATTGGTAGTGTTGGGGACTTTTGCAATGGGTTTCTGCCCTTGTTGGGCGTTGATGGTGGCCCTGTTGCTGCCATGGCTGATAACGGTCCTCCTGTTCAACGGTCGGGGCTTTTCCTTCTCCACCGTCGGGCTTGCTTACTACTAATTTCGATGACAATGTCAGTCAATTTGTTGGTGCTCCTGCCAACATTTATTCTTTTGCTACACTCGATGATGTACTGGTTGCGGGTGATTCTAGGGGCCTTGATGTTGGGTTGCTGAACTCTACGGTGTCAGCTCCACGTGGCGCCCCTGGTCTTCTGGGTGTTCGCCCTAGTTTCAGGGTTCTACATGCTGCACTTGGGCTTGGTGGTGCTTCGGTTACTGCTGATGCTACTGGGGTTTATAGTGTTGGGCCGATATTGTTTTGTGTTGGCTCTGGCCTTGGAGTTGCTTCTGTCTTCCTTCTGGGCAACATTCCACTGCCTCCCGACTTGGTTTGGAGGTTGTTATTTCTGCCTCTGGTCCTGGTGGGCTTGGTTATGGGGTTGTAAAGGACAAGATTCCCCCCGAAACCTGTTGTTACTGGTGGAAGAAGCTATGCTTGTGCTGCTAAGTCTATTGTTACCATTCCTTCAAAGGTGAAAGCTCATCCCATGGCTTGTGCCAAGTCATCCCCTGTGGTGGTCTGTAGCCTTGATGTGGTGGACAGTGTGGATTTTTACAAGTGTTGTGGGCTAGTTGGTAGATTCACTGGTTTTTGGCCCTCTTCCAGATTTGCACTGTTGGGTTACCAACTCTTGGAGACCTTTGGTTTCTGGTAACATTGAACTCTACCCTTGTGCCAAGGGGTTTTTTATTGCTTCATTTTTTCTTCTGAAGACCAGGATTTGATTCTGAACAAGTTGTGGGTTTAGGGGAATCACTCCCTTTCTGCCAAACCCTGGACAGTGTCATTCAACCCTCTTACTGAACTGTTAAATGTGCGTTCAGTCTGGATTCACCTTCCTAATCTCCCACTCCATTTCTTGGAGATGTCTTGCTTTGAGGCCATTGGTTACTCTCTTGGTCAGTTCCTGAAGGTCAATGAAGCTACGACTACTTTGTGCCATTCTACCTTTGCCTGTATCTTGGTGGATATGGATATCTCCCAACCGCTCTCGGGAGATGTGGTGCTCATGGTTGGGGAAAGGTCATGGACTCAAGTGTTGGATTATGAAGGTCTTCCCTTATGTTACCGACAATGCTTCTCCATTGGACACATGGCCACTAACTGCACTCTTCTACGGCGTAAAGGTGCTACTACTTGATGGAAGGATGCAAGTGATGCTCATTTGACAGTTTGTGCTTCTGATGTTCTTTTTGATTCGTCTTTTGAGGGCTCACAGGTTGATGATGAAGATGAAACCCCTACTGAAAATCGTGATGATTCCCCTGCTATTGATGCCCCTAATTCCGATTGTGCAACGCCTTATGTCCATGAGAACCCTTCCGCTCTCTCAACTTTTGTTTCTGCTCTGCACCAGGTTTTTGCTGATGCTACTCAGCTTCTACAACACCCTGGTTGTTGTGGCGACAATTGCCCTAGCAGAGTATCCTTCGTTGGGGAGCCTAAGGATAGTATCGCCTGGACAGTTGTCCAATGGCGTAGGAAGAACTCTCGCTCATCTACTCGTGTGGCATGAGTTTGGCCCTTTGTGTTTGGTCTTAGCCTTTGGGCTTGTGTTCTTCTTTTGTAGCCAACGTATGTTGTGCTGACTATTTGTTAATGGCCTGAAATTTTGTCTTCAGGCCTCGTCTTTGTAAGGGTCGCCCCCCTTTTGTTTAGCTGCTTTTTAATTCAAAAACATTCTTAGGCAATAATGCATCAAAAAATTTCTAGTCGCCTGCTACAACTAGTGTTACAAAGGAAGTTTTCATTCCAATCTTTAGACATCAGTGGCATTATAAATGTTTGATTTTGGGGTATCTAGAAGTATAAAGAAAAAATATAGTGTTTTGTGCCTAGTCAAGGCCCACTGCCATTGGGCATTAAAACTTAAAGGCATAAAAAAAATTCAGCCGTGAGAATTATACACATGATACAGTGTATTGCAATGAACTAGTAAATCTGTACATTTTTCTCGCAGAAGTCTCCTAGTTATACCAAAATGCATAGTTAAATGTTCAGTTTATCTATCAAGTTTTAATTTGTACTATAATGATAATGTCCAATTTATCTATCAATTTTTAATGTGTACTATAATGATAATGTCTAACTAGATTGTCATGTTATTTACTAGTTTTAATTTACAAGACTGAAAGGAGACATTAAAGTTCCCCACTTAGGACTGCTCTCAATACACAGTAGAAGGCTCGTGTAATTAAATAGCCTAACAATTAATAAAATTGGCCAATATGAGATTGTGACAGTAGATGCAAAACCCGCTTTTTACATCAAGGATGAATGACTTAAGACTCTTAATTGAATATTGCAATTCAAGCAGTAGCTCGTCCTGCTCTTGCAATCTCAAATAAGTACTTTTGGCTTAATTCCCAAGATGGTCTGTACACACAAAGTCTTTACAAACAATAGAGCCATGTCTTTAATAACATAACATACCCAGTCTAGCTGTCAATGACCTTGATAAATTTTAAGGGAAAACTATAACCAAACTTTCTCTTGAACATCATATCACTTGCAAATAAACGCAATGCACACTATTGTATAGAAGGGTGGGATCTTGTTGTGAGCTTTGTCACCCCATCACCCCAATCATTGGGGACCCCCTATTTTAGATCTACTTGTTAGAGCAAGTGGGAGGTGACTTGCAGCTTGGTGCATTCTCCTTGGCCTTTGGGTGGGTTTTCTTTACCTTCCCTCTTGTTGGTAGAATTTGACCCCTCATGGGATAGGGCCTTGTCCTGTAGCACCCAAATTTCAACCCCCTTTTGGGCAAGTAGAAATGGCAATCAACAAGCATTGGAATTTGGGAAGGAAGTGCATTCACCTTAGGAATCAATATGGTGATGTCTAGAGGACTTGGGATATAAGGATGAGGTCTCAAGGGCTTTAGAATTGAGCACAATCAAAATTGTCCCATGACTGGTCAGATTCTGACCAATCATAGGACAAAGATTGTCCTATCGCTCATGAATTTTCGCCCCTCTTTTTTGGTTTGATTTCACTTCCTTGGCAATAATAGTGATGATTGGCTTGGCTTTTAGTGGCTCCAGATCTTTGATGTGCAAGTTGGGGTATGTTAAGTGTGGGCGGAAATGTCTTGTCTATGGGACAATTCCGCAATGGAGTTTATCTCCACCACTCTTCCCTCCTTCCCCAGTGTTGATATCCAAGGTTTTGGTGATAGTTGTATGGGCATTTAGAAGGTAAGATGCAACTGATGATGTTGAGAACATTAGGAAGGGTAAGTCTTGGGGTCTTGGTGACTTTACGCGATCAAATACAAGTTGTCCCATGACTGGGTGAATTCTGCCCAGTCATAGGACAAGGGTTTGTCCTATGTCCGCCAAAATTCTGCCCCCTCTTTATCATGTTGGATGTCTTCCTTGGTGTATAAGAGGTTGTTTTGAGAAGGAGTTGAAGTCTTTTTGGTGGAAAGAAGTATGTTTTGGGGGAGTTGTCTTACTTTCCTTGGGGAGGGAATTGTCCCATGGATAGGACAATTCCGCCATGGAGTTTGTCTCCTCCTTTCCTCCTTCCCGAGTTGCCCTCACCACTTGGTTGTTTGAAATGTGAAGTGTTAGACAAGGGGGGCTTATGCTATGAGCTATGTTGGATGATCATTAAGGAGTTAGGAGTTTGGATTCATGAGAAATTGCAGTTGTCCCATAACAGGGTGGATTCCGCCCAGTCATAGGACAGGGGTTTGTCCTATAGACCATGAATTTTCGCTCCCCTACAAAGCTTTCGAATGTAGTGTTAGAACTATGGCGAAGAAGTTTAGGTGTTTTATTGTGTGCATTTCGGTCCAAGGGGAAGGCCTCTTCATGTCTTCCTTGGGCGGAATTGTCCCATCCTTGGGACAATTCCGCCCTCATCTTTTATTGCCCCCTCCAATATAAGTCGGCCACCCTAAGCAAAACTGGAATTAAACCAATGAAGTCGTCCCCAAACAACAAACAAACAATCAATTTCATGATGCAAAGTCGGCCTCGAGGAGGTTATTTCATGTTTTGTCTTGGCAATTAAGTGCAAAAGTTGGCCTCGTAGGGAAGTGTGAAGAACAAAGTATATATAGAGGGGGATTTCAGATCATTTAAGCATTATTTCGCATGCAATTTCCTTCTCGCTAGAGCAAAGAAGACTTAGCAAGTTTAAAACTCGATTTTGGAGGGCAAAACAATTTTAGAGGATCCTCTTCTAATCCATTTACCAAGTTCTTCAAAGGAGGGGGCGAATTGGAACATCATCTTCATAAAGGGCAGCTTGCATATTAGTGAAATCTCAGATTATATGAGAGGTTACAGGTCTGATTGCTTTTGAATTTTCTTCTCTAGTAAGTTGTTGCATGAGTAATAGGGGTGTTTTCAAAGCTCTCCCCCATCCCTCTTCTTCCTTTTCATTTTTTTTTTGGATCAAATTCTTAATTCTTGTCATAAAGAAGTCCAATTCAAAGCAATCAAACTTCAATTTCTAATTCTGAGAATTCTTTTAGTTATGGTTCATGGTTCGGTCTTCTGGTCATTTTGATTGGGAAATGCATGAAATCTGGAAATTAATAAGCATGTTTTAAACATAAATTCAACTTCGTCGACTTCATCCTAGGAGACTTATTTCCTATTTCTTCTTTCTAAAATGTTTTGGTATCTTGAGCAAGGCAAGTAAGACTAGTTGGTGTATCTTGCAGGTTGAAGAGTGATGGACCCGACATCCGAAAAAGCACAAAGGCAAGCACAACTGAAGGACATCGAGGATATTATGCTAAAGACTGTTTTTCCATCCAAGTGGAAGAAAGTTGGAGATACGAACCTGGGACTAGTCAATATGATCCAGATGAAGGACAAGATAACAAGGGGGAATCCATCTATGCTAGCAAAAAGGATGACTAAGAATGGGATTGCCCAAGCAACAACTTTCCCCCCTAATTTTCCATGTCTGGAGCTCATTCTTGAGTGTGCCACATATTATGACCACCAAACCAAGACAATCTACTATGGAAAAGAGAAGAGGGTGCTCGTCAACCTGTGTGACCGAGCTATTGAAGAAGTATTCAACATACCACATCACAAAATTAGCGTCTTCATGACAAGGGATCGGGCACACAAGCATTACAATGATAATGTTAATCACTATTCAGCCCTCTTGTGTGAAGAATGGTTAAAGGAGCCAAGAGACATTCGAAGTTGTCGAAGTTTACAAGGACAGACTTGAAAGAAGAGTACGACAAGCATCAAGAGTCATGGGAATCCCATAGGCATGAGTGCTTGAGCCATGGATGTTTTACTTTATTGAGAAGATCTCGAATGGGGGTGTGATGTTCGATTGGGCCCAAATAATAAGCAAGAACTTGGATCTCCAACTAAGGTTGGTGCACAACTCGAAGACCTTCTAGTTTATTTCAGTGTCCAGGGTTAAAGGCTTTGGGCAAAGTGAGCAAGGAGCCTGGACAATATTTGGTGCATGAGTGTTATCCCCAACTCCATCTCCATCATAACAAACACTTTAAGATATTCTACAACACCTTTGCTATGAAAAGAGTGAGAACACTACAAGGGGCACCCCAAAGGAGATTATCTCTAGAAGCGGAGAAGTTGATCAAGAAGTACGGATAGTGGTATATCCAGTTTCAGAAGTTTACATACATCCGGATAGTGGGAAGTTCTTGTTGCCCAAAGAAGCTACCAAGATATCCACCCAACAGATTAGTAGTAATGGAGGTAGCAAGGCAATTGGGTCACTTTGACAAGGTTCAAAAGCTCAAGCATAAGCAAGGAGTTGCTTTTCCACTTCAAGCAAGGGCTGACAGTTGCAACACTTTGGTGACCATGGCAGCGGCTAATGAGGAGTTGAAATTCTACGCTTTAGCTCTCTATGAAGGAAGATAGATTTTTGACCCTAATAAACATATTCAAATGGCAAATGGAAGTACTTAAAGGCACGTGCATCACATTGAGGATTATTGGGCCAATGCAACCTAATGATTTTGAAGTAAGAAAGAGAGCCTTCTCAAGGTTAACAGTTGACATGGTGAGGAAGTTCAAATGGAAGCAACTCCAAATCCCGGACCAACTTGAGGAGGATGGCAGGACCCTGAGGCCGAAGTTCAATACATTGAATGGGCATTGAGTTGGAGTCCATTGAGTGGGGAATCGAGGGAGAGAGTTCTCTTGAGGCATTGATGGTGCATATTGATCTTTGCACCCGAGAATGGTTTGATAGGAAGATGGCTAGATTGGAGAAAGCGGGTGCCCCCTCTTACTTATGACAAAAAGAAACTAGTAGAAGAAGTCCCAAAGGCGTCATCCGAGCAATGCACAGGAAGCAATGAGAGACCGGTGGAAGAGAATAATAAGAAGAGGAAGGAAGTGGATGGTGCCAAGGAAAAAGGAAACGAAGGTGGAGAGTTGATGAACAACAAGCAGAAAGTAAGTGTCATACCATCCAAAGAAAGTGCCACTTCAGTCTAGGATAAGGCCCTAAGGAATCAAGAGAATGAAGAATCACCACATGGAAGTTCTCCATCAGGGGATGCTTCCAGCTTCAGCTCGGGCTACTCACCACTTTCCATAAGTCAGAAGGTCAGAGGAACATCCTCACCAAAAGAAAGGCAGATCGAAATGATTGATATTGAGGCTCTTTCTGTAGATGAGATGGATGCACCCCAGTTAGCCAAGGGAGTGTTGCCAAGGCAAGATGAGCCTAACTTGGAGTTGGGAAGATGTACAACACCTGACTGGCTGAGAGAGTTCTTGCAGCCTAGGAAAGAGATAGTTCCCCTTATGCCAATTGAAAATGATGAGGATATTTTACATGAGATGGAAGATGAAGAGGAAGGTCAGCCTACGGAGACGGTGGCAAGGATTATCAGAGACAATTCAGGAACTCGTAAGGTCCAGATTGCTATTCCTAAGGAAGACAAGTCTAGAGGCGACATTCAGATTCGGGACTATGAGATAATGGAACATGAGTTAAGAAGTACTACAAAGGAGATAGAGTATGAGGAACTTCAGGATGGTCTCCTTGCCATGAAGCTGAGATTGGACAAAGAAGTCGAGGAGAAGAACAAGTACAAAGAAGAAAATCGAAGGTTGATAGCTTACTATAAGAATGCTTGTACGCCCATCCAGTAGGTGGACCACTCAGTTGCACCATCACTTGCATTGGAGAAAGGAGATATTGACAGCTTGGAGAGTGCAAGAGTTACACTTCATGAAACTCGATCTTGGGTGGACAGGGTTATTCATGAGGGATTGGTTTTCCTACCAAAGTTTGTGGAGAGGTTCCAGGCATTTGTAACCCTCAAGGCTTTCACTGACCTCTGGAATGATTTCCTTCCCACCAAAGACAAAACTATTCCCCAGTTACAGGCTCTAATTGATGCACTAGAAAAGCTACGAGAAAGAACAAGGGTGATTAAACCCAAGAGAGGGACAATGTTGAGGCATGGTATTTCGCCCTGCTCAATAGGCTTGAGATTGTGGAAGGAATCAAAGATGAGATTACCCACCTCAAAACCACTATTCATAAAATAATAGAAGATACTCTTGGCACCATCGGATTTGCCTTCAAGATAGAGGAGAACAGGGAAGATGGCGTGAAGGAGGCCTTGACTGAAAAGTTGAAATCTTTTGGAGGGGACAACATCAGTGGCGAGACTCTGGAGTCTCTTTTCTCTCTCAAATCTCACATGAATTCCACAAGGGCCAGTGTGGCAGAGCAAGACAAGATTTTGGCTACAACAAAGAAAGAGATGGACTTGGCTGGGAAGAGGATTCAATTTACCCCTTTACCTCTCATGGAAGAAATCAGCAAGGTGGTAACCAAGTTCATCGATTTGGCAAAGAAGCTTAAGGACAAAGGAAGGAGTATTTTGGATGATGATTTGATGTAAGCCCATGTGGCAATTCTATCTCATAGCTTGATAGGTGTAGGTGGTAAATTTTGGTTGGCTCACCATTTGGTGCCATTTCATTGGTTCTCATTCCTTGTAATTTTCTTATTGGTCCATTTTTTAGGTGTCTTCTCCTTAATGGCCAGTTGGGTGGCAACCCTAATTATGGTTTGTGAGATTTAATTTGGGCCACAAATTTTGATTTAATCTTGGTTGTCCATTGTACTTGGGCCTCCTATATAAGGCCATTTGCTCTCATTTCTAAAATGGTTGGAGAAAATTGTTGCTAATAAAATGCCAAAATTGCTCTACTTGTCATTGTTGTGCATTGCATGGTGATTAAGTTTGATCAACTTTGTGTTATTGCATGGTGCTCTTCTTCCATAATTAAAATAGAATTTTCATTTCAAGTTGTTAGATTAAGAGTAGAGATAGATTGTAGATTGTATGCAAGTATTGGTGGATGTTTGATTGGATTGACTCAAGTATACTAGGCCACTAGCCTCATTGTTGATTGTAAGGAAGCCTTGTGTAGTAAGTTAGTCATTTACACTTAAGTTCAATTGGCATTGCATCCTTAGTTTGTACTTCCAAGTTGGATTAAGGAGAAGGTGTTGATTTAAAAACCATTTGAGATTCTTTGAAGCTTTGCACTGAGTGAGGTTGAGGCCGCTGACAAGATTTCATTTCAATAGAGTCCTAGTCCATCCGCTAATCCTTCCATTCATAGTTAGAAGTAGTAGAAGTAGTTTTGGAAAGTTGAAAGTGAAATTGAAGTCAATAGAGATATTTGAGTATACATTGCAAAGCTAAGTTTGATTAACATTTGAGGAAATAGCGTAAGTCCCCTTAAGTGATTAACCAGTGAATCACATCATTTCAACTAAGCTAGATATCCACAAATTTTAGGAACCTTGGAGTCATTTCATGATCTCGAATTGCAAAGCTTAGCATGGGAGATAAGTTTGTTCAAGAGAGGTTTTGATGTTCTGTGTTTCACCTCGAAGCATTGAGTGTTTAATCCTACATGTTGTGTAAGTGGAACAAAACTCGCATCAACATATCTTAGCTATGTACTTACTTGCCAATCAATCCTAGAAACTTGTCCGTCCTTGAAACTTCTCATACAAAGAGTAGCTATGATTGCAACCCCTATAGTCTCTCATCCAAATCAATGTTGATACCATAATGTTTAAACAAAAAATTAAAAAACTATAAGAGATTCATTTTTATATTGGAATTGAAAGTATTGCAAATCATGTTTAATTGATTGAAATAATACAATTTTAGGGAATTAATGATTATAGAGAATACAATGACTAAATATTAGTATCTAATGCAAGATTTAAAATTCCAGGTTCCAGTACCTTAAAAAAGCCACAAAACGGGATGCTTAATACAATAGTGCAAATTGCGTCCCTAAAATATTGATTTTAAAGCTCAAAAGAATGGTCATATGTGGAATTACTCAGCCATTGAACACATGACTTTAGTATACTTTTCAGTTTTTGTATTTTTCTCAATTTTTAACTTCTAATCACAATTTTCAAAATAAATGTCCTCTTAAAAGCAGACTTGTCTAAGAGGTAGAGACGGGTGCTTATAGCTCTGGAGACTCCACTTTTATTTCCCTCACCTCATTTAGAATGGCTCAATGGCTTTTTTATACATGTAAAATGCAGTTTACAGTTTCAAACATTTCATTTCTATTTTTTGTATTTTTTTTCATTTGTTAATTTCTGGTCACAATTTTCAATGTAAATTTCCACAAATTCCCCAACTTTTGGTTCTCAAATGCCTCATCATAATATAATATATATTGCTCTTAACTTCTGACTCCTATTCTTAAACACTGGAAAACTTACAAAATACAGTTTTGGCCAGATTCCAATTTCCCCTATCCTTATCAGAATTCAGCTTATTGGAAACTTGCATTGATTCAGTGAGTCATTCCATGGATTGGAAGTTTAGTTATATGCTTTTCTGTATTTCAGATTACTATTGCACAGTTGCTGACAGTGACAAGCGCCTTTGTGATGAAAATGTCGAAGCAGTAGAAATCAAGCGATCAACACATTGATGATGACCATGTTCATGTCAAATGTTGCTTTATCCAAAAAGAAATGAGTGTATAATGGAACCAATTAGATTGCTATAATGTATCCTCTGATTTTCCAGCAATGAGAATGCTTAGGTTTTCAAGAGGAAATTTAGGGCACCAAAATAGAATAATTGGCAACTTTCTTTAATAAGTTGTATAGCCCCAAAACAGTGGTTAAGTATTTTGTTAGATCCTTTGAATCATTCTTTTTGAAGATGCATCTGGACTTTGCCAAAGCATTTATGACGTGAGGAACTGATGTTGATCAAGACATGCATTTTATATTTTTGCAATTTGGTTAGAAAGTCCTAGACTTTTTTAACACATAGTTTCAATCTGTTTAGTAAGCCTCTCCGTGCTTCTTCTAGCTTTAGTGGCTGTACCTTTAAGTGTATATTGGAAGCCTTACACTGTGTACACAGTGTTGAATGATGCTAGTCACTGAAACTTCAGGCAAACTGTGGGTCACATCATTTATTTAACTGTTAAAGATATTTCTGAAACTATGTCAGATATAATTCAGATTGTTTGTTCATCTGTCACAGTGTGGGGCATGGAGCTAGTGTCCAACAAATAAGACAAGAATTTAGGAGTATGACATAAATTGGGAATCACATTCAAAGATGAATATTGCTAGTTTAAAAATATACATTAAGACAAGGATTTAGAAGTATGACATAAATTGGGAATCACATTCAAAGATGAATTGTTAGCTTAAAAATATACATTCCTATGCAAGTGTTCTTAGAATCTATTATCAATTTCTGCAGGTCTAGTGAGCATTGGAGTTGTAATAATTACACTATTTGGGAGTCGGTCAATAACCACCATGCTTTGATGTATATGTACCGCTGTCAGCAATCTGCAAAAGAAAATTTAAATGAAGATAGAATCCTACAAGTGGGGAGGATCTGGTAGCAGCATTTCACTCTTTACATCTTGTTAGTCAGTATGGTGGGTTATGCACAACTCAACTCCCTCACCTTTCGGCTACATGATTGAAGCTAAGCAAATGGGAGGGATCTGCAAAACATGCAAATCTTCACTAGCTCCAAAGTCACAAGCAACCTTTTTAATATATCTTACCATGTTCTCCTAGAACCCTTATATTTGTATTGGTCCAATCCAAGGCTGGCCTGTGTGAACCTCAGCAATCTGCAAAAGAAAATTTAAATGAAGATAGAATCCTACAAGTGGGGAGGACCTGGTAGCAGCATTTCACTCTTTACGTCTTGTTAGTCAGTATGGTGGGCTATGCACAACTCAACTCCCTCACCTTTCGGCTACATGATTGAAGCTAAGCAAATAGGAGGGTTCTGCAAAACATGCAAATCTTCACTAGCTCCAAAGTCACAAGCAACCTTTTTAATATATCTTACCATGTTCTCCTAGAACCCTCATATTTGTATTGGTCCAATCGAAGGCTGGCCTGTGCGAACCCAAGGGGACCACCTGCTGCACTCTAAAAGAATAAAAAACAAAAACACTTTTATGAACAAAAAAGTGCCGAGCACCTATTTTTGCCCTTTGAGTGATAAATTTGTGAAAATGGCATGCACCATGAAGTTTTATGTAGTTTTAAAGGTCTTTATTTAGGCGTAGTGGCGAGGTCTCTAGGGGCACTACCCCTTGACCCCACTAGGGTCTCCATTCCTACATCTTCACTAGTTGCCATTCCCAAATCTAGGCCCTTGATTCTCTTAGTTATGTGCAACAGATTGGGTGCAAGGGAAGTTGAGAATTCGGTCATTGTGCACTCCAACTTGCATTTCGTGTCACATAAGAAACTTAATTACAAGGGGGGGTCATAAGAAATTGGGATTTAACTTTATGCTGATTGCGACATTACTGTTGCTTAACTTGCACATGAGGTAGCTTGTACATATGACATGGCTAGTGTGTAAGATCCCCAACCCACGCTGCTCTGATTTTTCTGAATTTACTTGCTGATTGAAGGATCTTATGAGTGTTTTGACAGTTTTTGATGAGTTTGATTCTCAGAAGGTATTTAAGGGTTTTTGCTTGCTTCTTTGTCATTGAACAAATGATTTTGAATACAAAATATATTGAAATAATAGGCTGATACATTATTTCAGAATTCTGATCTTCATAACAGCAAACACTAATACCAAATTCGAATAATTTATTGCAACTAGAATAGTGAATAGCATACCAGGAGTCCCATGCTAGCCTGGAAATGTGTTTTTTTATTGCAAAAACTGGTGAAATTGGCAATATAGGAGTACACAGTACTAGACAATACCTCTAATGTGGTTTATTTGCATCAACTATAATTATCAAAAACAATTGTGGAAGAAATAGATAGGCATGCAAGCAATGTCACCAATTTTGACAAGTTTTCCACGCTGAAATGCTGATATTAACCATGAACGCTTATGAGAGCCTGAAAGAACCACTTATTTATTACTGTTGTTGATAATGATTTTCCAACCTTATTCAAACCCTAACTGCTGCTAATTTATTTATTTGACACCCGAGGTGACTCCAAGGTATACAGCCTGCCATAGGAAGCCACATGAGGACTGTAAATGGATGTGGCAGCTTTAAATGGTCTCTAAACCCTGATCAATTTGCTGTCACCAATCTGATAATGCTGCTACAGGTCTGATTTTGATGCACAAACAAGAATTCTGGAGGAATTCTTCAGTTATGTGAATTGGGGTTGCGTCCAAACTCACTTGCCTCTGAGAAGTTTTCGTTCCTCAAAGTTGCAAAGCTGCTGAATTGAGTTGCAGAGCTCAATCTCCAAAAGCTGAGTGTAAAAATTATTCCAAGATACCCAAAATGGCCTCCAACATGTTGCTTTATTGGCCTCAAACCCTAATTAGTTTTTAGGATTGGCCTTGCATTTTCTTTTTATTAAATTTTTCCTTTTCCTTATGTCTCCCTCATAAAATCGACCCTCAAGAACTTATTTTTCATTAAAATCATTGGCCCCTTATTTAAAAACAACTTAATAAGTTATTTTCCTAGGGAGATGAGCCCATGCCTTATTATAACTTATTACTTTATTACTTAGGCAAATACCCAAGACTTTATACTATAACTTTATTATAGTCACTCTTTAATAGGTCATCCTTTTAAGCTTTTAATTTATTCGGACAACTTACAATAATTAATATAATTTATTTATTTTGCCCAAAATTTGGGGACATTACATAGTGGAATTGGAATTGTAACTCATTGTGTTTCAAATGAAATGAAGCAAAAGTTGACTTTGATGCTCTTGCTAAAGAGAATTATGAAGATTATTGAATATTGGTTGTAACATTGTGTATTGACAAATGACAAATCAGTAGATTAAAGAATTTATGAGTATTTTTATTTATTTTTAATTATGAGCTATTTATATAGTGTTTACTGGCTATTAAGTATAGTTGTTTTTATATTTTTACAATTTTAAAAAATATATATAATATAGCTGAACCCATATCCAAGGGAAAAAAATTTGCCATACCATTGTAGCCGAAATCCATACCAAGGCGTTAGCAACTTACTTTTTAGTAGTGCCTTTTCCCTTCAAGATTTGCATTTTTGTACCTCAAAATGCATCCTCTACCATTGCAGTCAACATTGCAAGGAATTAAAACCATATTTTTAAGAATTGATTGATCACGAGCAAATTGTCACTCTTGGAAAGCCAAAAGTGTCTTAGTGCTTGCTTGTTCTCTTATTCCTTCATTTAGATTAGTTTGTTACGTAAAGTGTTTTGATTTCAATGGAGAATGCAATGGTGTTTTGATGAATTTCATGGTTCATACTTTTGACTATTTGCTAATTGTAAGTCCTTGTGCAAAGTTAACCTGAACCCCACTTTTATGGATGCTTAACTTCTATCATTCAACGAACATTGTTCGTTCTAATCGTGTTCGTTGTGGTATGAAAATCACTTGCATAATCCCTTGAAGATTGCACTAGTTCTCGCATAGTTGTAGTTTATCTTGGCGAAGCGGAGCTCGGTTATTTTGGAATTTGTCCACCAAAGCAGTATCTTTTGTTATCATTACCCTTAGGAATAGAGTAGAATTTATGAACCCTTTCCCTTTGCTTTCCGCATATTTCTGAAAACCCAAAAAATAGTACTTCATTGCAATACCCTTCACAAGCTCCCATATCCAGTACCACTTGAAGTCAATTTGAGTAAACGCAAACGTAAGGCCCCTCGTGATTAATAGGAAATCACATTTACCATTGAGCTTATCCATGGTCAAGACCTGACACTAAAGTAACCTTGGAATCTGTTGTGTGATCTTTCGCAATCTTAGCACACAAATGATTTTGATCAAGAGAGGATAAGATATTTGATATTTTGTTCTACTGTTTGGTGAGTCATAAAACGCACATCAACAGGTGGCAGGGAAGAAGTTGTCGAAGGTGAAAGAGAGGAGCCAACTACCATGGAGGTAGCTGTGGAGGTGACAATAGCCAAGAGGATCGTACAACCACCAACACGGGTTGCAATGGCCGAGAGGGGAGCAAGGAGAGCTACAACAATGAGAGTTGTTTTTGCACCATCATAGTTGTCCCCTACGGCACACCTGGTGACACCACACAGAATAAAACAGTTGTCCCCTTTAGCACACATGTTGGCACCTAGCACAGTACGCATCCCCACATCACTGAGAGTTCAAGAGGCGACCCCGATCACTATGTTTGCAATAGCCGGTACACCTACAACTGAGGGTACCACACTCGCGGCCAAAGGTATGACACTTATGGTTAAGATAGCCACACCTTCCACGAGGAGTGTCGTATCTGGGAGTGTTGCACCAACACCTGAGATTGTAGGAGGGACGGCGGCAGCAGATGATGCAAATACAAGATTTGACAGTTTTTTGTACAAGTTTGATATGGGTATTGCCGAGATTCCACCACCTTCACCCAGCTTACTAGTGGGCACCCACTTCCAAAAGGAAGTAGACACACAGCATAGGTTAAAAATCCCATATGTTGAACTCAAGAATCAAAATGGTTGTTTGCCTCTGCCTTCTTGACCGAGGCTTTCATTGGGTGGTCGTTTGCAATGCTATCCAACCATGTTCGACAATCGTGTCCACTGTCGACCTCTCATCCTTCTACACCTTCGGCCTTATTTTCTTCTTTCTACTTCTTGTTGCCGTGGCTACTTGATGTGACATATTTCCTTTGTCTTTTCTAGTTATGTCCTTTGTCGAAAAGTTGCCTCCACCAGGGTTCTTGTAACTAACTTTGACCATTTCCTTCCATGGGGAAATCTTGTGATGTGCCTGCTTGATCTCTTCCTTCAGCCCCACGAACGCACCTCCAGCTATACCAATTTGACATTCAACCATACTAGTTTCACCTTCAGTTGTACCAATGTTTCACCTTCAGCCCTACTAGTTTCCCCTTCGGCCATATAGCCCACCTCTAACTCTTCGTGCTTTTCCTCTGCAATGTCGTACGGTCTGCAATTTTTGGTGTTCTGCAGCCCTGTACAGTTTCAAACTTTGCCTGTCTCTTCCACTCGTACAAATCCCTTGTGTACACCTTCCTTGTCAAACCTCTTCCTTTGTACGGATTCCTCTACTATATTCTTCACTCGTACGGACCCTCCACATATGGCCAATTTGTCTTTGTCTTCCGTATGGCTCCCTCGCCTAGTGTGTATGGTTGTACCACTACTGTGTACGGTTGTACGTCCAACCTAGTTCGCACCACCAACAAACCCGTACTTGTTAGCTCTCACATACGGTTCAATTTGTTTGAACTCATGAACTTGCATACTCGTACGACACTCAGCGTGCACACCCACCCTTACGGTTCGCTTCACACCCATACGACTTGTCAAATTTTTGGCTTCATACGGATATGATATGACGGTCTGTTCTGCACCGTATGGCTTCTTAGCATGCATGTTCCTTCGTGATGCGTGGCATACAACATACGGCCCAACTTCCCTGAGTCTCTGTATGTTGTACGGCTGATTCCTCCTCTCTAATTCCTTCATTTTTGTAAGGCATATGGACTACCGTACAAAGTAACAAACTAATGCACTTCGTACCCCTATTTGCCATAGGGGCACTCTTCTCTATATGGTGGCAGATTGTAAGGTTCTTTCCCCTTCAAACTTTTTTGCTACCTCGTGCCTTCCTTCTGTGCTACACTTTTCTTTGTTTCCACCTGTGTTTCTTTTGATAGACATAATTGCTCCCAATTATTTTATGTGCCTCTTTGCTGTTTTAGGGTTAAGTCTTTGATAAAACATTTGGGTTTGATGACAAAAAATAATTTTATTTTTGTATTGTACCCCTTTGTATTTCTTCCTGCACTTTTTATTTCTTTTTCTTTTTCTTTTTCTACAAGTACATATTTTTTATCCCCTTAATAATGTTCTCTAACTTAATTTTTTCATAAGAAATATGCACTTCCAAATTTTTCCTAACTTTATTCTTTTCATTTTTAATTTTCTCATTCTTATTACTCTAAAAAAAAAGTTTTAAAAATTTTCTCAGATTTTCAAAATTTGCACTTACCTCATCTAGCCCCCTTTGTATTTCTTCCCGCACTTTTTATTTCTTTTTCTTTTTCTACAAGTACATATTTTTTATCCCCTTTATAATGTTCTCTAACTTTATTTTTTCACAAGAAATATGCACTTCCATATTTTTCCTAACTTTAATCTTTTCATTTTTAATTTTCTCGTTCTTATTATTCTAAAATAATTTTTTTTAAAATTTTTTCAGATTTTCAAAATTTGCACTTACCTCATCTGGCACTTTGCTTTTTCTCTTCTTGTATGGTCCTTCATTCTCCAGGTTTAGCTTCTTTACATTTGCTTCCTTGTACTTTATCATTTTGTCCCTTTCAAACCTATGTGAAGGTGTATCGTCTCCCCTTGCCACTCCCTCCTTGTACTCTTCATATTCCGAAGGGAAGGTTGTGCTCTTCACACTAGTTTCTTCATTTTCCTTGATTAGCAACATGTTGCACTTGGGGTGGAAAACCTTGTAGTCCTTCATCTGCCAATGGAACAGCCCATTCAAAGAATTTGTATCATCCTCCAAGTAGCTTCTGAGTTCTAACACCCCTTCATCGTTTGGTTCCATTACTTTTCCTTACTCCATCCCGAACTCTCCACCCTCAAACCTCGTGTTTGTTGCCAATTCCTAACCGACATGTTGGTTCTATAGGTCTGACATATTTCCTTATGTTTCTCTCATTGGAGTGTATTTTTCTTCCAGTTATGGTTTGCCAACTTCTAGCTGACAGGCTGGTTCTATAGGTCTGACATATTTCCTTATATTTCTCTCATTGGGGTGTATTTTTCTTCCAGTTATGGTTTACCTTGGCGGTAATAAGCCAACCCCTCCCAATGGGAGCATCGTATGACTTGTTTCCTAGCAAGATGATAACAAAGTCCAAAAAGAAATGTTGAGTGCCAATGGTGACCTTTTGTGCCATGAGCATCCCAAGTGGTTTGATGTCATGTTGGTTAGCACCTACTAGATTGAAGGTTGGTGGCTTGTAATGAGCCTGACCCGGCTCGTCTATAACTTAATAGATTTGCAACCATAAACAATAAGCTTTGCCGAAACTAAAATCTTTATATATCACAATTTAAATATAGTTTTCAATTTACTGACAAAATCGTTCTAGCATAAATTATTGGAAAACCTCTGGAAATTACATGCATCAATTTATTGGAAATAAGCAATGATGAAATGAACTTGATTTGTTGTAAAGCTAACAGTTATGATAATGGCGGCCAACCTTGTATTCACATTCCCATATGTATGTCGCAGGTATCCTCACGCGAGAGCTGCACTAGACACGCGGCCTGCAATGGTGACTGCAATATGTCACACAACCTGCCAAGGTTTCCTTACGGCGAGTAATACAGCACGCATAGTATGGTCCTCCAGCCACGGTAAATGTCTTGGCGCGGCAACCCACAGACTTCTCCAGCATGTGGCCAAGCTAGTTCTACCCACATGGCAATCTCTTCAATGACGAGCCACAATTCAGATGCAAACCAGCAATCTACGCCCAACTGTAAGTATGATCAGTTGTTGTAGTCGATCCCAGCTACCAATAGCAATTTTGCTGAGGATCCTTCCTAACACCACCCGCGGCCAGTATGAAGAAAACACCACAGCTAACAATCTTCTTCATGAAGATAATGAAGTCGACCTCTTGTGCAGGTCCCAGTTCAAACAGAATTGGAATACCTTCTTCCTCCAAGTTACAGACAGACAATGTAAAGGAAGCGCAATTGATTATACTTCAGCAATCAATTGATGATTAGTTCAAGAAGAACCAGTCTTCTAGAAACTAATTCGACCCTTATACTTCAGCAAGGGCTTAGATAATCAGAGACAATTCTCCAGACAAGATTTGATATAAAACATTCGATGATCAACTCCACAAATGAGTCCATATTTATAATTCTTTGGTGGCCATAGTTTCCAAAAACGAGCATCAATTAACCACTCTCCATAATATCAACATCTAAAACATTATAATAATAAAGTATTATTATTATAATAATATAGCCTTATTATTAATTAATAACATATAGTTATTAATTAACAACAATTAATTATCAAATATGACTCCAGTGATAATTCCTGCATCCACTGTTGGTAATGACTAATCAACATGGCCCTTAACTGCACTGCCAGAAATAGTAACCGGCCCAAACATACTATAAATAGTAAGTCCAGATTTGCGAAAAAAAATTGTTCACTGAGACCCTCAAAACACACTGTCAACTCACGAGAGTCACGATGATGAGCTGACCATAATCAGGCTCCTAGAACCTGCTAATTTGGGGACATCACAGTCCTCCCTCCCTGAAATTGCTTGTCCTCAAGCAATCGCAATCTAGGGTGCTACATAATATCCTTGGGTTCCCAAGTAGCATCTTCGTCAGGTAACCCCTGCCACTTAACCAAATACTCCCAGATAGTCCTCTGGCATAACTGTCTCTCGCGCACATCCATAATGGCCTCAGGTATTAACTCAAGTTTCCCCTCATCATCCAGGGGAGATAATACAACAGAAGGAATCACAGTTCGGCCTAAAGCCTCCTTGAGGCGCGACACGTGGAACACATTGTGCACTCTGCTGTCCTCAGGTAAATCCAGATCATAAGCTACCTCCCCAACACGTCGTACCACATGAAATGGTCCATAATACCGTGGCTTGAGCTTTTCCGCTCCACTCTTCCGGATGGAAGACTGCCTATAGGGCTGCAACATCAAATAAACCATGTCCCCAATCTCAAAAGAGCGGATTGTCCTCTTTTGATCAATGTACTGTTTCTGTTGATTCTGTGCTCTGAATATTATCATTTAATGCCCTCATAATATCTTGGTTGTCCTGCAATACATCACCCGCACTGGGCACCCTGCTATCACTGCACAATAAATCCATAAAAGTTGGGGGATCATAACCATACAAGGCTCGGAAAGGGGACATCTGTATTGTCACATGAAAAGTGGAGTTGTAACAATACTCGCACATATGTATCCACTTTACCTAAGCCCTTTGTTGTGATGACACATAGTTCCGAACATAGCCTTCAACCCCACTTGTTGACAATCTCGGTCTGGCCGTCAATCTATGGATGATAATTGGTACTCGGTGTCAACTCTGTCCCACATAACCTGAAAATCTCCTGCTAGAAGTGACTCATAAAGCGACTATCAGTCACTCACAATGTTCCGGGGTAGGCCATGCATCCTAAATACTTCCCGGAAGAATAAATCTACCAGTTGCACTGCAGAATAAGTGGTGGTGATAGGGAAAAATGTGCATGCTTAGTGAGCCTGTCCACTACCACAAAAATACAATCCCGCCCTTGAGCTTTAGGCAGCCCCACAATGAAATCCATAGAAATACTCTCCCATTTCCGCTCAGGAATGGGAAGTGGCTATAGCAACCCAGCGGGGTAAGTGTGCTCTTGTTTATTTTGCTGACAAACAAAGCACTCGCGAACATATCGCTACACATCTCCCTTCAATCCCTTCCAGGTAAACCTCTCTCGAATTTGTCTGTAGGTTTTAAAGAACCCTGGATGACCAGCCATTGGTGTGTCATGGAAAGCCCGGAATATGACCTCTCGTACCCCTGATCCAGCCACAGGAAAAATCCTACCCTTATGAATGATCAACTCATCCACAAGGGAAAATTTGTCATCCTGAATATTGCCATCAATAAAGTATGTCACCCATGTATCCCTGGCATACTCAGCTAGGATCAAATGCCTCCAATCCTCAGAAACCTCGGTGAGCAAACAAAGGTGGGGTCTCCGTGAAATAGCATCGGCAACAACATTTTGGGTTCCTTTGATATAGGTAATATCAAAATCATATGACTGCAATTTACTCACCCATTTTTGCTACCTCTCATTGAGATCTCGCTGCCCAAGAAAATGTTTCAGACTATTATTATCGGTTTTAATACAAAATTTACTCCCTACTAAATACTGTGTGAATTTGGCCAAGGCATGCATAATGGCCAACATCTCCTTATACTGCTCCTATACCCTACCCTCTCCTGAGGCATCACAGTGTAAATCAAAAGGCCTCAAAAAATCTAGTAATGCCAAGACTGGACAAGTAGTCATAATAGTCTTGAACCTCTCAAAACACTCCTGCGCCTGAGCGGTCCACTGAAAAGCACCCTTACGTGTCAAGTCTGTAAGGGGGGCAGCATGTCTAGAAAAATCCGCCACAAATCTACGGTAGAAGGCACATAATCCAATGAACCCTCTCAACTGTGTCAAGGTCTCGGGCGTGGGCCAGTCTAAAATGGCACAGACCTTATCTGGATCCATACACACAC
>MU223225.1:6946961-6980254 GCA_018584345.1 Thuja plicata
TCCAAAATACTCAATACTGTACCAAGGTGTGCAACATGGTCATCCCAAGTCTTGCTATAGACCAGGATGTCATCAAAAAATACCAATACAAATCTCCTCAGCTGGCTGTGGAACACCCTGTTCATCGCGAATTGGAAGGTAGCTAGGGCATTTGTCAAACCGAAAGGCATGACAAGGAACTCGAAGTGCCCACAGTGACATCTGAAAGCTGTCTTCTCGATGTCATGTTCCCTAACTCGGATTTGATGATATCCGGACCTCAAATCTATCTTCGAAAAAAACTGTGCCCCATGCAACTCATCGATTAGCTCGTCAATCCGAGGGATGGGGTACTGGTTCTTAATAGTCTTCCTGTTCAGCATCCGGTAATCAATACACATGCGCAAGGTGTCATCTTTCTTCTTCACCAGAACAACTGAAGAAGCAAAGGGAGATTTACTCAGCCGAATGTGTCCCATCTCAAGTAGTTCCTGTATTGTTTTTTCAATTTCATCTTTCAGCCGTTTCAGATGCCTGTAAGGAGTGATCATAATGGGCTAAGTGCCCTCCTCCAACTCTATGATGTGCTCGGTTCCCCTATTTGGAGGTCTACCCGAGGGTAAGTTTCTAAACACCTTATCGTGTTTAGTTCTTAGTTGCTGAATATCAGGATGATATGTGAATTTATCTGAGTGATCTAATGAAGGCATCAGTCTACACTCAATTGCCCAATCTATCTCATCCTCATGTCGCACTAAATGCTGCATCCGCCTGAGCGAAATCTGCTTAAGCCCCTCATCTCTAATGGCCTTAAGAACCTGTGGTTTCCCATCCGAGATAAACCTTATCTCCATCCTCTCTATACTAATATAGATGTCCTTAATAGTATGTAGCCATGCCATCCCTAAAACCAAGTCTGTACCACCCATATCCACCACATAAAAATCTGCCTTAAAGGCGTAATACCCAGCTTAACTGGTAAATCAGCAACCATCTTGTTACACTTAAGAATGTAACCATCTACTACCTGTACTCTCAACCCCTCAAAATCCTTTGTCTGGATTCCTCTGCGGGCCACCAAACAGGAGTCAATAAAATTATGTGTGGCTCTGGTGTCAAAAAGCGCAGTCACCCTTTGTCCATCTAGAAAACCATGTAATCTAAAATCACCCTCTTTTTTCATACTGGAGAGGTATGCCACTTTGAGGTTGGATGCCTCAATCTCTTCTTCTATGTAACCATCTGTGCCCTGAATGCCTTGATCCTGATCATCCATCTCACCTGTATGCTCGAGAACGTCCTCATCATCGTAGAACCATTCCATCATCGTGTGCTTACCCTGGGGTTTCATAGGACAGTGATGTGTAACATCATACGGACCCCGGCAATAAAAGTAAAGTTTCTTCCTCCTTAAATCATTAAGTGTTTCCTGATCTAAGGGTGCTGCCATAGGACGTTTAGACTCTGATTTTTCTTCCCTTCTTGGGGTTGTCCTATCATAAGATGGTTCGGAAGGTCTCACAGCAAATTGTCTCTTTGGTGCAGAAGACTCTAAGTCTCTAGCCTTCTTCATGGCCTCATGTAAAGATGGGGGATCTAGGGACTTAACCCATCCACGTAATGGTTCAACTAATCCCTCTAGGAATAGCATCACCCTCCTCCGCTCTGAGATATCATATACCATCACTGATATGCGTTGAAACTCACTGATGTAACCCTCTACACTGGTTGTCTGCTGTAACTGAGCCAACTCTTTGAAAAAAACCTCGGGGCCTTTTTGTCGAAGCGCTCAATCAGCCTGTATACAAACTCCTGATTGACCATAATCTGGTCATGATGTAGCGATCTTAGTCCATGGTACCACCAGTCATGTGAAGTCCCATCTAAGTGCAAAACTGTAAATCTAATGGTGTCATCAGTCATCGGACGCAGTGCGAGGTAGGTATTGAGCTTGTGGACGCAAGCTCTAGCAGTGACCCTACCGCTGGCATCAAAATGTACTAGCATCATCTTGCTAGCTACTTGTCTCAAATCATTATGTCCCATCCTCTGCCTATCTTGTGTTGGCCTTCCCCTCGCATGCTCCCGTTTCTGGGTCAGATATCTATCAAAGTTCAGATTTTGTTTCAAGGCTGGAGGGAGGGCATCCCATTCAACATAGTGCGTGACTATATCGTCAACAAAAGGGACACTCTCGACATCAACACTGGCTACATCAACCTCTGGTCTTATAAATCTGGGCCCCGGGGTCTGAACCGGTCTCCCCTATCATCTGCCCTATCTGCTCTATCATGTCTCAGGGTTCTAGGCTCATAATCTTTGTGCCTATCATCAACCCGCGATCTATGTGATGCGACAGAAGCATCACGTGATCTCTCCCTACTCTGACCCCTCGGGAGAACGATCCGTCTGAATGTATCAAAAAGCTCATGTAATACATCAGCTACATGATGCTGGCCTGCTGCTAGGCTCCTGAATGTCTCCCTAGCTTCTCTGTCTAAATTTGCTTCATTAGCAGTTGTGGGTCTGGCTTGACCTGCTGAGCCACCTGCATTATTATCTCCACCAAGTACTGTGCCAAACTGAATATCTAGATTATCTTCGTTTGGTGGGGGTGACTGGCCTCTCCTGTAGTAATGCCTACTAGGGATGAATCACCTATCATCTGCAGGAAACCACTCTGATACCACTGTAATGAGCCTGACCCAGCTCGTCTATAACTTAATAAATTTGCAACCATAAACAATAAGCTTTGTCGAAACGAAACTCTTTATTTATCACAATTTAAATATAGTTTTCAATAACTGACAAAATTGTTCCAGCATAAATTATTGGAAAATGTCTAGAAATTACATGCATCAATTTATTGGAAATAAGCAATGATGAAATGAACCTGATTTGTTCTAAAGCTAACAATTATGGTAATGGCGGCCATCCTTGTATTCACATTCCCATATGTATGTCGCGGGTATCCTCACGCGAGAGCTGCACTAGACACGCGACCTGCAATGGTGACTGCAATATGTCACGCGGTCTGCCAAGGTTTCCTTACGGCAGGTAATACAACCTGCACAGTATGGTCCTCCAGCCACGGCAAATGTCTTTGCGCGGCAACCCACAGACTTATCCAGCACGCGGCCAAGCTAGTTCTGCCCACACGGCAGTCTCTTCAATGTTGAGCCACAATTCAGATGCAAACCAGCAATCTACGCCCAACTATAAGTATGATCAGTTGCTGCAGTCGATCCCAACTACCAATAGCAATTTTTCTGAGGATCTTTCCTAACACCACCCGCGGCTAGTATGAATAACACACCACAGCTAACAATCTTCTTCACGAAGATAATGAAGTCGACCTCTTGTGCAAGTTCCAGTTCAAACAGAATTGGAATAACTTCTTCCTCCAAGTTACAGACAGACAGTGTGAAGGAAGCGCAATTGATTATACTTCAGCAATCAATTGATGATTAGTTCAAGAAGAATCAGTCTTCTAGAAACTAATTCGACCCTTATACTTCAGCAAGGGCTCAGATAATCAGAGACAATTCTCCAGACAAGATTTGATATAAAACATTCAATGATCAGCTCCACAAATGAGTCCATATTTATAATTCTTTGGTGGCCATAGTTTCCAAAAACGAGCATCAGTTAACCACTCTCCATAATATCAACTTCTAAAACATTATAATAATAGAGTAATATAATTATAATAATATAGCCTTATTATTAATTAATAACATATAGTTATTAATTAACAACAATTAATTATCAAAAATGACTCCAGTGATAATTCGTGCATCCACTGCTGGTAATGACGGATCAACATGGCCCTCAACAGCATTGCCAGAAATAGTAACCGGCCCAAACTAACTATAAATAGTAAGCCCAGATTTGCGAAAAATGGCAAATTTGTCTACTGAGACCCTCAAAACACACTGTCAACTCACGAGGGTCACGATGATGAGCTGACCATAATCAGGCTCCCAGAACCTGCTAATTTGGGGACATCACATGGCTAGAGTGTAGGCTTGCCAAGCCCCTTCCATGTCTCCTCTGATAGTATGTTTACGCCAGAGCCTCCATCGATGATGGTGTTTGTCAACTTAATTCCCATTATCTCCATCTCGACTACAGTACTTCCTTCCAATGCCCATCGTCAGCAACATCAGATTAGTGGCCAAGCTGCCTATTGACATCTTCGTTGGCTTGCCACACTCCTGACCAACTGCATCATCACCAACTACTTTGGTAATAGCCATCTTCAATTGTGGGATGGTTTGCAGAAGGTCGGATACCCGTACAGGTATGATAGCTTGCAACATCTGTCTCACAATTATTTTTTCCGACTCCGATCGAGGTGGAGTACTAGCGGCATCATTTGAAGCCTTTCTTTCCTCCACCATTGTCTTTTTAATGCCAGCCTTGGCTTCCTGAAGCCTTTCTTTTTTCATGTCGGGGTCAAGGTACACTACCTCCTTGGTTTGGAGTCTGAAAATCGCCAATACTACCTCGTTTGACTCCTTTACATCCAACATGTTTACTCATTTTTGCTTTGGACAGTTGGTGTCTTCATGGTTCCCAAGTCCACACCGTTTGCATAGAAAACTCCCATTAGTTTGGCCACTTTGACACTCTCGAGCAAAGTGACCCCATTTGTGACACTTCTGGCACTGGATCATGGGTCTACCCTTCCTGTCATGCTAGATTTTGCTTCTCGGCATATTGTTATTACTGTCTGTCTGATTGTTATGATACCCTCTGGGCAAGGCGTTGGAGTTTACAGGTAGTTTTGGTGGTGTGGTTGGCGAGGTAGCTTATTTCCTTTGGGCAAAGAGCACTTGTGTGCTCCTTAATTTTAGGTTGTACAGACATTCCTTGATGGAATGTCTCAGTACCTGACAGATGTCGAAAAATGACTTCTTCGAGCAAGTGACCTTTGTGTGTCCTAGTTTGCAATTGGTGCACCACAACTCTTTACCCTCTTTGGCACTTTCCTTTTCCGCTTTCAACTCCATCATCCGCAACATATCCCTTTGTAGGGCCTACACGGTCTTGGATTCTCTGTCACTGCTCTCATTTGTACTATCATCATCACTAACCTTCTTCTTTCCCCTCAATGTCGTATTCTTGCGCTCAATGTCTTATTCTTGCGCTCAATGTCCATTGCTTGATTGTAGGCATCGATGTACGAGGACAGGGGCACCACCTTCATCCTCCTCTCGAGGGAGGGGATCAACCCCTCAACAAACCATCGTTTTTTAACCCATTAGCCGATTTGTTTTCCATCTTGTTTAACAGTTCCTTCAACCTACAATTGTAAGCTAAACGTTTTAGTTCTTCCCTTGCTTAGTTTTATAGATTTCGGCAACGATTTCATTGTCATCCCTCAACAATTTGAATTCTTCCTGTAACGCGATTTTTAGTTCACCCCATGTCGCCTTATGTGCATTGTCCAGGTCCGTGTACTAGTCGATGGCGATCCCCTGTAGTGTAGCGAGAAATGTCTTCAACCAGTAATCCTGCTCATCTTGTCCATTCGCATCCCATATGGTTAGGCACATTTTACAATGGTGTACATGATCCTCTGATTTATCTTCTGGGAATTTGAGGAGTTTTTGCCTCTGAGGTGTTCACCATTGTTTTTGCTAGTTAGGTATCATGTGTATATGACCAGATTGGACGGTTTCTCTCTCAGTCGCGTTTGGTGCCTCTTTTGCACTCTCGACCACGCTCAAACCCTCTACACATCCACCTGCATCCTCTACACCTTGGTTACCTTCCTCGCTTCTATACTCTCTCCTCCTTGGAGTCTTTGACTCAGACCCCCAATTCTCAGTTCTTCTCCGTAGGACAGATTCCTGATACAGTGTAAATTAGTGTCAGACATTTCGATAACCTTGGTCTAGAGGCTTTGTTCTTCCCCTTCATCACACACCGATTGTACAAATGGGCTGGTTGGTACTGTCTGTAGATTTGGAGTCTGTGCCAGATGCAGAGTGTATCGCTTGATTACTTGCCTAATCGACGAGACCTTCACTTACTTGTAATCGTTGTCTCCTCTCACTTTGCTCTCAGATGGAGAGATCTCCTTACCACTCCCTCCTCTCAAGAGTATCTGGTATGTCAGTCCTTATTTGGTCGTAGGGGCATTAATTACAAAGGGTAGGGCATCTGCCAGTATCTCCCTCTTCTTCCTCCCTACATGTCCTTTCAATGCATTGTTGTAGTATTTGTTGCTGACATTGCTCTCGGTTCCTTTCCTCGCGTTGGTCTTGCAGATCAATAACATTTTGTGCCAACAACTTTGGAATTCTCCCAAGAAGATCGAAGACCACGCGATTCACTGTGAGTTCATTGTGTATCATGCCCTTAGGGGCCGCTCGCTCCCAAGCTTCCCTCTGCAAGTACTAATCGACCGAAACTTCCCAGAAGTATACCAAGTCTTGCGTCAATCGATCCTCCAGTGTTTCTTCCTCGTCCTCGTCACTTTTTGTTACTAGCACTTGTTGTTCAAACAGTCGGCCCATCACTCTACCATCTTGGCTGTTGTCATTGGATCAGATCTCCAGGTTCGAACAACCAACGATGCCAAAATGTTTAAACTTTACTCCCTACAGTGAATGCTTTAACTTACAAAGTAAACAGAAATATAACAATGAACATATTCAGTAAAGTAATTCATGAACAACGCATCAATATGGCAGAAAGATATAACTTTATTATCAACATGTAATGTGTACAACAATAGAGTCCCTCGGTTCCCGATACAAGTCAGAAATATATAGCACTCGGCGGTTGGTTAAGAGTGCCAACTGCCAGCAAGTAACAACTACTTGAGAACTGCAATCCATTACATTGCCATTTGTTAAACACAACATTATTTATTCTTATCAGCAAAACAGCCACCAATAGAAGGGAATATATAGAACCAAAAAAAGGGGAGACGAGAGAAGTTAAGGTCGTGCTTCCCCAAACATGTAGCAGTCATGTTGTTATTTAGAGTTTTAAACATTTAGAAACACTTGCTACTTGAGCTGGTATGAGTAAAATACTGTTTTGTTTTATATTATAAGTCCTAAAATGTCAAAAGATTGATGTTCTGAAAATGTTTTCTTTGACTGTAATTTCGAAAATTACTGTTATAAGTTGTAAACCAGCTATGTGGTGAGTTGCCTTGTACAGTGGCCCTTACTGAGTTTCACTATCCTTGATTGCATTACATTGTAATATCCACGTCCCTTTTATCATAGGTAGTGGGAAATAGAACTAGATAGTAATTGACACAAAATTGAAATTGATCCACAACACCTAGAATGAGAGTTAGGGTACTTTAGTGCCCTATTAGCAACACACAAAGATAAAAGTTGTATTGCTGGCGTGTCCCCATTTCTATGTGGATTTGTAGAATCAAAAGGGCAATCCATACCCCCAATGTCTTGGATAGTTACAAGCAAGACTTGTCAAGCAACTCATGAGCTTATCTGCAGGACTAAGCACACAAGTAACTCAGCCTATAGATTTGTCTGCCAAGTTTGCAAACTATGGATTGGACAACCGTAAGTATAAGCCAAAAACCTCTCCTAACACCCAAGGTTGAAAAATCTTTAGATGTAGAAGAAACATGGTAATATCCATATCCCTTTAGCATAGGCTTTGGGAAAAGCTTAGAATGAGATTATGCGAACTTTTCTGCCTTATTAGCAACAGCCAAAGATGAAAGTTTCTTTTGTCCTCATTTCTATAAGGATCTATAGCATCCAAAAGGCGCCCAATATCTCCAACGTCTGGATAGGTTGTGCTAGGTATTCCAACTGAATCCTTATGTCTGAAAATAACAACCTTACAAAGGATAAGGACTGAGCATACCTGGTTAGTTAACAAAAAAAATTGGATAAGGAACTTTTTGAATTTCATTACAAGCAATGACACCTCTTCACCAAAATCTCTTAGTTGATAGGCAAGTAAACAAGATGATTTTCATTGGTTTTCATTATTCTTCGAAGAAAACAAAACTAGTGATTTCTTTTAAAAATTGAGATTCATTTAAAGTTCAAAGTATAGTATTTTCAGAAAGGAAGTTTTATACAATGATTGGTCAGAAAAATTAATGTGAAAAATCTGAAAAGTTAATGTGAAAAATGATCCATGATATGATGTATTCCAACCTTGTTGAGATAGCAAGGTTGTTTACTAGTGCTAAGATATTGTGATATTTAGACATCAAGAATATATAGAAACAATAAAAGAGAGAAATGAGGGTGGAATAAAAAACCAATGTTGTGCTTTAGGCCCTCTTCACCAATGAGACATAAGCAAGTGCAAAAGGCCCATAAGGATTGCTTGGATCTACAATCCAAATCCAGCCCCATAGAATGATAAAAAGATCTTACAACATTTGTAGGCACCAACCCAAGGAGACACTAATCATCAATCTCAATTTGTAGGCACCAACCTACTAGAGACACCAATCCCCACAAACTGAGCAGCAACTCAGTACGAGACACCAATCTCTTGATACAAGAGGCAGCGACCTCTTTAACAATAACATAAAATGTTTCACGAGAATGATAGAAAACTCTACATCAATTCTGACTATCTTTGTCCTGACTTAAGTCTTCTTTGTCATTTTGATATGTTATAATCCAATCTGAATAGTTTTATAATTAATCTACATTGTTGTAAACTATGACAAGGAATGAATAATTTTGCACAATGCACAGAGACACACAAACTGCCGTAGAAATAGACAGTTATGCACACAACTGCCCAAAACACAACCTGCTTTATATACTAATCCATGCATCTTAATTCCATGGAGATGTCAGCTTGGAATGTTTAAAAACACTTCCATAACATGTAAAGTCAGTGATGGAAATTGTTCATTAAAAGACTTGAGTCAACCTGGACTGTGTTTGAAATATAAACCCTTATTGAGTCATTACAAAGTTTAAATGGTGGTTGTAGATTTGATTTTCACAGGCAGAATAGCAATCAAGCATTGACCAGATTTAAATAAAGTGATAGAGCGGGCACATTGGTGTTGAAAAGTCGTCGGCCAATTGAGAGCAATCAGTCATCCATGTCATTACTGTGTTTGATATATATATTATAAACCCTTATTGAGTCATTACAAAGTATAAATGGCAGTTGTAGATCTTGATTTTCACAGGCAGAATGGATAGCAATCAAGCATTGACCAAATTTGAATAGAGTGATAGAAGTGGGCACATTGGTGTTGAAAAGTCGTCAGCCAATTCAGAGCAATCAGGCATCCATGTCATTTGGTCATGGTCCCACAGAACACTCTACATCCAAATCTGAGTGGAGGCTGACACACAGATCCAAGTAAAACTAACATGGCCACATGTCAACTAGGCATGGCACCACGACCAAAATGGGGGCCAACTTCTCTCTCCCTATGCTATCATGCTAGCCCAACACATGGACCAATCTTGCATCATTGAGGAGCTCAATCAAACAGTCTGTGCTTATGTTATAGCCTTGACTTTCTTTGGCGGCCTGAGACACATCGTAGCAATATGCTGCGTCACAGTCCTGACAAGGTCAGAGTCATGGCCTCCAATGCCAGTTTGCAAACCAACTAGAATCGACCATTCTAGACAATATTTCTTCAAGCTTCTGAGAGGGATTGGACCTGTACTAATACAAATAACAAATGTTGCAACCGTGCAGCCTTGCGATCTTGACAAGACCCTAACTCCTACAAAGTGCACTTGCACTCAATGGTGATGCGTGGCAAACAAGCGCAATAAGGCAAAAGGAGCCTGTGCTCATGCGATCCAATAAATGACCGCCAACTAGATCTCACTTGTACAACCAGGGGAAGTCAACATAGTAAGTTTTGTTTACATGCAATCAAGAAAGAATTCAACAAACTTGACCATGTGCATACAAATATTGAAAGGAATGAGATATTTACAAGGAGAATCTAATCATTTGTTCCCTGGATGAATTTTAGCTATCTCCACCTTTTACATTATAAAAGAAAAATTCTTTCCGAAAATCAGTTTGATTAACCAAGAACCAGTTGGCCTATGTGGCAGAGTGCCTTCATGGCCAGATAGGTAAGTTCAGGTTTAGTTTTATTAGATTGTGTGAAGATGTTGGGATGATAGCACCTCAAAATGAATTATGAAATCCTCTTCTTCCAAGTGATGTCCTATACAACTTGAGTTGGTTCAAAATGCTATCATCATGGATGCCAAGCTAAGACAAAAGATCGAATTAAAAAACATTGGCCTATGGTGTTTTTGTTTTGTGATATTTGCTATGCAAAGTACCCTTTTCAGCTGAAGTCAAAATTGATCACCAACTTGAAAGGATTGAGGTCCTTGATGACATTCATGGAGTCAAAGCATATAAGTTGGAAAAGCAATCGCAATCTTGCAAGGAAACAAAGGTTGGAAGATTTTTATAGCCAGATTGTAGTTGATCCTTTGCCTATTCTTTTGTTGATAAATGTGAGGACCATAGTTCAACACCAAAGCATATGAGTTGGAAAAGCAACCGCAATCTCAAAAGGAACCAAATCTTGGAACGTATAAATAGCCGAGTTGTAGTTGATCTATTGGTTAGTGACCATTTCCTATTTTGTTGCCAATAGAGGTGAGGATTAGAGTTGATGATCTATGTGAATATCATTCTTGATAATAGATGGACAAAGCATGGGCTAAGGTGCAATTAACAACCTTAATAAAGTCATTAATATGTGGAAAAGCTACCAAGAAACTCAAATGGCTCTCGAATAACATTTCTCCAAGTTTCAAGGATAGAGAGACATGGGGAAACCATTTTTGAGATTGCAAAAAAAATTCAAATTATTGAGACTTTCGAAGATAGAAAAATAATATAGTTGTGAAGTTCAATTTCAACCATAAATTGTTGTTCGAAGACAGCGAGTGAAAGCATTAGAGCAAGGCAAATAACCTCTCTTAATTTACCTAATTTAAACGTCTTCTAGCTAATGAGTTGATGGATGGGACGGGCAACAAATGTCTATTTATGGACGAGCTTCCTATAATCTAGATTTGAAATTCCAAATGTAATAAGCCACTCACATAGGTCCTTGACTTTATTTAGATACATATACTACATGCTAACCCAAGAAGACCCAAGATACTTAATTGTGTTTTTCCCCTAAAATGACTTCATCTTCTTGTGACTCTTGTACTAATGTTGGTGAAGCTCTAGTTTTGTTTAAAATTTAAACATCTCACATAGACCCAATTTTTTTTAAAGTCATCTTAATTGTGTTTTTCCCCTAAAATGACTTCATCTTCTTGTGACTCTTGTACTAATGTTGGTGAAGGTCTAGTTTTGTTTAAATATCTCACATAGACCCAAATGTTTTGGAAAGCCATCTCCTAGATGTCATGAGCTCCACAAACTTGATGATGTTAAGATAGAAAAAAACAAATTTTCAGTTCCACAATGACAAGTTTGCAACTTAAAAAACCCGCATTCCCTTCTCAAATAACATTTCCAGGATGACAAGGGGCATCCCTTGAGTGTCCCCACTTTTTTCAAAACTATGGGATGTTCCTGAAACATAAAACCCTACAAAATATTTGTAGACATTTAGTCATCCCCAAGATAGCTGAGAATGGTATCCCTCAAGTTTCAACCATCCCAAAATGTTCAATCATCCCTGTGCTCCCAATGACATCTCCAAGATGACAAGACGGGACAACCCCTAGCCATCCCCAATTTTTTCAAGACTATGGGATGTCTCCAAAAGAACACAAAACCCTACAAAAGACATTTGGTCATCCCTAAGATTTCTAAGGACGCTTAACATGCCCCTTACTATCCCGATATGTCAAAGCAAGCCATATGAAAATAATGTTTTTATCTATTTAAAAAATATACTTATAATTATTAAAAAAATAATTTTATTAATACACATTCAAACTTAAGTTGTATATAGGCAAACACAGTGGTTATAGTTCCCAAAAATTTCACAAATTGATGTCTTCGTCTTAACATATTTTGAATAACCTACGTTTGCATTTAGATTACTAGTTCATCAAGAAGTTCCAATGGATGTAAAACACAAAACAACATGATGCTATATGTTCACCTAAGAGGATCTTTACGTGTTTGAAAAAAATATAGATGATTATCCAAATCTTTAAACAAATCTTCAAAGAGGTATGGAAAACCACAATTACCAAGAATCAATCTTGAATCTTTTATGAAAACTATAGATGGAGATGTAAATCCCTCATTACAAAGCTTTTTTTGAAAATTAAGGTTCCAACAATATCAACTACAGATTTGAATCATGATTTATTATTTCACCCATGTCTATTGCATTGTGAATCTTGATTTAATTTAATATTGAATTTGATACATCATATAAACGTATAAACTTAGATTTCAAAGGCATGTATAGTTAAACTCGTGTGTATAATTTATACCTAAGCTGACAATCCTGGTACGAGTACAATTGTACAGCAATGTTTTTCCCTTGGGTACAAGTACAACAATATATTTTTAAAAATTAAAATTATAAAACAATGATACTCATAATTTCCAATAAACAAAATATTTAAATACCTCATGATTTGCAAAAAGGAAAAGACTCATAAATTCATAGTTTAGTGACTTGTCAAATACCAAACACAATGAAAGTTACAATCAATATTCAATAATCTTCATGTTGCTCTTCATCAAGAGCATCAAATTCAATTAATTCAATTTCATTTGAACCACAATGAGTAACAATGCCACTTCCACTAACTATTTCACATGTAGAAGTTGCCACACCTAAAGAGACATTTGGTAACTTGTACAACAATAATGTCTAAGTCACCATACTCAAGAGTTATATCCCAATTCCTTGTCCTTGCCTCATTGTAACCAAGTTTTTTCCCTAACAAGAGATCCCTATTTCACATGTAGGTGTCTGGGAGTGGATACCACAAATAGGTTGAGGGGCAATGCCTCTTATGGGGATTTGGGGACAATGCCCTCAATAGGGTCGAGGGGCAATGCTCTTCCACAAAGCCCAAATTAATGCCTTTGAAACCACACAAACCTTTACAATGCACAACATTTTCACAATTGTATCACCCAAGGGAGGAATTGAGTATTTGGTACATTTTTTATTTATAAAATAAGTTTTTAAAACTGTTTTTTTTTTCTTCGAGTGGCCCTTGGGTCGCACTAGGTTCAACTAGGTTCCCCAAGTTTGCCCAAAGTCTCGCTCAAGCACCCTAGGTGAACCCAATAACAAATTGGTCCAAGATCAAACCCTTATGGGCATGAGGGAAAGCTGAGAGAACCCAATAACATAGATTTATATTGTAATCCCCACCATCCCCCCAAAATGACCCTCAAACTGTTGTCCCCAAAATGCATCCCTATTGTCCCCATGCCTGAAATGCCATGGAATATAGCAAATTTGTGAATATGGGCCTTGAAAATATCATTGATGGTGTGCACAAATGTAGCAAGTGTATTATTGAGGCCAAAAGGTATTACCAACCACCTATTGACCCCAACATTGTCTTGACAACAATCTTCCAAATATCACAAGGCTCCATGAGGACTTCACAAAGTACTCAAAACTATTTGAACGTCGATTTGATAGTCATCCTTGTTAAAGTTCTGGTAGCAGTGATACATATTATTCATACCTCTTTTGTTCTCCTGTGCTCCTTGTTCTCTGCTTGATTTGAGAGCAACCTATTCTGCAAGAGTTTTTAACTTCTGTTATTGGCTCCGTCTGAGATTTGCTAGGCTCGAGTTGTATCTATGTCGTATTGTTTTCTAGCAACGCATGTATTGAGTTCGAGCGGTGTTGTTATGCTTCAGTTGTTCCTATTCACCGTTATGAATAAGCATCATGCGTTATAACTGCGCAGCGTTCATAGACATTTGTTCTTCGATGAATCATATATTGCTCTTCAATGCTATGCGTTCTTTGCTACGTGGATGTTATCACCATCCAATGCTATGTGTTCAATGCTTCGCGGATGTAATCTTCGTTCAATGTTGTGTTCGTCACTATGCAGATGAGATCACCGTTCAAGACTATACGTTGGGTTCAAAGCTTTGTAACTGTCGTCTTTTGGTCTTCCTCATGCATCACAGCAGTTACTTGGTGACGCTGGGGATTCCAGCCTAATGTATTTTGCTAAGGAAAACTCTTCATTGTGATGTATGCCCTCTCGAGTAGTTTTGTATGGTCGTGAATTTGCTGATTGAGTGTCTGACGACAGAGCAAGATGATCGTAGCCTGTTTGTGTATCGAGGATTGAGAATTGTCTGTGGTTGTCTATTGAGAGGTCTTTGTGTGGCTGTGTGCCAAGTTCAATGAAGTACTTTTCATGATCTAGTAACGTGCATCCTTTGGTATTAAACGCAAGACTCTTTTCAGATTTTGTGCAGAATATAGTTTGCTTGTATCAGGAGTAAATCTTTTATGGAAAATGACTTTCATCCTTCAGATAGAGAAGACAGTGATGATTGAGTTGTTGATAGTAATTCATGTGTCAAAATATATATACATTTTATATCTTTGTTGCGTGCTTGATACAATATACAAAATTCTTTTGTATATGATCGTGTATGATCACTGAATGTGTATCAGAAGTATCTGAGAGATTCTTGTTGTATTTGATATCTTGTTTTGCATAGCTAAAGTGTTGAACTGAGACGAAGGCTTATTGATTGACTGTTATAAGTTATAGATCACAAGCATGAGAATATTGTAATTGTTTTGAGTATAAAATAAAGGATCTTATTTTTGTGGGGCTGGGTTTTTCACCCTCAAGGGAGGGTTTTCCCAGGATAAGTCTCGTGTGCTACTTGTTATTTTGTGCATTGCATTTCAGATTTTGAAATTATTATATTTAGGTTCTAAATTTAACATGGTATCAGATTGAGTCTAAGGAAACGATCCAGAACTAGAATCGTCATGTTCATTTTACTCCTTGTTCTTCTTTCAGTTTTGTTTGTTTCTTCTCTTCACAATGGTGAACGGACTGAAAGTTGAAGATAGGGTGGATGGAGCATCCAACTTCATTTTATGGAAATTTAGGGTCTTAATTGCAGTTGAGGAGAATGATCTCCTTAATTATGTGAAGTCTGGTGAAGTTGAGCCTACTGATAACACTGAGAAAGCGCAATGGAGAAAGAACAATATTATGGCAAGGAAATCCTGATTGATTCTATTAAGGATCACTTGGTACTGGTTATATCAAAGTTGAATTCAGCCAAAGCAATGTTTGATTGTCTTCAAAGTTTGCTTGAATTCAACAACACTAGCAAAGCCCTAGCTTTGAGACGTCAACTTCTTCATATTAAGATGGCTAAAGGAGAACATGTATCTTTCTTTATGAAGATTACAGAATCGAAGGATCAGCTAAATGTTATTGGAGAATCAATTGAGGACAAAGACTTGGTTATGTTGGCCATGAACAGCTTTCCTCACTCTTGGGAATCTTTCATTCAAGGAATTAGTGGAAGAGATGAACTACCCAAGTGTGACCACTTGAGAGCTGATTGCATTCAAGAGGAATGCAGATTGGAGGCAAGAGGAAATGGGTGGAAATCTCACCATGAAGAAGATTATGTTCTTGCTGCTCATACATCTAAAAAGAAAGGAAGTGAATGGAGGAAAGGGAATTTTAAGAGATATAGAGATAAGGAATTTGATTCAGCTCCTGAACCAAAGAAGAGGAAGGATCTCTCGAGGATTCAATGCTTGAGATGTGACAAGTATGGTCACTTTGCCAGAGATTGTTTATCAAAACCAAAACATCAAGCTATTGCTGCAATCATTGATGATGTTTCTCCTCTTAAAGAATTTGGTGACAATTCAGAAGGATTCTTATTCTAAAGTATTATTTTCCTAAATTTAAAGGTGTCATTCTTATTGTTGAATCTGCATTGGTTTTCTTTCTAAGGGTTCTCCTATATAGGTTTTCAAGTCCAAAGTTCTTATTCAGATTTTGTACTGGTGGTTTGAATTTTAAGTAAAAATATGATTTTATTACTGTGATTGAGATGCATGATTGAGCTTTAGTCAGTCAAATTCAAGAATTCACATATGCTGATTCATATGGAATTAAAGAGATCGTAAATGATCTTAGTCTGTTCAGGTATTATGAAATGATCAGCAAGCTAGTTGTCTTTTTTTGTTGGGTTCTCAAGACTTCAGTTTAAGGGAAAGCTATTTCAATTCTATGGAATTCGTACATATATCTATGCAATTGAAAAGATTGCAGAAAATTTTGAGTGGTTACTAATTTGATGAGTGATGGGCTCATTACAAAATTTGTTTGAAGATCTGAACTTATTTTGCTGGGATATTTCAGATTGTTGTTCAATCTTACGTTGTCTATTGTTCTAACTTTAACTGTTCAGTGAGTTTTGAGGGCATTGTGTGAAGCTTAGAGACTTCGTTGCCCTGTTTGAGTGCACAATCTGCTTCAATGGTTTCTAGATTTTAGTTGTAGGTCTACTTGCGTTCTTTGGAGGTGATTGAACAAGTCTTAAAATCTTGTACGAGCATGAGATTCTTACTTCCTGATCCTAGAGGAAGTTAATGTCTATAAAGAGATAAGTATTCCATATCCTTGAATATTCTTTTATGAATCTTTTATGTAGTTCTTTTAAATAGTTATATATGTATTCTTTTAGGATAGTTTGTTTCTATGAATTATTATTAATCTCTCTTTGTTGCAAGATGTATCAAGGAACAAAAGGATGATGGGTTAATTATCTGAAATTGCATAAGGAAGAGATTAAGCATCTAGTGTGGACGTCATGACAGCTGGAGATATGATCACACATGAGGACTTAAGTTGTAGTCGTGAGTCTATGTTAATGTCTCATAACAAGTTTCTTCTAAAAGGAGGAGATGACACTCAGAGGGAGCTTCTTTGTAATCTCTAAGGCAACAGGGATCAAGAGGGAGCTTTGTGAAGAAGTCTATATGTCAGCTAAGATGGTTACAGTGTTGCAAGGCTAGGTGCTAAAATCCGTAGTAAAACTCTTCAACTACAGAGAACAAAATTGCAAAGTCAATTTGGATTTGACATTTGGTAGCTTTGCAAACTTTCAGTATAGTGTGATTTGGGATGTGGTCATGGAGGACAGTCCAGGACTTTAGCATATCAGAAGTTTCGAAGGTGTGTGTGTAATCATTCCTCTAAGGCAAGCATTGCAGGCAACCTTGAACGAGGAGGTCAGGAGGTTGATGCAAGTGCTTGAAGATTCAGAGGGAGCTTGAGCAGCAGAGGGAGAGTGCCAAATATTTTTGTTGAGGAAACAAGCTTGTGTAGCAGTGTGACTGCTAAAGCTCCTTGTTTGGTCAAAATTGGAATCAACTCTATTTTGTTATGATAATCAAAGCACTGAGAATGTTGCCTCTGCTGAGAGGGAGTTTGACTATCCATCACATACAACCTTGGACGAGGAGGTCAGAAGGTTGATATCTGTCTCAGAGAGAGCCACATCATCATGAAGATTTGTTAATGATTTCTTCTCTGTGAAGGAGAAGTTCGAGATGCAATCCCTTGTTAATGAGTTCTTCTCTATGAGGGAGAAGTTCGAGGTGCAATCCCTTGTTAATGACTTATTCTCTGTGAGGGAGAAGTTTGAGGTGCAATCCCTTGTTAATGCATTCTTCTTTGCGAAAGAAGTTTGAGGTGCAAGCCCTTCTTAAAGCATTCTTCTTTGCGAAAGAAGTCTGAGGTGCAAGCCCTTGTTAATGCATTCTTCTCTGCAAAAGAAGTTTGAGGTGAAAGACCTTGTTCCACCATCTGGGAGTAGCCATGGTGGATGTCATGTGAGAGAGTCCATGACTTAATTTTCTACTCTTTCACCCTCTGGGAGCAGCCATGGTGAATGTCATGCTGAGATGATAATATTATGTTGAGAAAATCTGTGATGAGATTTTTTTATTGACATTTTTTTTTGGTTGCAGCTTCTGATACTTGTCATGTTAAGAGATGGTAAGACATATGTTAAGAGGGAGTATTGAAGTTCTGGTAGCTACGATAGATATTATTCATACCTCTTTTGTTCTCTTGTGCTCCTTGTTCTCTGCTTGGTTCGAGAGCAGCCTATTTTACAAGAGTTTTTCCTTCTATTATTGGCTCCGTCTGAGATTTGTTGGGCTCGAGTTGTATCTGTGTCGTATTGTTTTCTAACGATGCATGTATTGAGTTCGAGCGGTGTTGTTATGATTCAGTTGTTCCTATTCAACGTTATGAATAAGCATCGTGTGTGTAATGAATAAACATCGTGCGTTATAACTGGGCAGCGTTCATAGACATCTGTTCTTTGATGAATCATATATTGCTCTTCAATGTTATGCATTCTTTGCTACGTGGATGTTATCACCGTCCAATGTTATATGTTCAATGCTACACAGATGTAATCTCCGTTCAATGCTCTATGTTCATCACTATGCGGATACGATCACCGTTCAAGACTATACGTTGGGTTCAGAGCTTTGTAACTGTCGTCTGTTGGTCTTCCTCATGCATCACGACAGTTACTTGGTGATGCTAGGGATTCCAACGTTAATGTATTTTGCTAAGGAAAACTCTTCATTGTGATGCATGCTCTCTCGTGTAGTTCTGTATGATCGTGAATTTGCTGATTGAGTGTCCAACGACAAAGCAAGCTGATTGGAGCCTGTTTGTGTGTATCGGGGATTAGAGGTGGTTGTGTGGCTGTGTGCCAAGTTTAGTGAAGTACTTTTCATGATCTAGTAACGTGCATCCTTTGGTATTACACGCAAGAGTCTTTTCAGTTTGTGCAGAATATATTTTGTTTGTATCAGGAGTAAGTCTTTTATGGCAGATGTTTTTCATCCCTTAGATAGAAGACAGTGATGATTGAACTGTTGATAGTAATTCATGTCTCAAAATATACATTTTATATCTCTGTTATGTGCTTGATACAATATACAGAATTATTCTATATATGATCGTGTGTGATCACTGAATGTGTATCAGAAGTATTTGAGAGATACTTGTAGTATTTTATATCTTGATTTGCATAGCTAAAGTGTTGAACTGAGACAAAGGCTTATTGATTGACTGTTATAAGTTATCAATCGTAAGTGTGAGAATATTGTAATTGTTTTGAGTATACAATAAAGGATCTATTTTTGTGACGCTGGGTTTTTCACCCTCAAGAGGAGGGTTTTCCTAGGATAAGTCTCCTGTGTTACTTGTTATTTTGTGCATTGCATTTCAAATTTTGAAATTATTATATTCTGGTTCTAAGATTTAACAATCCTAGGTCTCGGTGTCAACCAAGATGTTATCAAGACTAGGCAATAACAAATTTGCAACAATAGTAGTTGAGTGGGTAACGAGGATCTTGAGATTGAGTATCAAATGGATCTCAAGAAAGTGAATGCTACTCAAAATCATCTTAATACATGTCAATAAAGAGATTTTATTATCGAGGTTGGAAGCTTATCAATAACATTTCTCTTAGCTTCCAAAATGATGTAAAGAGTCCAGCATTTGCTTCTAGCTTAGTTGATATATCAGTCATTAAGTAAGTCATATGTACTTACATGTAAAAAGCATCAGCATAAGAAATAAATGCAAAAACTTAAATATTACATTGTTCTTTATAGAAGTGAACAATAGGAGAGGGTGTATTTAACTAACCATGTAACTAAAAGTTAGTTAACAGTTAGTCATCTCTCACTTGAATAAAAAACAGCATGACAACCTTTTTCTCTTCATTTTTTGATTTTGCACCCTATGCATTTATTGTTAGCCTAGTTGATATAACAGTCATAAAGTAAGTCGTATGTACATATATTTAAAGATTCTTGACATAAAAAATAATGCACAATATTAAAACATAACGTTCTTCATAGAAGTGAATAATAGGAGCGGGTGCATTTAACTAACCATGTAATTAAAGGTTAGTTGACAATCAGTTAGTGATCTCTCACATGAATGAAGAATAGCATGACAAACTTCTCTCTTCATTTTGGGAGTTTGTACACTATATTTTCTTGGCGAGGGGGGTACTACGAACAGTCTTTACCATAGAGATGTAAAAGCCTGTGATTACTCATAGGACTCATAAATAATTGCAAGTAAAACTGTTTGTGAAGAATCTCACAGGAAAACTCAGCCACATTTACTTGCCAAAACTCACCACGATTTCATTCAGGTTTTTAACGAATGATTAAAATTTGCAGTGTGGGCTTAGGGTCTGCAAAAACCTTTGTCTGCTAACAAGTCTACACAATTTATAGAAGCGGGTTACATTTAACTAACCATGTAATTAAAGGTTAGTTGACAATCAGTTAGTGATCTCTCACATGAATGAAGAATAGCATGACAAACTTCTCTCTTCATTTTGGGAGTTTGTACCCTATATTTTCTTGGCAAGGGGGGTACTACGAACAGTATTTACCATAGAGTTGTAAAATCCTGTGATCACTCATAGGACTCATAAATAATTGCAAGTAAAACTGTTTGTGAAGTATCTCACAGGAAAACTCAGCCACAATTACTTGCCAAAACTCACCACGATTTCATTCAGGTTTTTAAAACATGATTAAAATTTGCAGTGTGGGCTTATGGTCTGCAAAAACCTTTGTCCGCTAACAAGTCTACACAATTTATGGATGCGCGATGCAGATTTAAGGTCTGCAAAATCTTCCATCTGAACTGTGTTTCAGGTCACCAAATTCCTTTGTGGTGACTTCTTCTCCACTTAAAATCCAACTTTAGTGGATGGGTAAGGGCCGCACAAATTTTACGCTATGTTTCATCAAGTTTCCAGGACAGGGGGACGCTGGGATGGAAGTGATCACTGTATGTATGTATGTATGTATATATGTATAAAAAAAGTAAAAATATAGGGAGATTTCACACCTTCATATGATAAAATTGATAAAGTTGCAAATGTAATCATATTGACATATACATTATAGTATCTAAAAGTACTTAGTAAAACACAACAAATAAAGTTCATATGAGTGATGAGAGTCAAACAAATTAATAGCACTACTTAATTGCTTCCATAATTCATGTCAAACAGTCAACGTACATATGATATAAATAACACTACATACACCAAAATGCCCGAAGGCTACAAGTTTGCACTTTGCACTATAAATGTCAAAAACTGAAACATAATGACAAGAAGCAAAGTTTGATGACTAAGACTTGACTTAGCAGCCCAAAAATTTGAGGGCAGCAATGCTGAGCTGCACAAAGTGGAACATGTGAGAAAAACCCAACAGATTTTTTTAGGATGATTGAAAAGACAAAGCAAAAATGAAAAAAGGGGAAAGCTAGCCGTCCCTTGAATGTTTGGGGACTTCTCAGATGTCTCTAATGTGTCCCATGTACGGCCGGCCATCCCCTTGGCATTTCCGAGACGTCCCCTTCAATTGGGAACGTTTAAAAAAAAATATTTATTTTGGGGACGCCTGGGAAACGTCCCCAAGGCGTCCGGATCCCTTCCCCGAAAGGTCCCCAAGATAGGGACAACCCCCAAAAATGCAAGAGACGCGTCCCCATGGACCACTGGTTTTAGATAAGATAAGATAAGATAAATTATTAATGTCCAACAAGAGACCACAAGCGGGCCTAAGGGACTGAGAGTACAACAAAGAGCCCAGAAAGCAGCAGGACCACCAAATGGTGTCCAAGAAAAGAAAAACAACAACACGAACCAGAGAGGAGAAGAAACCGCGAAACCACCAAACATCTAGTGGTTTCCGGATACCGAAAAGTAGCTCAAGATCGACGGGTAACTATCCGTGAGGGGAGGAGTCTGAGTCTGAGTCTGTCTCTGGGAGGAGGGAGTCCGCTATTGCTGATGGGGCTGTAAGGGCAAGTGATCTCTGCGATGTCTAACTGATCTGGAGTGAGGGACAGTGGAAGGACTCTCAGGCCTCTTGATTCCACTAGGGGAGGAAACCGGAGCAAAGAAAGAGGTGATCCACTGGCAAAGGGACGTAGAGCCCGAGGGAGAGAGCACCTGTAAAGTCGAATCACGGGGATGGAATGCCTCTTGGAAATAAAGTGCCAAGCAATGCTGATCATCGTACCTGAAGAAGGAAGACATAGACCTACAGTCTCTGAAAAGACAGTGGAACGTCCCACGAATCTCATAGTAAATTGGACAGTAGAATAAGAAGCGGATCTCAATCTCAGCCAACCTCATATCACAACACTGACAAAGCCTCTCCTCTCTACTAGTCTGGTGGTTGGTCTGGATCCGAAGTCAGTGAGAGCCAACTCTAAAGGACCCGAGCTGGACGAATGATCAAGCCATCATGAATATCAATATAGTGCTCGGAATAGAAGGCCATGCGAGGCCGAAGGCCACCAGGAAGATCAGCCCAAGTAACCTGAACATAACTCCTGTAAATATCTAACCTGGTGATCTCATTCAATAGAGGCTTTTTCCAACTCAAGGAAGGAAACCCAAAATAACAACTCTCAAATATTAACATTAAAATCTAATATATTTTAACATCAAGTCTCCGAATCTTAATATGGACATTAAACAAAGGATGTATAATAAGGTCCAGTATGGATGTCTTTCAACTTGGCAAGGATCATTAAATTCAAATGCCTTCTTTCTTCTCTGATTCTTATTCTAATATCTATTGAACTCTGATCTTGATCTATATATGAAAGAAATCAGTAATACATTCCATAACTTCAGTAATGTGTGGTTTTGAAGAATATTTTTAAAGTTCATGTCTATAATATGTATTTAACACTAATTTTGATCTTTATATGAAGGAAATCAGTAATATGTTCTACGAATTCGGTAATATGTTTTTTTTAAAGAATATTTTTTATAATTTATGTATTTTCAAATGTTCCATAAATTTGCCAAGTTCATCCAAGATTTTGCCAAGTCCTAAGCTTTTAAAAAAATTAGGTCAGCCAAGCAATTGTTGAGTCCCACTTTTTTTAACTAGAATCTTTACAACCTTGGTACTAGTAAAACATCACAAGTTTATGCTTGTGCAAGGAAATTTGCAATATAAGTTCTTTTGTCAGGGTCCCCTCAAAACTTAATGGCTTCTCAATTCATATGAGTCTTCACAACGATGTCATAAACAAGTGGAAGGCATATTCTATATACTAATCAATATAAAACGTGTATATTCTAGTTTAATGCACATTTAAAAACTATTCATTAAAAAAACTAGCTAGGACAACATAGGGGGATGTCTTTCAACTTGGCAAGGATCGTTAAATTCAAATGCCTTCTTTCTTCTCTGATTCTTATTCTAATAGCCATTGAACTCTGATCTTGATCTATATATGAAAGAAATCAGTAATACATTCCATAACTTCAGTAATGTGTGTTTTTGAAGAATATTTTTAAAGTTCATGTCTATAATATCTATTTAACATTAATTTTGATCTTTATATGAAGGAAATCAGTAATATATTCTACAAATTCAGTAATATGTGTTTTTTTAAGAATATTTTTATAATTTATGTATTTTCAAATGTTCCATAAATTTGCCAAGTTCATCCAAGATTTTGCCGAGTCCTAAGCTTTTAAATAAATTAGGTCAGCCAAGCAATTGTCGAGTCCAACTTTTTTTAACTAGAATCTTTACAACCTTGGTACTAGTAAAACATCACAAGTTTATGCTTGTGCGAGGAAATTTGCAATATAAGATCTTTTGTCAGGACCCCCCCAAAAGTTAATGGCTTCTCAATTCATATGAGTCTTCACAGCGATGTCATAAACAAGTGGAAGGCATATTTTATGAACAAATCGTTATAAAATGTGTATATTCTAGTTTAATGCACATTTAAAAACTATTCATTAAAAAAATTGGCTAGGACAACATAAGGGGAAGCTTAAAAATATAGCAGAAAATGACTAAAAGTCAATCTCTAGAACCCCTTCCATAAAACTTCTATAGCATTAGAATCAAAAGGAATAAATTACAAATTGCATTCCTCAAAATGTTGAAAAAGGCAAATAAAGGATTCATGCAAACGACCTGCAGTTTCTCAGGATGTAACTATACAAAATCCTTTGGCAACATACAGTGCTAGCAATATTCCTTTCAAAAAATAAATCCTTCACAAGCGGCCAAAGAGAATCCTGAGGATTTTTTCGGTAGAAGTTCCAGATGTACATGCCTATAAATTTATAATTACAATCTAAGATTTTTACATGTTACATTCTTTTGAACAGTAATTGACAAGGGTAAAACAAAGTAATAAAACAAAAGCCAAAAGTTTCTCAAGAAAGACAGGTGAAAGAATATTGGTGGAATCATCTTGTGTTTGAGATTTCTCGCAATAGAACTTCAAATTTTCATCAGAAAGCATTGTTTCCTTTTTGACGAAAAGGTAGAGTTTCACCTCTCATCCTCATGAAGTACAACGGAAACTACCTTCTTGCTTCGCACCTAGAAGTCACAACCAAAGAATATATATGCTCATGGTTAAAAGTTTATATTCAACAAAATTTTCCACTCCAGGATTTCTAGAATGCAGTTTATCATGGCTACGTTGCAAACTTTAACCAATGCACATGAGTAAACAAAATAAGGTAAAAATATCACAATGAAGGGGACCTTTCCAGTAAAGGAAACCAGACAATAATTAGACATGATCAACACATCAATCCCATAACACATGGCATACAGTAGGCAAAAGAGTCAAGTGCTGGCACTAGATTGGTTTGATGGAGAAACTTATTAACACCTTGAACAGATATCTGCGCAAGCAGTTGGGCACTGGTATTAGATTGCATTAGGGAGATGCTCAATACTCAGTTGAACATTTATTTTACACAGGTCCCATACATATAGCAACGGCATGAGGATTAGGAATCTGTTGTAACATCAGCAGTAATCTGTTCTAAAATCAGCAACAGCAATCTCACTTTTTATGCCACGAAGTTTATGAAAAAAATCTGTTCTTGCAATTTGTTAAGCACACATGTGATGAATTCTTTGTATCAAACCTATTAATTCACCCAAGACAACTATTAAAAAACATTTGTAGAAATCTTTCTTTCTGAACCTTAGATTCCCAATGACAACTTCATTGATCTAATATGATAGAAGAATACCAGATATGAAAGCATCCTCAATGAAAAATCAATTGAAATGATGAAATTTGAATTACCTCAGAATTTGGTCCATCAACTTCCACACAATCACTGTCATCATCATCTGTCCTGTTTTTTGGTGCAGGAGATGAAACCCATGGCTGAAAAGATTTAGGCCAACTAGCATGCTGCAACAATTAAACAGTCACAACATTTCACATTTTAAAGTTACATTTAAAAAAATGAATGAGAAATCATCTAAAATTTATCCAAATCTAGTGAATCCTAAACAGTCTCGAAGTTGAAACAAACCAAATAGTATAATAGATTTCTTTGCATGTGGAAAACAAGATTTACACGCAATGCCTCATTATAGACCCATTTTCTAGCCTAGCTTGGAGAATGTGAATAATTAAGCTTCATTTAAAAAATTCACTTTGACATCTTGTGTGTACTTGACTTGCACTCATTCAGGATGATACAGCCACTTTCATTTTTGTGCATCTATTGTAAGAAGGGGAAGTGCATCTAGCTATTGAATAGTCCACTGCCCTTAATTATTCTAGGGAAAAAGGAAGTCCTGAATATAGAGAGTGCTTGAGAATTAATTATTTTGATAAACGATACAGCTGCAAAAAAAAATGATTCGAAGCAACAAGGCAATGTTTTGTTTCTTGGACTGAATTACATAGAGATAATATTGACCTTCCAGCTCTCCTTTAGTGGTTCTCTTCCATCTTTCCTTGTGTCCACTGATCTTGCATATTCAACCATTGTGGGAGTATAACCTGAATTAAAATGTTTCATTAACACTTTGTAAGACCAATACCTAAGACTCGAGGTTCAGTCTTGCACTCATTGACAATGGTGCCTTTGTCAAAAAAGATCCTAGAAACTCTTATCATTATGGCCACATTTATGTGAACAGGTGGGCAATGGTAGAACTATGTTGCTAGACAACACTACCAGAAATACTGCAGGTTAGTTTGTCAAAATATGGAATTATGGTTCACTACTGACACCAATTTACAAATTACAAATGACAGTGTGCTTTCTTCCTACATCAAATCATTCATCAATTGATAAATGAACTAGTCATACCTACTTATTATCTCAGCAGAAAGACCTAATGAACAGAAGGAAGCTACAAACATAGTGTTAATGCACACTATTCATAAGTCTTATAAAAAGGAATAAAATTTGGGAAGGAAAGACTTTCAGGCACTCATGAGGCTAGTCTGAAAACTAATTTAACAACTCCATTGCACACATACATAGTTAATATTAGGCCTCTTTGTCAACTCTACTAATTATGCCAACTCTGCTCATTAGTCACTCTGAGTGTAGCATTCAATTGAGTGAGCTTTGAACCTTTAAGGGTTTTTACATTTAGCATACGGAACAAAATTTCAATAAACATTTCATTTTCTGTATAATGCAAAGAATGTGTTTAAATAATCTCAAAACTAGCATTCATCCTCCATTGAACCATTATTTATATGAAGATATGAGCAAATGGGCAATGGAAGAAACATGTTAACAGACGACAAAGCCAGAATTACTCCTGGTTTGTCCGTAAAAATATTGAATTATGGTGCATAACTGACTCACACTTACAAATAATAAAGTGATCTCTACATACATCAATTCATTCAGAAATTGGTGCATGAACTAGTCACCACTATTTATTCTATTTCCAGTAACTATTATCTCAGTAGCAAGAGTGCCCACTTTGGTCTGGTAAGACAGAATAAAAGTTGGGAAGAAAAGAATTTCAGGCACTCTGTGAGGCTAGCCTGAAACCTAATTTAACTACTCTATTGCAGGAGCTTTAAGATTTTCTTTATAGGGCAAGCCATAAAGTGCAGCATTAAGGTAGACAAGAAACTTGAAGACCACAACAGGCCCAGGAGGAGAATTCAAAGCTGACGAAGCACATCAAAAAATGTCTAACCAGAGTCAGTTTTCCAAATAAGAAAAAATGGTTTGAGGCTGAAGCCTATTCTACTTAAGTAGATCTAAAAAAATAATAGTTGACACCCTTGTGCTTGGCTTCCAAATAGCAGCTTTTAACGCAAATAGAATAGGGCCTTGAGAATTAATTTTTTGTGTGCATTCTTTTCTTGAATTAAGGTTATGCCTCATGTGTGTATCAAGATGCTTTGCTCCATTTCATCCATTGAAAATAAGATCTTGTGTGAAGTTCCCATCTTCAGCTAGCATGCATTTTCCTTTTTAAAGGCAAATTGGTCTAGTGATTGTTCCTCTGAAATTATATTAAAAATTCTTGAAGCTTTTATTTGCAGGTTTATAGAGCTTCCTGAAAACAAATGACCTGAAACTCTTGTTTGGATAAATAGGAGATCCTTGGGAAGGAGTCATGGCCTTCCATTGTAAAAATTCCCAAGGGCCAATCAGAACAATGAATTTAATGACCAAGAATATTAGAATTTGGAATTTTTTCATTTGGAGTATAGTTTATTTATTATTATAATGATAAGGATGTCCAGCAAAATCATCTGGGGGATGTTGACCAAGTCTTAATGTGAATGAAGAATCTTTTATATCATTCACGGAGTCTCTCATTCATCAAAAGTTAAAACAATGAACTGAATGACCCTGTACCATACAGTCAGCAATGCTTAGAGGGCCATTATTAGTTAGGAACAAAAAAATAACATATACCAAGAAGGGAAATGATCTCAAGTACAAATTTTATGTAAGATAAAGGAGAAGGTAGCTTTTTGGGGGTCACTCCCAAGAAAGACATCAATTAAGCATATGAGACATAACCTTCATATAAGAGATGCCATGGCAGCACTACCTACACTGGATAAGTGAAATTCCCTATACCATGTTACTTTCCACAAGGAGAAAATTAAATTTCCTAGTTGACTTTGATAAAAAAAATTGTTTTATTGTATAAAAGCATGCTGAACAAGGAGATTCATTTAACTTTTCCTTTCTGGCAAATCAAAAAATTCCATGGAAGGTAAAGCACTCAACACAATCACGTAAGCCTCGAGGAATTTCGTGAACATTATTTAACAGGAAAAAACAAGTATAGTACCTTTTTAGTGAGCTTCATTTGATCAGGTAAAGAACAAATATCTTACCTTAAGCCAAAAGAAGAATCCCCGCAGCAAAGTTAATTTATCTTCAGGAGAAGTGGCTGAAACCAACCTGTCAGACAAATCTGTTTGAAATTTTACAACATGTGACTTAATCAGAAAAGATTTGAAAGTGATATCTTTCCCAAGACAAACAAACAAATTATAACCAAATTATCCACTATCTAGTTTAATTCAACAAACAGCTATTGTCCAGTTCAGATAATTACTACTACATTGCTCATGTCATATGGTCTGTGAAAGAGAAAACAATGTTGTGGTTGAGCTGAAAAGTGAATGATATAAAATGCGCTGTGAGAAATTTTGACAGCTATAAGGCCAGATACTCTGGTCCTCAGCCAATCAAGCAAGGGTTATGAATAAGTTCCTTCCAGTAAAACAGGAAACTTATCTCGACGCCACAATAAAGCTATCAAATTAACAAACAAACAAATTTTGACCAAATTATCCACTGTCTAGTTCAATTCAACAAACAACCATTGTTCAGTTCATATAATAACTACTACTTTGCTCATGTGATATGGTCTGTTAAAGAGAAAACAATGTTGTAGTTGAGCTGAAGAGTGAATGATACATAATGCACTGCAAGAAATTTTGACAGCTATAAAGGGCAGATACTCTGGTCCTCAATCAATCAAGCAAGGGCTTATGAATAGGTTCCTTCCAGTAAAACAGGAAACTTATCTAGACGCCACAATAAAGCTATCAAATTAACGAACAAAAAAATTATAACCAAATTATCCACTGTCTAGTTCAATTCAACAAACAACTATTGTTCAGTTCATCTAATAACTACTACTTTTCTCATGTGATATGGTCTGTTAAAGAGAAAACAATGTTGTAGTTGAGCTGAAGAGTGAATGATACATAAATGCACTGCGAGAAATTTTGACAGCTAAAAAGGGCAGATACTCTGGTCCTCAGTCAATCAAGCAAGGGCTTATGAATAGGTTCCTTCCAGTAAAAGAGAGAACTTTAGATACCACAATAAAGCTACCAAACTTCTTGTTAGGGAAATTTTGTTCCTTCTAATTATGCATGCCATTTTTTATTTTAATTAACAGCTCTGCTGTCAAAGAAATCAGCAAACAGTTTTCCTTTTACAATAGAGGCCACATTTTACCTTTTCACTTTCCACCAATGCTAAAAATCTTATCCAATCCAATCAAGACTTCACAAAATTGCATTCCCACATATGTTGATTTGTAACTAAGTAGCATAACAGATTACAACTCTGATCAAATTTATATAACAAAATCATGAATGTTTAAGGGGCATATGGCTCACCTTTTGCAGCTTCCCAAAATAAATAATGGATAAGCTTAGTCAGCTAGAAAATTCTTAAATGTGATATAAATATGTAGAGTTTGTCAAGGATTCTCAAGCATATATCCATGTACATTGATGGCATCCAACAGAAAGAATCTCTACTTGGAAAAAGATGAAAATAAACTTTTTATTTAAAACATGTGCTCAATCAAAAATTGATCAGAATAATTATTTTCATATAGCATAATCAAGGAAGAACAAGGATAGGCAGTATTGTCAAGTTGCTGTAGAATCGTGTTGTGGCATAAAATGACTGCAACATTCAAATTATGCCCCAGATGTCATAATCCTAGAATGTCATGCCATAGAGACAATAAAAATCACACATGGTCGTTTAAAAATAACATGTACCTGGATGGTAATCCAGATATGAAAATCCTTCATCTTGTGTTTCAACAGAAATAGTCCGTTGACGTGTATGTCGAAATCGTACGATAGGCTTTCGATTGCTTATAGAAGTCCACAATTCATGTAACTCTTGTGTATTGTAAGGTTTCTGGAGAGCAGCCTCAAGATTCTCCTTAAAGTCATCAGATTGACTGAAGAAAGGGATTTCACTGCATTCGATATTTCCAACTGTAGTCACCTGCATGAAAACAACGTAATTATTCCATATGAAGCAGGTTTTACATATTATAGGCCACAAACTCTCTGCAAAGAGATAAATTTCCCATTGAAATAAGAAACAAATCAACATTTCGTGACCTGCTTGAATAGTGTGCATAATTAATCATTATGAACATAAAATCGGAACAAGAGAAAAATGTTATCCAAGTGAATACAACTACATATTTCCTCACATCAGAAGGGCTGCTTGATTCAGGTGAAGGTACTTCTGTTTTGACTTTTTGTTGACTGTAATCCTGTAAGTAAGATTGTCTTTTCTCAGCAGGAAACTCCGATGACTGCAAAGGAACATGTGCATTATTTATTTCTCCACTACATAATAATCTTCTCCTTTTTCTGTTCTTGTTTTCACTACCCATACATTTACAGTTTTCTTTCCCTTCCAAACTGCATTTTTGCTTTTCATTGTTGACATAATTCCAGCAAATTGAACTAGGATCTTCATATTTGACTGTAGTTGTACAGCCATCTTGGACAACTTTTAGGTCAAGGACATATGATAGGCCATCTAATCTTACATTGTCTGTAAAGAATTTGTAGTCCTCATCCTCCATTTCATATTCAACTTTGATTCTAGTACCACATATTTCTGTTTGAATGTTTTCAGAATCAGTTCGAAATATTAATGGAACCTCGAAGTCTTTACACTTGGCCCAAACAGTATCTTTGGCATCTCTGCTAAATGCATTATGTAAAGGTTGGGCCTCTACTTCCACCACATTTCCAGAACCCGACATAGAAGAATCCACATTCGCCACATTTACAGAACCTAAAAGAGAAGAATCCATAATAACTTCAGATTGAGTTTCTACTTTCACTGTGTTCGCACATCCTGACAAAGACAAATCTATATTAACTGCAGGTTGAGCTTCTTCTTTGGCCATGTTTCCAGAATCTATATTCACAGCAAGTGGTGAGTGTGAAAGGGAGCCATTTTCTTCTTGCTTCAACAAATCTTTTGTTTCAAACTGATGTAGAATAGGGTACTCATGTTGAGGCACTAACTTAGAAGTAATGCCTGAAGTTTGAGTAAATGGTGAAGTTGAGACAACTACCTCAGGTGCAGCATCTGAGAATATAGAATGAACTGGAGGGTTCTTCTGGAAAAAATTATTCATAACAGAGTCAGTAATAATTGAAGCCAAATTGTCCTTATGAGAAAATGCTCTGCTGTCATTCGGTAGCTTTATTGACTTCTGTTCTGTGATGCTATCATTTGGTAGCTTTATTGACTTCTGTTCTGTGATGTAGCCTTCAGGTAAATAACTTTTAGGTAGCTGCTTCACTTGCTCTTCACTTAGAGAACCCCGCATACGCTACAAGAAGAGAAAAACAGAGTATCATAGTAAATTAGATGTCTCAAGGCTCAACACTTAATTGTGATTGAAACAATAGTGACAAAAGGAATAAATGCTTCTTGAAAGAGGTCAGAATATTGGATAAATACATCAATTGAAAAATAATATTGCAAAAGGACATTTAAAAATACCTCATTAGTAGTTAATGTGTGCTGATGACCAGTATATCTCAATGGTGGCCTCTGGGAATGCAATTGAAAATCTTCAGGTTTTGTCCAAAAATATTCAGAGCTTCTACACCAACCACGCCCTAGTTTACGACGAGAGATTTCACGAGGAGATTCATGAGTTGTTCTAAAGATGAGAAAATCATGTACATTTGTGAATCCAGCATTCTTAGCCAGATGCAATATCGGTCCTGTGACTTCAAGGCCTTGTTCCTTGCGGCAGTTACAACAGTTGCAGCTGTGCAAGACAGAGGAAAACTAATCAAACTAATCAAACAACGATTTAGACGGACAAAACAATAAAACTGCAGTTCCTCAAACTACTGCTTTGTGTTCAGAAGAAATTATTATAGAAATCCAGTTATCATTGGTCTTATTAGCATCTGCGGGCCATCTGCAGGCCCCTGTATGCTTCCATGCTTCCCACCATCATAACAACAGAGTGCAATAAATTATGTACAGTAAAACATAAATAAAAGAGGAAATGATTGACTGAATATGTATTATATATGTGAATGAGGGGGAATACATTAAGTACAAACAACTGAAGAATATAGGAACATTAGAATAATTCCTGAAAATGTTCAGACAAACCAAATGCAGCAATCATCTATATGAGAACTAATGCTCAGTCGTTAATGCGTTTAATTGCTGCATGAACACAACTCAAGAGAAATTATGCCTAAAACCATTTCCCAATAAAAACAAAGAAAACTATTAATATATAGAAAACTATCACCAAAAATAACTTATGTTACTTATCCCCTCAAAATTCATTGAAAGAGTAATATGATAACCAATCAATTGTTGTCAATGATAAAACAGTTTATAGATTGATTGAATGCACACGGGAAAAATGAAAGGACAGATTTGAATGCAGCTATCAGACAATTTATTTTCCCCCTCTCAAGTTGAATTATTGATGTCAATACAGTAGTTTTTTAGCATGCATGCATTACATCCTAAGTTACAAGTTCAGATATGCCAGTATAGCAATACAAATTGGTGTTGGGTTGAAATATCCTTTCTAAGGCATTCAATGTAAAGACATGTAAAAGCATAACCTATCGCAGATTATATTGAAAATTCATGATAACAACAGAGCCTGTAAAGTTATTTAATTGATTTTTATAGAAGACATCTCATTCATTCTAAGCTTATTATATATTAAACGAGTACCAAATATTACTTACAGAAGAGGCGTTGAAAGAGAAATACTTGAATAAGCTATCCCATTTTTATTGTCTCCTTACAGTATGCTCAGAAAACTGATGGTGATTTACAGCCTAGTCGGCTATCAAATGATGAGTAAGTGCTGGACTCTTCTTCACCTACAGCTGTGATTCACTCATACACCTGCAATCTCTTCATGCAAGAGCTGCTAACCAAATCTGTCCTGTGTTTTCTTTCCAAACACTAACTCTCAGAATCAGGTGACTACCACAGCATCAGCGGCTCATATTCCTCCATGGACGAAGCTTGGGTGGATGTCCAAGTTCACCAGTTACCAAGGGCTTCGTCCTGGTAAGACTGTAATCGTAAGTTGCCGATTCGGGAGTGGATGCAGGATGCGGGTGCGTGGATGCGTAAAAAAATTTTTTGGGGGGGGGGATGCGGGTGCATTTAGATAT
>MU223225.1:6982431-7012139 GCA_018584345.1 Thuja plicata
TTCCAATATGGTGATCTTACCAAGTTGAAAGGAAGACCATTGGCATAGAGGCAACGTGCAATGGCTTCATCAGCACACTCTCTTGCCTCCATTTTAAATGCAGTGTCCAATGGACCTCTTTTGCGGGTTGTAATTTCTACTTCTTCCTCGTTCTCTTCTGATACAGGCACTTGCGAGAATGGATGTTTGGAGGATTGAATTGGTTCAATGGGTAATTGTGTTTTACTTTTATTGTTTTCGGATGGAGGTTGATAAAAACTTTTTTTGGATCTTTTAACAATATTATCAACAACCTCTTGTTCTTTTACATATGACACTATTTGTGCGCCTGACATTCCTTTCCCACTTGTGCCTTTACACATAGCCATCCCTTTACCAGTAGGGCCCATGAAATGAAGTTTGACCCGGGAATATGAGCTATTGAATGCTTTGCCTTTGTTACTTTCACAATATTTACACTTCCAAATATATGAACCACCTCCTGCAACCTGTTGTATTCTTGTGGTATGTCTCCATAAAGGAGATCCTACATCAATTTTGAAATTATCACCTCCTTCCCCTGCCATTGAACTTTGACTACCGGTGGTGGCCATTCTTGCACAATACAATGTAATTTCTTTCTTTGCTAATAAGATATTAAGAAATTAAATAAACTTAAATTAGAAAACAACTATGAACATCAACCAAATAAGTGCAAAAACATGATACAAACATACTAAAATGGATAGGTAAACTTCTTTCTTTACTTCTTTTTTAAAAAAAATTTAAAAGAATTTGAAAAATTTCTTCCCAAACTTGAAAAAATTCATCAAAATCTCAAAAAATCCATTAGAGGACTCAAGAATGGGATCAAATGCTTACCTTAGATGATCAAATAATAAGCAATAGAGTACGAATTAATCCTCATCGATGCCTTATGAAAGCTTCACAATCCAAAAAGGATCGAACAACCACAAAAGCCTAGATTTTAGGCAATTTTCCTAGTAGATGAGTTTGCCACTTTGCTGGGAAGATTATGTTGCCTTTATCTCATTAATTTGCCGAAGGATAAGGGAAAAACCCAAAGGCCCCACTCATGACTGAAAAATAGGGGCAACTTCAGTGGAATTTGAAACATTAACATCTCTTTTTATTTAATTATCGCCGAAGCCTAGGAGACCATTTATTACAAAGACTTGGCAATTTATTTTAAATATAAAAAGGACGTTACTAGAGAGGGAACATTACATGGGTGCATTTTGGGTACATCCATACAAAAACATAAAATACATAAATATATACAATTTGCAGCCTAAGAATACCAGATAGTATGCATGTAATAAACAGAACCATCATAAAATTGAATATACGACTTCAATGTCTATTCGTCAAACAACAATGAAACAGCTTATGCAGAAATGTTGGATTGCACAGCAATACAGACTTGCACAAGAACAGTGATCTGCACAGGAACTGCTTGTGCAACAACAGTGGCTTGCACAACAACGGCACAGAAACAACTTGTTTTTGTGTTTCAATGTGTTTAGAAATAATTTTAGAGTTAGGGTTGAATTTTTTTATTAAATGGTCAAAATAGAATAGAAGAATGGGTTCACCCTGGGTCCTATAAATCAGAGTTGGATTAATTCAGGTACATTCAAATTAGAAAAAAATAAAATAAATTAAAACAAGATGTTGGACATTGGGTTCTGCCTGGGTTCACCCCTGGGTCATGCAAAATGGCCCGAGTTTGCCTGGGTACACTCTTGTGTATTGCAATGGATTCTGAGGTTCCATGGGAGATGATGACTCTTCTTTGCTAATCATGAGACTAAACAGATAGGAAAGAAGAGGACAACCAAGGCAGTTGTAATAGTGATGAATTCTTCCCATTTCAGATGTGAAGACTGTTTTATATGATGTGTTTTCCAAGATCATGAATGTGATCCTCAAGTAACTTTAAAGTTTAAACGTAACTTTTATTAAGCTAAAAAGTAATCAACTCCATTACTTTGTAAGTTTGTCACAACATATAAATTTTTAATTCTTAGTTTATCATTTACTTTTTATTTATTGTTAACATTCAATTTTTTATTAATTTCAATTTAATATTTTCAAACAATTTTAACTTATTAAAATTTAAGACCTTTGGTTAGGGTTCAACACTTGATGGACAAGGGAAAAACCAAATAGGTTATCTATATGAAACCATTCAACAACATAATATGAACCATTTGGCACATAATTGATTGAAGATGGAACAAGCAACTTTGCAACAAACACATGCATCAGCCTATTACTTGAACTGCAATTTTTTCTTCTCCTATTCCTTATAGTTATTGAGGAGGTTATAAATGGACCCAACACATACATAGAAGATAACACTTAAAGGAAACCTTAGAGACACAATTGTTAATGAGTTACTGCCATACAAGGGTGCTTAGTGGAGGTCATTTTCTTCCCACAGTTCACACCATTCAGAAATCGATGTTTCATTTAGATCGGCCCCCAACCAACATACTAGTATTTATTTGGAGCATGGTATCAAAGTTAGTTGTGTAAGTTGCTTTGGAGGAAAAGACCTCAACCAAATGTGGCATGAGGGGAAATATGTCCACAATGTCTAGCAGGGAAGTATGTTAACAATGGCAATCTACTTCTAGAGATTGTTTGTATAGCCCCTTTGTATGGAGCATGAATATAGCAAGCTGCCACTAGCTCGTCCAATTTTCTATAATTGTACCCTGTTGACAATCAGTCAAATTTTAAGGGTGTTAATAAAGACAACAAATCATATGCCCCAAATGTCATCTCTAATGCAAAATATTTAATCTAAAGAATCTCCAAAGATTGATAGCACGGAAGAACAAAGGGAATAGGTTTCCCACATGGGTGAAAATAATTGTTAGGAAAGAAAAATGCCTTCATATCAAATTAACTTTCATACACTCAATAAATTGGTTTAGGATCTAGTTGTAAAGAAACCAAAACAACAGTATAGAATGTCAAAATTGCAAAAGGGATATTGATTATCAAAACAGCTATGCCACCAAATGATAAATCCATTTGGCTTTCAATGCCTGCCAATTACTAGTTAAGTCTATTAAAGGGAAGTTATAAAAGTATACATGATAGTGTTTGCAAGTGAGTAACAACCCACTATGTTTGTACCCGTGTTCAGATGATAGTGTTTACTGCTCAATGTTCAAGCAGCCTAATGTTCCTTCTTGTGCCAACAAAGGTTTTATGTGTTGTTGATCACTTCAAAGGGTTCCACAAACTCTCCATATCTCTACTTCTTCCTACTATGGGGGGCCTCATGAATTGACTATGCAAAGGAAAAGTTCCCTTATCTGTGATGCAAAAAGCACATACCCTTGACAAAGTGGAAGAACCATCAAATCCACTCATCCTGACACCACTATCTTCATCAACAGAAAGTGCACAATTCTCACCGCATATTGTCATGCCAGAAAAATAACTCCTTGCAAGGGCTATTGATTGAAATGGATACAAAAGAAAAAGAAAGTGATTCTCTATAAACGAGTGCCTTTCTTTTGGTCAACTACATTCAAAAGCAATAGAATAACCAGCTTTTCTTGAGACATCATCTTTTTGAGTGCTTGGACCTGATGCAGCGTAGTCGATAACAACTCATATCTTGCTTTTCTGCAAATGCCATGGGGATTCCTTGCTTTTTGGAAGATTGTGAATGTCCTATGCTCCATCACCCTTCTTTACATGAGGTAGCTATAGGGGATGGATCAATTGTAACCATGTCGTTGGACCAACTCCAAGGATTGACCTTAATATATGTCCAATTGTTTGTATGCATAGTACTATTTTTTTTCAGTTTCTCTTCTGAAGTCTAAGATGGTCACTACTTTTGGGAATAATTGATTCAGTCTAGGCAAGTAGACACAATGAAAGGCAATCCTATCTAGCAGCCACTTACACAACAAATAAATTAAAACAAAAAACAATGCTATTTTCATTTCATTAAAAGAAACTTTGCCCTCACAAGCTACAATAAGCTGATAAGAAGCCTAAATCTAACTTTGCGCACTGAGAAAAATTGGCCATGGGCTGATCTACCCATAGGATGGGATTATCCCCCTTTTCTCAGTTACATTCTCCATGACATTCAACAATGAACTATATCTCTAGTTGATGACATTCTATTCCCAATTGACCCAATTTGCATACTGTTGTGAGGTTTTCACACCATCGCCCCATTGCAAATGGGGGCCCTCTTTTTGCATTAGTAGTAGGAGTAGTGGTCTTAGATGCTCTTAGGTGGTCTTAAGTGGTCTTAGTTGGTAGCAATTTTCAAGTCTCCAAGTCTGAGAGTGAGTTTGAGCAATTTTGGACTGCTGGGAAGTCAACTCTGTCTGGGATGTAAGCGAAAGTTGGACTAAGCTAGTCATGAAGATGGAGTTGAAACCAAGTGATTTGTGAGGAAATGAGTTAGAATCATTAGAAAATCCTTGTTCCAGCTTCAATTTGACCTTAGAAAGCCAGGATAGGTTGTGAGAGGTAACATTGTTGAAGGCGTGCTGAATCTTGAAATTTGGCTAGGTTTGGAATTTTTTGAAAACCACCAAAATCTAGAATCTTTATTATAACTCCTATGAAGTTAAAACCTATCTCCAACATCCTGATAGTGTCTATATAAATATAACTTAAAGTAATAAATGTAACTTATACTTAAATGTTATATTTCTATAAATCCTCCCACCCCTCAGCTGAAAAAATGACTATGGACAGTACTAATACAAGAGGGAATCCTTGGAAGTGGCAGAATTCCGCCACCTTAGAGGATAAAATCCTCTTATCACCTCAAATCCTGCCCCTAGATAGGTAAGGCCGAAGTTGTCTTAGATGACCAAAATCATATGCAAAAGGGAAAGAAAGTAATCAATTAAGCTGAAGATGAACCAAGTCGGAGGAAAGCAGAGTAAAGTCAAGAATTCCTCAGGGATGACAGAATTTTGCCATCCCCGAGGATAAAATCCTCTTCCACCTAAGAATTCCGCCTTGCCATGATGAGGGTCAAACACCACCTAGCCTTTTCAAGTCGCCAAATAATGGACAAGGAGGTTGGCATGATTTAAGAATCAACTCTTTGTTGAGTTCAATTGGGAAACGATGCAAATCTGAGATGCATGGGATTGGAAAGGTGACTGAAAATCCTCAAGCAAGCATGAATTCCATCTAGCAAGGAGGAGAATCCTGAGACACTTCCAATTTCTGCCACGAAATGATAATGCTAAAATTTGCTTTCAAAACATTTACATGAGATCGTGAAAGGGGGAATGGTAGGCATTTGGAAGTAAAGTTAGAAGTTCAGGCTAAGAAAAGATTCCTCAAGGATGGCGGAATTCCGCCAATTCCGCCATCCCTGAGGAAAAAGTCCTCTTCCCAACTAAAATTCCGCCTTGCACATAATGGTGAAACATGAATGAAACTTTCTCTCTAAGAGCAAAATGAAGATCAAAACAATTTGAGAGTCGAGTCTTGGACAAATTCAATGAAGAATCGAAGTATGCAAATGAAGTAACTCCTCAGGGCTGGCGGAAATCCGCCATCCCAAGGATAAAATCCTCAAGCATGTAACATTTCAGCCAAAAATCAAGAGGCTCGACCAAAAGATAATAGGTAGCAACTCCATGGAGATTAAACATTTTTTTTTAAATCATTATCAGATCCTGTACAAGTCGGCCTGCATTGAAAGAGGTGCCTCTTCAAACTTAAGTCGCCTATAAAAGAGGGTGAAACAAAATTATTTTAACATCAAATCATACAAAGTTTCCTCTCTACTGTATACAGCGAAATAGTCTCTAATTGGCAGCGATCTCTTTCATGATCTTGAGCAGCAGAATCCTCATAAACAGTAGGGAATTGTTTCACATAGGGTGGCGATTTCTTTAAACAATTTCAACAATTCTGAAGTTTCAGAGATCAATAATTTTGGGCAAGGCAGATTCATCCTTAAAGTTCTGAGATAGGAAGGGTGGTAGGAGAAGTAAAATCTGGGCATGTCATACATTGCAAAACTCATTTAGAATCCAGATTTTGAAAGAATTTGTTTCAGATTGCAAGAATAAGATTATTTTATCAAAAATAGAACATGGGGTTTGCAAGAGAATGGAAGGATTAGTCTTAAACTTAAAGAAATCCTTGAGTAAATCCTTTTGTTTGGTATTAATTGATTTCATGAGATTTTCAAATTACTTTCATTCCATTACTTCTAGGAACTTAATGCAACCTCTTTCTTGTTGTTTTGCAGGGTGAATTGTTGAAAAGGAAGCGAGGAGTGGCTTGGAAGGTGAGAGATAGAAACTCAAGACTTCAAGCAAGCTCAAGCCCAAGACTTCAAGCAAGAGGAGATAGGCTAAGCTCAAGGACTCCGAATGAGAAGAAAGGATTCTCAGTCAAATTATCAATGGACAAATTCAAGTCAAGGTTCAAGTTTGCAACTGCAAGTTCAAGTCATAGCAATGAGAAGATTTTGAAATGAAGATGGAGAAAGTTTGAGAAGATGAAGCAATTTGAGAATATGTCATCACAATTGAGGACTTGACAATGTTCAGTATCAAGAGATATTTTCCCTTCAGCAAAGGATTGATAAAGTCTACAAGATGAGGATGATGAGGTGGCACCTAGTTGTCTTCTACCAATCAGGAAATTTCAGTTACACATGTTTCAATCACATCATGCCAGGTGTACAATTTTCTCATTGGCTTTCAAAAGCATTGTAATTTTCTTATTGGCCCACAAGATGGTGCTTTCATGTAATTGGTTGATAATGTGGCAACCCTAATTAGGGTTTGTAGGGATTAATCTTGGCCCTTGATCTTGAATTGATTTTGGCCCTTCATTGTAATTGAACATCTATAAAAGGCCAAGGCCTTCTCATTTGTAGGGTGCTAGATGGTATAAGCATTAGAATAAAGAGCTAGAAGTAGAGGTAGGCTAGCTAAGGGTGAGACTTGTTGAAATTGTTGCCATAATGCTATTAAAGTGATTGATGATTCATTGTTGGTCTTCATGGTGAATCACTTAATATTGCTTTGAAGTGTTGCATGGTATCCTCAATCTCTCACTTGGAGTAGATTTCATTTCATGTTGAAGTAGCTTAGTTGGATGAAGGAAATTGTGGATGTTTACTTGCTTGACTCGAAAAAAAATAGGCCACTAGCCTCTTGTTGATCGTAAGTGTGCCGTGTGTGGTAAGCTATTGATTGTACTTAACTTCAATTGATATTCAATCTTTAGTTTGCATCCATTGATGGGATTGAAGAGGAGATATTGATTTGAAAATCATTTGAGTATACCTTAGAAGCTTGCACTAGGTGGGTGGAGTCGCTGACAAAGTCGCATCTAGTAGAGTCCAAGTTCATCCATACTTCCTTAAATCCATAGTTAGAAGTAGAAGTAGTAGAAGTTAAGTTTAAGTTCAAGTTGAGAATTCAAGAGTTGAAAAATGAAAATATATTTTCATTGCACATTGTTAAGCCAAATCTTTAGAAATCCAGTTGATAAGTCTTGAATGAATAGCGTAAGTCTCCCTAGTGATTACCAGCAAATCACATTATTTCACTGAGTGAGTATCCACAATTGAAGGAAACTTGAATTCATTTCATGATTTTACTTTGCAAGGTTAGCATGAGAAGTGACCTGATTCAAGAGAGGATTGAGTATCTAGTGTTTCACGTTGAAACGTTGGCTGTTTGATTCTACATGTTGTAGTGGAACAATACCCAAGCAACCCTCTCTACGGGAAAATTAATCAAAGACTTGTTTTCTTTTTCCCCTTGATTTTGATCTTTCCCGATGGTTTTCCAATCCTATTCTTGTTCCAGAACAGCTTGTCATTTGTCCATACACCTACCCACGTTTTTGTGCATGGTTGACACTCATGCAAAGGTATGGGTTTGTTTTTGTGGTTCTAAACACCTCGTGGATAATGTGTGAAAGGAGCCCAATCATTGAAATCTGACCATTCACCTTCCAAATTGATTGGCTTCATGTTGGGCTGTTTAAAAATAAGATTCACGTTTTCTCAATTCCCCTTCAAAACATGCACCCCATTTTGATAGGATGGAAGCACAATATAACACAAAGTGATCAAATGCCAAATGTCCTAGCGTCAATGTGTGAAAGAAGCCCAATCACTAAAATTTGAACTAGTTGCCTTTGTGTTAGGCTGTTTAAAAACAAGATTCACGTTTTCACAATTCCCCTTCAAAACATGCACTTCGTTTTGATAGGATGGAAGCACAATATAACACAAAGTGATCAAATGCATAATGTCCTTCTAGGGTCAATGTCATCATACATCACCTTTAATAGTTATCATTTTTGTTTGTTGCCAAAGTCATTTCTATGATGCTAAAGTCGTGGTCACTACTGAAGTGAAAAGTACTGCTATTTAAGTGTCACCCACATATTCACGTTCCTCTCAAAAACTTATGCAATTTTTGCAAAAGGGCAAAAAGATGTGAAAAGGACAAAGCAACACCACCCTTAATGGTTTTGCCTCTAGCCCCCATAATTTGTTTTTTCTTAGAAACATCTCTAACCATATGGAAATATAAGGTTCTTTAAAGGTTATTGCTTCCATTGTATAGAATGGATCCCAAATTTCAACCCTAAATTATACAGACCAAACAAATTTCCATATGGGTGAAACTTGGGACACTCCCAGTAGAGTATCATTTTCCTGAAATCTTAGAAGCAATAGGAAACAATATGGGATCCTTCTTAGGTTGTGAAGGTATAACAAGGAAGGACCCAACAAAAGAAGTCAAATTACTCTTAAACATCAATTCTAGCGTAAAATATTTAGAACCCCTGGAACTAACAACAGAGAAAGGAAGTTGGCTCATAAAGTCATCCTTTCACAATGGTATAATAGAGGAAAATCATATAATTTTAAAGACAAGGCACAAGTCTAAAAGGATTAAATCTATTAAGTCTACTCCAACTCCAAAAGTGCCCATAAAATTCAACATGGAAATTGGAGGGTTTGTGGTGGAAACCTCGACAGAAAAACTTAATATATTGATAGAGATTAACCCCACAATTCAGAAAAAACCAAGATCTAAAGCATAAAGAAAAAAATCTATAGCACAAAGAAAAGCAACCCTTCAGCAACTTCTACAAGACACAAAAGTTTTACAAGCAAATATTGAAGAGCAGATTGCTCTTTTAGATCAAGTGGGTGAAGGATTGAATCAAAAACAGCCAATTAATGAAAGGATTAAAGAATATGAGAACATTAATGAAGAGGAGATAGAAGACACAGAAAATCATGTTCCTGAGATTAATGTCAAATATGATGTTCCCTTGGAGTTAGAAGTTGTTTATGATATGATGGGTTTAACTCAAGAGGAGGAAGAGGGTATGGAGGCAGCCTTTGAAAAACAACAACTAATTGAAAAAAAAATGGAAACAATGGATATAAAAGAATTAGAAAAAGAGGAAGAGGTTGAGAATATAGCTCTGCTATCAAAAGAAAAGAATCTAGGGATGACAAATTGGGCATAGCATAGACATGTCAAGGAAAAGAAACCTCAGACTATACCAAATCGGCAAAGAAAAGGGGAAGGAAATCCTCTGCAGAATTAAGATTAAGAGATGGAACAGAAGAAGATCAGACAAAGATCACAACTCTACTAAATGCAGGGAAGGGGAAGTTCCTTCCCAAAGACTCATGAAACTCATAACTTGGAATGTTAGGGGCATGAATGCCCCTAACAAACAGGGTATAATAAAATGTTGTATTTTTTCATCAAAAGCAGAAATCATAATGTTGCATGAGACCAAACTAAATAAACAAGAGATAGAACAGCTCAAAAGAAGGATAGGTGTTTGGCATTCAGAAATGGTGGAAGTTGAAGTAGCGTCAGGAGGGCAGAGAGTACTATGGAATACAAGGGTAACATATGATAAAATAGATAGTCACAGATGTTGGCAGGGTGGCTTCATAAGAAGTCTATACAGCAAGTTGAGCATTATGTTGATTAATGTATATGGACCCATACAAAACAATAAAAAAAGGGAGGTGTGGGAAGAAATCGAAGCATTCCTAAGAAATTATCCCAATCAAACCTACATAATAGGAGGAGATTTCAATGCAATATTGGATGTATCAGAAAAAAGTGTAGGCATCACTAAAGAATCACGATCATTAATAAATTTCAAAAATTGGATAAATCACAACAATTTACAAGAAATAAAGATAGATAATGGTTCTTATAGATGGAATAATAGGAGATTAGGCTTCACTAAATAAATCACAACAATTTACTAGAAATAAAGACAGATAATGGTTCTTATAGATGGAATAATAGGAGATTAGGCTTCACTACTATTGTAGAAAAACTAAATAGATTCTTCTTCAAAGGCAACTTGGTTGAATTCCCCTACATCGTCAAATCAACAATTCTTCCAAATCTGGTTCAGATCACTTTTCGTTGGAGTTAGTAATCAATGAAGAGAAAGAACCCAAAAAATGTCCATTCAAATTCGAAAAAATGTGTTTGAAGGATGAAAACTTCATCTCAATGATAGAAAAATGGTGGAAGGAAGAAAAATCCCAAGGATCAAAGACATTTTGTTTCATATCATACTTAAAAGCCATAAAGAAGAAAATTCTAATATGGAACAAAGAACAATTTGGGAACATATTTGAAGTTAAAGAGAAGATAGAAAAGGAAATATAAAACTTAAATAATGAGCTAATTTAAAAAGTATTGATCAAGAAAAGTTTATATAGAAAAAAGAATTACTAAACAGATATAAAGACATTCTAGCCAAAGAAGAAATATTCTAGAGGCAAACATCCAGAGAGATATGACTAGAAGAAGGTGACAAAACTACAAAAAAAATTCACAATAGCACCAACCAAAGAAGAAACATAAATAGGATCATAGAGAGATGGGGAGATTATGGAAGATCCTTCAAATATAGCAAAAGAGGCAGTGAATTTCTACCAAAATATCCTCAACAATTGGGAGGGATCAGACTCATCAGCTCAAGAGAAAATACTAACATCCCAAAATTAATAACAGAGGAACAAAACAATATGTTAAAAGAAAAATTCACAAAATCTGAAATTGAAACAGCAGTAAAACAAATGCATCCGGATAAAGCATCGGGCTCGGATGGATTCCCACCATGCTTTTGTCAAGAATGTTGGCATTTCCTAGGGGATGAATTATCAGAGGCAGTAGCAAACATGAGGAATTCGGGAAGAATTCTAAACAGAGATAAACAACACATTTATTACATTGATCCACAAAAAAGAAAAGATAGAAAACATGGATGATTATAGGCCAATATCATTATACAACACCATATATAAAATATTGGCTAATAGGCTAAAGAAAATCTTGCCAGATATATTATCGTAGATGAACATACAGGTTTTGTCCCAGGGAGATCTATTTTTGATGGGATAATCATAGCACAAGAGGTAATCATTATGGCAGAAGCATTAGGAAGGACCATCACAAAAACTCAAGAAAGAGAACAAATCAATGGAATAAAAGTGACGAATGATTTAGAACCTATTATACATCAGCAATTTCCAATGATACAATGCTCTTTGGGGAAGGAGACAAGGAGGAAGCAAGACAATTCAAAGATATACTAATGGGTATTCAAGGGCTTCAGGGCGACAGGTAAGCCCAGATAAATCATAAGTTTTCTTCTTCAATGTAAATCCTAGGAGCGAGATGGAGATATGCGATATCCTAAACTTCAAAAAAGGAGAGCTTCCATGTAAATATCTTGGGTTGCCTCTGGACAAGGGAACAAGAACAAACAAGATGTGGGATCATATACTCTCAAAAGTTGAAAAAAAAGTGGAGTCCTTGAAAGGTAAATGGTTGACAATAGCAGGAAAAGCCACTGTGTTAAAGACAATCCTTCCAGCTATCCTGATATACCAAATGTCGTGTATATCTCTTCCCTCGTGGGCAAATGCTAAATTTGGAAAAAAAAAATAAGATCTTTCTTTTGGTAAGGAGTTGCAGCAAAGAAGCTAGCACCAATAGCTTGGGAAAAAATCTGCAAACCAATCAAAGAGGGGGCATAGGAGTCAAACGCCTGACAGATCAAAATAAGGCTCTGGGGGTCAAGTTGGTTTGGAAAATGTATAAAGAACCATCACTAAAGTGGGTCAAAATCCTAAGCCATAAATATCTGAATGGAAATAACCCCTTAAGCATCTTTAGAACGGAATCACCTCCAAAAGGTTCCAGAGTGTGGAACTTTATGATGGAATGCAGAGAGATAATAATGAATAAGCTAACCTAGGATATAGCCACAGCCTACAGGTGATCAAGCACTTTTTTGGAGTGACTCTTGGGGAGGATATACAGTCTTAGAAAACCTTATAAGAAATAACAATATTAAGGAAACAATGAAACATCAGTGGGGCGGAAAGGTCAAAGATTATATAGAATTCCGTAATGAAGATCCTTTGCAAGGATGGAAATGGAAATCCATGGATAACCTGAATCTGCCAAGAAATGAAATAGAAACGCTTAAAAGGATATTGGAAGAAAGGAAATTAACAATACGAAAAGGAAAAGACAAGTTGGTATGGGCTGAAGCAAAAACAAGGGAGTATAATGCAAAAGATGACTACAAGTATCTGATCAAAAAATAGCAGAATCCCACAACAGAAATACCAATAGAATTATGCTGGAGAAAACAACGCCTTCCAAAAGCAGGCATGTTTTCTTGGGCTGCCCTTCAAAAGAAAATACTGACAGCAGACTAGTTCACCAAAATAGGATTCAAAGGACCAACTAGATGCCCATTATGTGAGAAACGTGAAGAAACAACTAACCATTTATTAATGAATTGTCAATTCACCAATAATTGTTGGATTTGGCTATGCAATAAGTTGGGATGGAAATTAGCTTTGCCTAATGATTTGCTAAGCCTTTTTCAAAGTTGGCCAAACATCCACAAAAATAGTCTATAAAGTAATCTATGGATTGTAGCACCCTCAATTCTAATTTGGTAAATATGGAAAGAGAGAAATAGAAGAATCTTTCAAGAAAGAAAAATGGGTTGCGAACAACTACTCAACAAGATAGAGGCGGCCATAGTGGAAATCACAAATAGCAGATTATTATCTCAACCACAAAAGAACACAGCATTCATTCCTTGGGATGAAAAACTCAAAGTTAGATGGCAGGGTCTAAAAATCCCCTCATACGTAGGACAAGGGGGTCAAGATAGTAAACAAAAAAGATCTAATTGCAAGTGGTCTCCACCTAAGCAAGGGTGGCACAAGCTAAACTTTGACGGAGCCTCACGAGGAAACCCAGGAGCATCAGGGATAGGATGCAGTATCCACAATTGAGACAAAGAAGAAGTAGCTAGACTAGCAAAGCCTATTGGTATAGAATCAAATAATCATGCTGAAATGATAGCTCTAACAGAAGGATTGCTACTATGTAAGGATTTACAAATTGAGAAACTAGAAATAGGAGATTCAACAATAGTAATTAATGCTATTAGAAAGGGGACCACACCAAACTGGAAGCTGAAAGCTATGTTGGAAAGAGCACTAGAATTACTAAAACATTTCAAAAAAACTATTGTTAATCATATATATAGAGAGGGGAATATAATAGCGCAAACAAATTGGCAACATAGGGAGCGTATGGGGAATACACAGAGTATTGGATAACAAAAACAAGTTCAGAGAAAGGTATAACACCCCAATGAACAATCAAGTAGATATCAAAGAAAATCATGACCAATTTCCATAACCACGGTCTGGGAATCAGGCAAATTCTGAAAACCATAGGGAACAAATTTTGGCTCTCTGAATAAATCCTGAAGCAAATATCGATGCCCAAGCAATTGTAGAAACTCGGGGTGGATTCCAAATTCTAGCATTCACAAAATTCATGACCCAAACCCTAAAGGCTAAAACCATTTAGAAGCCCTGCAAGTAGAAATGCATGACAGCAGAGTAAAACTCTACTAATAGCTTAGAGAAAACAAATAGGAGGAATTAATTATGGAGGAATGACAGCTGATTATCTAGGTTGTGACGAGTGAAGATCCAGGTAACGGAGTAATGGGAACCATATATATATATAAACATAAGTATATAAATATAAATATATATAAGTTAATATATACATAATATAAATAAAAAATATACATATGTATAACTATATACATATATATTAATATACATAACATCCTTAAACACTCTTTAGTATACAAAGCCAGGTCCGGCAAGGACGATATCTTTAGTAATTTAAAAATAAAATATAACGGTAAGATAAGATAATCACTTAGACAAGGAAAAATCAGTCAAGCTACATAAGTTGCGCAAAGTAGACATGGAACCAAAAGGAAGGATCTAGAAAATATAATAGAATTTAATTAATTTATGGAAAGAAGGAAAGGCAATTATTTCCTGAAGTGCATTTCATAAAACGCGTTAGAAACGTCACCCCACACATGTCGCTGCAAGTGGCAACGTTTTTCCTGATTATCCTGACTTAAAATCATTACAAGAAATTTAATGAGCATTTTGAACCATAAGAGTGAAGAAAAGAAAGACAGAGCTCTCTCTATGCATAAGGCTTGGAGACATCAAGGTTTGTAGCCATGAAATCCAATCTGTGACTTAAATCAACAGATGATAACAGAATGATGGCATTTTATGGAGAGATTAAGCACGAGAGATGAGGTATAGTTCTAAACGACACAGACAATTTAGCTAGCAAGGTGGTGAGGGAGATTTTGGGTGAGGAATTCATCAAGTATGAGCACGACTTCAGAGTTAATTGTGACATACCAGCCACCTTCGTCTCCATTGTACTGGTAGTGGGACTTTCGAAAGATGAAGCAGAACAACTATGCAGAAGGGTTTTTAAGAAAGAACTACTCGTAAATTTCAGTATAGCGATCCACAATGTGGACGAAGACTTCATAATACCCTACCCTAAAGATTATCAAGCGCCAACAGGGCAAAGGGAGGTGATCAACATTACAGAGGGTGTGATAAAATGACCAATTCTGATAATAAAGGATGTTAGGGCTTTTGAAGAGCGCAAGCCAGACATAGTTAGAAACATCAACTTCCTTCAGAAATGGCTGCATTTAAAGGAAGTCATAGGAAATCTCTGGTGGATGAATTACCTAGTAGAAGGATGGGAAGCACCATCAACAATCTCAAATATGGAGGTGGAAAGGATACAAGTTCTCCTTCCAGTGATAATTGGGGGAGGAAGAACCAGGGGCAAATCAAGGAGGGCAGCCAAAAAGCATAATTCCAATCTAGTAGAGGACGACGGAGGACCATCTAGCCCAACCATTGCGAACCCAAACACAGCAATGGAGGATGCACAGTCGTCTTCTCCAATCGGTGTGAGCCCTCCTCCCCATGAAATATGTGAATATGTTGACTGTAGCCTCCTGGATTAAGGAGTTAAAGCTATATCTAGGTTAGTATTACTAGTAGATAGTGAGGGCCTAGTAGTCCCAGTTATAGATGTTTATGAGGTTTACCTTTTAACAGAACTGGTTAATTGAACTATACAGGATATTAGATGTTGATCTAGAAGAAGCTGGGAAAGTGGTGTCCCATTTTGTAATATCGATTAAACTATCTCATTTATCAGTCAGTTTTAGTAGGGTTTAGGCTTAATGCCACATTTTGCAAGAAAACAAGATATGGATATCTATATTTTTTATTAGATGGGGATAATCTCAAAGACAATGACAGATATTTTGGTTTTTAATGTATTCAAAAGACTTGTGATGAATAGTTAAGACAATATTTATATATATGGAGTTGTTTGTATTCTTCAAAAAAAGCCTAATATGGGTGAATCAATCATATTGAATTATGGTAATTAGTTATGTGTAGAGTACTTGCATACTTTAAACAATTGGAGATTTAAGTAGATAAATGAGGAACTGGCAAAATAGCAAAACTTCCTGGGTAGGGAGGTTAAATACTGGAAAAAGTAGCTCACAAAGAAAAGCCACGAATGAAGAATGAATTCACTGCGATTCTTCACAGATTCACGACAGATAAAATGATGATTCGTATAGAGGCTAGGAGGGGCTAAACATTGCCATATTGCTACAAAATGAAAACAAATTTGATTAAGTTAGAAGACAATAATCAGCAATATGAAAGAAACAGCTAACATGCTCTGCTATGAACTAGAATATAGAACATAAAATTTGGGATAATGATAAATGATTAAATCAAAGGAAATAAATGATGATGTTATATTTTGTTGTTTATTAGTATAGAGTTTTCTAGATTCTTGTTGATTGCTCGATTTCAAAGTTACAATAAACGTCAACAATCCACCCCTTGTACACATACCATTGTACCTAGTACAAATACAGATGTGGATATGGTACGACCTTGGTATAGTGTGAAAACATATCCTCCAATTTTGTACAACATGTTCTATTTTTAGTGGCTTTTGCACAAAACCCTTTTTGGGCATTTCCAGACGTTTCCTACTCTTTTGGCATTTTTTCCTGCTCTACTTCTCTCCACTTCAGTTCCAACACAACAACATACAGTGAATGGATAGTTTTAATATAGATATAAATGTACATTTTGGTCAGTATTGATTATATAAAATACCAGTAATTTATATTTATTTAACTTTATAATTTTAATTTGTTTTTAAAAGGTAAATCTTTATTTTTACTATTAATACTTATATTTAGTTTTTAGTCCCTTTATTATAAATTATAATTTATATTTATTCAGCATTATAGTTTAAATTTGCTTTTAAAAGTTAAATCTAGATTTTCATTATTATAATTATACTTAGTTACCGATTCGCAGCCTCTAGGGCTGGATGCGCGGACGGATGCACTCTGATCCAGATGCGGATCTGGATGCGCACAGGAAGCGGATCCAAGGAAGCCGGATGCTCTCTGGATGCGTTACAACGCATCCAAAGAGTATCCAGCTGCCCTGAATCCGCTTCCTGTGTTGGTCTGGGCCGCGGATGCAACCGGATGCCCTGTGGATGCACACAGGAAGCGGATCCAAGGCAGCTGAATGCTCTCTGGATGCGTTGTATCAAGGGCAGCCGGATGCTCTCTGGATGCGTTGTGGATGCGCACAGGAAGCGGATCCAGAGAGCATCCGGCTGCCCTAGATACAACGCATCCGGCTGCCCTGGATCTGCTTCCTGTGCGCATCCACAAAAATGGATGCATCTGCGGCCCAAACATGGTATTTTGACATTTTTTTTAAATGTGTCAATAATCAACAATGCTATTTATCTTGTTTCATGAAAAATCGCTATGATGGGAAATGAAATATTTGTGAATAGAGAAAAAAAAGCAAACATAGGAGTTAAACTCAGAAAATGGAATGAGAAAGGCTTGTTGTGCTACTGATCAAAAACTAAATTTGTTGTATACATGAAGTGAGAGATAAGCAACTGATTGCAATCTAACCTTTACATAAAATGTTAATTAATGCACTCTCCCTTATTACAAGTGTTAAATTTTTAGGATAGCTGCAAATGTAATACCGCTCTATGTTGTATGTGTTTTCCAAATGCAACAATCTCTCTTTCATTTATATTGGGAATGAGGCTAGGAGAGACATTATTATTTATAAGAAAGGACATGCCTCTTCCCATTAATTATAATTTAATCAATCTTATAATGTTTCATCAATCAATTATTAATTAAGAATAATAAAATAAATTAATATTGAATATTAAATTTCATATGATTAATAATAATATAACATATATATTATATTATTATTAATCAACATGTATTATATATATTCTAATGATCATACGACTGAAGCTACAAACATTAACACTCCCTCTTAGCTAGGGAGGATGATCAAACAGAATGTGTAGTGGTCTCCTGTGTCAACACTTATGACCCTCACCGTAGCTATACAAAACATCAACACTCCCTCTTAGCTAGGGAGGATAAATCAATCCAATGTCAACACTTATATGACACTTGATAACATCAATCATATGATGTAAGCAATAAAAGCATCATCCTCATGATATAATCAATAGAAACATAGTCTCAAGAAGTGGATTGCCTCCATCGGCGATTCTATCCACAAGTTCCCGGGTGGATTGCCTCAATCGGCGATTCTATCCACAAGCTCTCGTGTGGATTGCCTCCATCGGCGATTCTATCCACAAACTCACGAGTTTTAATGTGGATTGCCTCAATCAGCAATTCTATCCACAAGTTCCTGGGTGGATTGCCTCAATCAACGATTCTATCCACAAGCTCTCATGTGGTTTGCCTCCATCGGCGATTCTATCCACAAACTCACGAGCTTTAATGTGGATTGCCTCAATCGGCGATTCTATCCACAAGTTCCCAGGTGGATTGCCTCAATCGGCGATTCTATCCACAAACTCACGAGCTTTAATGTGGATTGCCTCAATCGACGATTCTATCCACAAGTTCTATCTATTATGATTTGTTTCAACCATCACAAGATGTCTATCACAATAGAAGGTCAAGTTATTATAAGATCGTCACCTTTCAATAACTCTTACAAATACAAGTGATAATCATTTGAAAGTCATCACTTCCTCATGATGTACACAAGGGGCAGGCCCATTACAAATATGGAGCCACACACATGACATCCATCATGCCTCAACACAGAGGGTGAAAACAAGGGATTTCACCTCGAACCTCTCTCATAGAGAAGAACTCATTTAGAAGATATTAATCTGTTGATCGTCCAAGATTGCTTAAGATGAACTATCAAACTCTTAAGATGAACTATCAGACTCCCTCTGAGTCTGATATCAATCTTCTTAGCTCCTTGTCCAAAGTTACCTCTGAAGATTCAGACTCCCTCTGAAAACAATTTCTTGTGCTTCGGTCCTGAAGGTATGTCAGAGAGAGATTACAAATAGCTTATAAACTAAACTATCTCATACGGAAATACCAAAGATAGCAGCATACAAGATTTTACTAGCCAATATTATAGCATAAATTTCAAACTCAATAATTCATGTGTATTAATAAAACATGGAATACTTATCTTAAGTTTCAACTATTTCCTTTTGTAAGGTGAGCCCATATAGAAAATATCAACTCTCATCAAATTTTGAAGTTGTTTGTGAAAGACACGCTGCAAGAGATCATAATGTTATTCGTGCTAGCCATGTTGACGACCTTTGAAGTTGTTTGTAGAGCGACAACCTAGAGTGGATGATCACCACTTTCTCACTCTCCACTAAGGATGGTTCAAATGGAAATGTAACATTGATTATTATTCCCCCCACAATGTACAATTCCCACTCTTATATTGTTTAACAATACTCATGTCTTCTTGTTAAATGACTTGATTGCTCCAAGAGAGTTGAAACTCTATAATTAATTCTTTTTTTTTCCTATAAAGAGACACACTTCCTTGAATACATCCTTCTTTGTTAATGCTTGACCACGATCATAACAAATTAATATATCTCTTTAATGAAAGCCACTTTCAGGAATTTCACATAGACCCGTACACAGTTCGTCATAACCATTGAACCCCATACTATCTCTCCAATCGCTCTGGTGGGATTCTTCAAAATTTGTGTTTCCCTAACATCCGAAATTCAGAAAAATCCAACGGTGTATTTGTGAGATATGGTCCCTTTACCGAGACTGTATTTTCTGAGACCAGTCACACTTTCACCATCAACAAACTACTCACTTACATTTGCAGTCTGGCTCTGATACCATGTTAAATTTTTAGGATAGCTGCAAATGTAATACCACTCTATGTTGTATGTGTTTTCCAAATGCAACAATCTCTCTTTCCTTTATATTGGGAATGAGGCTAGGAGAGACATGTCCCTTCATGGGACATGTCTATTCATTATTATTTATAAGAAAGGACATGCCTCTTCCCATTAATTATAATTTAATCAATCTTATAATGTTTCATCAATCAATTATTAATTAAGAATAATATAATAAATTAATATTGAATATTAAATTTCATATGATTAATAATAATATAACATATATATTATATTATTATTAATCAACATGTATTATATATATTCTAATGATCATACGATTGAAGCTACAAACATTAACAACAAGATTTTGGAAAGCATTAATTTTTATGCAGCACTTTTGTTTCCAATATTGATGTACTTTTATAAAAGTTTAAGTTGAAGGTAGAGTTTTAGGTCATTGCCAAGGAAGACACCAATTTAGTGTATGAGACCTCCCTTATGCAAGTATTCCACAAGGGTATTGTTTTTCCATTTACCTTATAAGATAAATACATTTGATTACAAACTCTCCTTTAACTACAATGTTTATCAATGCACCCTTCCTTTGTACGTGCATTTGTAAAGCACAAAGCCATTTTCTATAGTGCATTTATTTCCCATAGCATTTCTTTGCATATATATATATATATATATATATATATATATATATATATATATATTTGAATATAAATACGTTTGAAAATATATATATATATATAAATGCATCCAAAACCTCCAAAAAAATATTTTGCGCACCTGCTTCCCGCACCCACACCCGAATCGGTAACTTAGTAATTATTATGTATATTTAGTTTTTAGTTTCTTTATAATAAATTATAATTTATATTTATTTAACTTTATAGTTTTAATTTGCTTTAAAAAGTTAAATTTATTTTTATTATTATTTATATTTAGTTTTTAGTTTCTTTATAATAAATTACAATTTATAATATATTAGGTATTATAAAATTTTATAATTTTGATGAAATTAAATAATATTTATATATTTACTTTATTTTTCTTTATTAATATGTTTAATTAATTTAGATTATGTTGTGCATAAAAGGTTCTTAGTTTGCATATTTTCGTAAAACTAAATTTGAAATAGTAAATAACATATATTAAGCATATATTATAAATTAGTTAAATTAGTTAAATATGTGTATGCATTTTTTATGAATGTCGTATCTTGTTGTATCCATATGAGAGGTCTTGAAAAATGGCCATACCCATATCCAATACCGTGTCCATATTTGTATTTGTGTTTGTGCAACTTTGCTTGATTTCTCTTATTTGTCATTTCTTGAAGGATTAATAAGTGGATGCTTGAATGATTCCTGGAGGAGTTGATGCTAGAAAGGTTGATGTCTTAGTGATTGATATTTGAATGATTTGATGCTTAAATAGCTGATGTTGGGATGATGGATGTTTACTTGTTTGATTGATTGAATGAATTGATAATTTATGATGATGATTTGCTGATTAATTGTTTGCTTGATTTAATGCTTGATTATTACTTTTGGTGGATTCATGAGCGAGGATTGAGTGAGTGCTGATTTGGTGTGTTGGTGAGTGATGATTGAGTGAGTGCTGATTTGATGTACTGGTGAGAGATGATTGATAAGTGATCCTTGGATGCTTGAAATGATTCATCCTTTATATTTCATTGGTGAAAGTGTTACCATTTTTCATAAGAGTCGAGTCACCACCCTCCATTGCTGCCTTTGAGAATAATAAATTATTTTCCAATTTGAACTCTCTTGCATGTCCTCAAATGAAACAGTCTTCCCTTTATATCTTGCAATGTGAGGGAGAATGTAATGTCCCCTTTTATGATTTATTAAAGTTTTGCCTATTTCCTTAAATTGCAAGATACTTCTTCCTATCTTATTCTTTAATTTGTTACTATCCTTTGTATTAATGATTACTATATTGATTTCCAATCTGATTTTATTTCTTGATGGCCAACAAATGTTTATACCTAGGGTTTTATAAATCAACCAGTAAGTCTGATGATAATATCAAATTATTAATTACTCCTTAGAAAAGATATGATGATGTCTTATATCAAGAATGCTTCAAATGATGGATGCAAATGAAAATATACAGTTATATCTTCTATATCCTCAAATAGATAATAATCTGGGAATGGCACTTTGAATTACTGAAATGATACCCGATGTAGAAGTTCTGATGTAATTGTGATTCTATATGTATCTAATCATAAATATAGTCTGCAAAGATGTAATAATTGCTGCTCCTGATCCTTGTCAATCTGATTTATGCAGTGATGGCTTGATATGATGTTAATTATCGGTAATGTCCTTTTCTCAGATCACCCTTGCTCAATGATAGTTCTGGATCTCTGAATGATCTTCTTCCAATCGATGACAATTGTTGCTGCTGGTTTTAAACATTTCTGCTGCTGATCGATATCTCTGCTGAATATATGTTTTTTCTACTCCTGGTCGATTTTCTTCTTGTTTTCCTGCCGATCTCCTTATGTCAGATTCCAGCTTGTGCCGGTCATGTGTGATTGCTTTATTATTTCTTCTCTTAATCAATGTCTTTTATCTTATGGATATAATTCTTCTGGAAGATGCCCTTGAATCCCATTTGTCTCCTCCTTTATAGCTCTATGTTTGTTGAAGAGGGGTAACTCTTGGAGGTTTCTATCCCCTTGGTAGGGTCACACCCTTCTTAGAGACGTCTCTTCATAACTCCAACTAATCGCTGTAGTTAAGTGCCTTTAATCTCTGCTAGTCATTGATTGTTAATGATGATGTCGCCTTAACACTGATTAATGCTTCTTTTTGGAGGGAATTGTTGTCACTTAATCGCTAGTCTCCAAGGAACAATTTCTGCTTATTCACATGTGCTGTGTGCAGGGATACTAATTGCAGTTGTTGTATAGAATCGTTACTTCTTATCCTTGATCACTTTTATCCTTTTCCTTTCACGATAATGGATTTTTTAAGGCAGGGACATGACAGAGAAGTCACACCTCTTCATTATGTCTTCCCTTTGCAAGAGTCACAACCTCTAACAATCACCATCCTTTGAAAGCGTACAACCTTTCATTAATTCTGCCCTCTGAAATAGTCACTTTCTTATTTTCTTGCCATTCCTTTCTATCCTTCCTTGATTCATATGCTCCGTTGTTTCTTCCTTCCTTGCTTGATGATCTCCTCCCAAAGAAATGGTCTCCCTTTTATATCTCATGTTTGAGGGAGTCACAACTCTTCATTTCATGCCTTTTAACCATTCATTTACCTTAATTAAATTTTAATTATATTATATTTTATTCCTATTATTTTTATATTTTAATTTATTATTATTTATATTAAATCCCATTTGAAAAAGGGGACATTACATATTTTTAACACCATCTTTCTTATTTTCCTCTCTTTTGACAATTTACTATTTGGACGTCGTCACAAAGTTACCAAGAAACAGTTTCAAATACAAAAAACTTATTTTTATTGGCACCCCAGGTACAGTTCATTGTAGAAATGTACATACATAATACATAAAAAAAATTAACCAAAACAGCAATGGTATGTGCAGAATTGAAATTAAAATAAACAAAAAGAACCAAAACACTTAAGAATGAGAAATGTATAGGCTTATAAATTATGACTTATACCCCTGCTGTGGAGTTCATCTTGCAAACAACTCAAAAATGTCTAACCCTTCCCAAAACATCCCAACACTGTCCTCAAAGTTTCCAAAACATTTATGGGAAGAACTCAATGATTCTAAAGAGCCTAATATGTTCATCTTGGAAACAACTCAAAAATGTCTAACCCTTCCCAAAACCTGCCAACACTGTCCTCAAAGTTTCCAAAAAATTTATGGGAAGAACTCAGTGATTCTAAAGAGCCTAATATGTTCTGTCGAAGAAGCATAGCTAGGATCAATACCAGAATCACTTTGGTTTGAGTATGATCATGATGGGAGGTTCTGGAGAATTCAATGACATAATTTATTGCCAGATTGATTCACAATTTCTCACTTTACTGGTCGCTTGACCTTGTTTAGATCTTTGTTTTTTAAATTATTGCATTCCTAGTTAGCCTTTTCTGGCAATGATGTTTTAAATGTTATATTCTTTTCTAGTAAAATCTTTGGTTTTTATTTAAGAAAGATGCAATCATAATGGATTTCTAATATTTTTGACATATTCACATCCACCAGGCACAATAGCGAAATGCAAACTATCTTTGAATGTAAAGATGTGTCACTTTTTCTCACAACAATTTGTTGATACGATGCTTTGCAATTGCAATATTAGAATGACTAGATTTAATCTATGTTCCATGGTGTTTCATGGATGGGGATGAGGGGACAACAGGGGACACGTTTTAGGGACGGCAATCCAGGGACCATTTCTAGGGGATGATATGGGATGCAATTTGGGGATGACAGCCAAAGGGCCATTTTTAGGGGACTATGGGGGACTGCGATTACAATGGCTCAACAACTACAATGCTCCCCAGCTGTGAGGCATTCTTAGCCATCCTAGTAACAGCTAGGCATCCCCAAACAGCATGGAGATGTTTCCCCCGCTTACTGCAAATTCCCAGACAAGGGGGTTAGCAGGGGTACATCCCCTTGATGCCTAGGGGAAGGGGACACATCCCCATGTATCCTTGGATTCAATGCTTTTAATGTAATCTTAAGTTTAATCCTCAAATTGAATATAATTATGTGCACCTTAAATAATTCAAACTAGAAAGGATGCAAAGATCTCTGGACCACATGAACAGACATCAATTCCTCAAAAGTTTCATACTAATTTTCATTATGTTTCCAGGCATACAAGTCCTAATATATTATACATTCAGATAGCTGATTAGACCAGATTAAAGCTAAGCAATGATGTGCTAGAATTGAATGGGTACCCTTCAATTTTTGCAGTAAACAGCAGTGTATCACCTCTGAAACAGACGGCCTGATTCAAATCATTCATTTTATCTAATCAAACTAAGTAAAAAAAAGAGTGAGACATTGTTGAGCTTCATTTCCAACACCAAATTATTGAAGTGTTCAAAGGAAAGCCTATGTCAAATAGAGTAAACTGACTAATCTTCAATTAGTAATCAGGAATTAGATAGGGGAATCTTTATTTAAGGAAAGAAATGTTGCCAATATAAAAGAACCAAGAAGAATTACCCCTCTGAATTAAGTACACCATATATGATCAAAACACTTATTTTTTAAATCATTTGAAGTGGCAGTACGCTGTGCTCAAGTGTTGTTCAACACTTATTAGTTGCTAGCTGTCTAAAAGGATCCTACATCTGACATTCAATAGTAATAAAGAACCAAAATACTTCCAAGCAACTGGGAATTTATGGGACAGGAAACTTGTCCCTAAAAGAGAAAACACTGCACAAACTGTAGTACATACAATATCTCTATCTACAAAACATACATTTGCTGCAGCCTAATAAATTTGGAAATAATAATTTCAAAGTGAACAGAGCTGAAGACATTTTGGAAAATAAGGTAAAAAAAAGCCACTGCACAAACTGTAGTGCATCCAATATCTCTATCTACAAACATACATTTGCTGCAGCCTAATAAATTTGGAAATAATCATTTTGAAGTTTACAGAGTTGAAGACATTTTGGAAAAGAAGTTACTTCACCAGCAAGAAAATTATCCCAACATACCAGTTTATGCAGCCAGGTCCACATCCCTTCCTACACCTAGGACACACCCAAGCATTCCCTGCCTGTATTTCTAATGAAATGTCTTCGCCATGTTTATTCATCAAGCAAAGGCCACAAAAACGGTGGGGACAGCGAGAACAGTGAACATGGTCCTGCAGGCTCCTCTTACGGCACCGATGACAAGATTTGTCATTGCTTGTAGTTTGACATCCAACCACCCTAGCTTCTGAAGAAAGTTTTTCTTCACAGGAAGATTCATGACCTTCATTGGTTTTCAGTCTCTTGTTCAAATCCAGGTTGTATCTTTCATGTTGTAGTCTACCCTCACTAGATGGAGACGCAATGCTTGTTCCAATATTCCCCCTTTTGTGGGATGCCTTATAATTTGTCCTCAACTGATCTTTTGAGGTCATTGGTGTATTTAAAACTCGTTTCCCAAATTCTTCAGGTGTCGCCAAAAAATGATCAACAGTTTTACACCAGCCACGTCCCTTCTTGCGACAGGCGATTTCATCAGGAGATTCATTAGTGTTCTGGTATACAAGATAATCATGTGCATTAGAGAACCCAGCATCCCTAGCACAATGCACTAGTATTCCTGTTTTTTCAAGACCTTGCAATTTTCGACATGGCCCACAGTTGCAGCTGTTCACAAAACAGCAATGGATAAGTCAAGCCAGATATTAGTGCTTCTATATAAATACAAATTGAATTTCTACTACATTCAGCTTCAGAAAGTTCTCCACCAAATGATAAATCATAAAAGAACTAATAAGGCTACCTTTTGACATTTTACCATTCCTTTTATTATTTCCTAGAGCACTCAATGTGGGTATTCTGCTATCGAGACAAAAAAGCAAAAGAAAACTAAACGTTGGGGTCTCCTGAAATACCCAATGTTGGTATTCTGTCATTGACTCAAAACTACATGGGTCAAACCCAACTAAAATGAAAAATCTGATTCTGGATTCTCCTACTAAGACAGAGAAAGAGAATTGCACAGCCCAAAAAGTAGGAGAAAAGTACTCAATTGATTCCCAAAATTTTCATTTAAAGTGCACAGCTTTTGAGCCCAAGATGAAGGAAAAAAAATCTCTGTTGAATCTTGACCAAAAAATAAAAGCCAAAAAGATAGAGACCTTACCTTATAATTACATCAATAATTGAAACAGTTAAAATGCAGTTCATTTACTGAATTTGAATTACTATTGGCCATATAGCAATCTGTGAAAAATCATCTTGACCTGAAAAGTAAAAATAAAAAGCTATCGGGACTGCAAGGGATGTGTTTTGAAAATAGCAGTTCAAAGGGCCATTTTTGGGGGATGAAGAGCAGTATAACAGCAGCAATATAACATGACAATGTTAAAATGATATTGGGAAGTGTCTGCAGAAACCTGCATGCCAATCACAATCAAAAATAACCTCTTTGCTTGTACTTCTCACACTATACCACACTTTACCAGACCATGGCAAATGAACCTTTAATCTCTATTGCAACTGACTATAATAACTTAACTGACTCTAATAACATACCAAGAATTTTTAAGTTCGATGATTTTTTTTAACAATGAAATCAGAAATCCAAATTGTTGCTGCTAATACCAAATGTCATATAACTTATATCATTAACTATGAATCTAAATCATTATATATATATTGTTGTTATTCTACAGTTGTTGCTGTCACTGCTGTCATGATTAATTTCAATGCGCTTATAGTGCTTGTCGATGTTTTGTAGCTTCTGTCGGATAAATCCTATGAGACTATTGAAAATATATATATATATATATATATATATATATATATATATATTTCAATAGTCTAAGTTGCCAATTCGGGTTCGGGGACAGATTCGGGTTCGCGAATCCGGTTCGTGGATTCGTGGAAAAAAAAAATTTGCCATTTGGATTCGAAATAAAAGAAATATACATAATTCTAAAACTAAATCATTTCATAGTATATGAATCTATGATGCTTGATCATTGATCAATGCCAAATCTCCAAGATAAACATTAAAAATTTAAGTAGTATACTTGATCATTGATCTATGTTCACGATTCTAAAGAAAATCAGCACATTGAATTACTGAATTCAAAATGAAAATTCAAAATATATAACTAACTATTTTAAATCATATTTGCAATGAGAAAAATATAAGAAATCCAAATTTAAATTTTACTTTTCTTTAATATTTAAAAAAAATGAAACGTATTGAATATTAAAAAAATTCACCCAAACAGAAATGTATTAAATATGGAAAAAAAATGCCAAAAAATGAGCGGCAACTAAACACCCGCCAAAAGGTGAAAAGCAAATAAACCGCCTAAAAACGAGGGAGAAAGAATAACAAAACATTTTAATGAAGGTAAAGAGGATGACGAAAGAAAGAAATCGGGAGGATAAAAAGGCCATGAAAACAATTAACGGACCAGATTTTCTGAATGGTAGTGCAGGGTCTTTCAACAATTTTTAAGCCCAGATCATAATTTTTAACGGACCAGATTTTCTGAATGGTCGTGAAAGTGAAGATCATACCGCCATATTATTTGGCTTTAAGATATAAAATATTACGTATAGCCACATGCAAGAGTTGACTGAAATATGCAATTACGCTCTCACAATGACGAATGGATCTCTGCAAATCTAAAATCTCTGCCCGGATCCAGCACGGACCGGGAGGAGAATCCGGACCTGGATCCGGGGTCCAGGGTCCAAATCCGGTAACTCAGAAAATAGTATTAGGAGAAATTAATATAATAATGATTCAGAGATATTATAGGTGTGTGTGTGTGTATATATTTATGTAGTTACATAATCAATTATCATTATATTAATCTCATAATAATGAATAGTAGACATTTCTCCAGAAGGGACATGTCTCTCCTAGCCTCATTTTCAATATAAATGAAAGAGAGATTGTTGCATTTGGAAAACACATACAACATAGAGTGCTATTACATTTGCAGCTATCCTAAAAAATTAACATGGTATCAGAGCCAGACTGCAAATGTACGAGAGTAGTTTGTTGATGGTGAATGTGTGACTGTCTCAAAAAATACAGTCTCCGTACAGAGACCATATCTCACAAATACACCATTGGATTTTTCTGCATTTTGGATATGTTGGTGATAAACAAATTAGGAAGACTCTCACCGGAGCTACTGGTGAGAAAGTGTCGGTTTTAAAAGTTATGACTGACTGTGTACGGGTCTATGTCAAATCCAGTGAGTGAAGTTGTGTTGCAGACTTTTGTCCACACCAAGTGCAAAGAATAAGGTCAAGTGAATTGTAGTAGAGTGTTAAGAAGCAAAAGGAGTGCTTGAAGATTTTGGTAGGGGTTGGTAGATATTTTGGGCCCAAAGGCAAGGTTCTTTGGAAAACTCAATCTTTATAGATGTTTTCTGATTTGATGTATATGGAACTTCATTGAAGCAACTTGTATCAAGGATGTTGATGTGCAGATAAGTATTACATTTATCTACTCTTTGTAGTCTCTCTCTTATTTGTATAGAGCTATTTGCCTTGATCTTTTCCGGGGATGCTCTTGCAGGAAAAGAAGATTGATATCAGATTCAGAGGGAGACTGACAGTTTATCTTAAGCAATCTTGGATGAAAGAGATCAACAAATTGATATCTTCTCAATGAGTTCTCTGTGAGAGAAGTTTGAGGTGAAATCCCTTGTTTCGACCCTCTGCGCTGAGGCATGGTGGATGTCATATGTGTGACTTCATGTTTTTAATGGGCCTGCCCATGTGTAAATCATGAGGAAGTGACGACTTCCAAATGATTATCACTTGTATTTGTTAAAGTTATTGGAAGGTGACGATCTTACAATAACTTGATCTTCTATCATGATAGACATCTTATGATGGCTGAAACAGATCATGATAGATGATATCTTGCATGGTGGATTAAGTTCCTTAAACAAGCCATGATCTTCTATTGTGATAGACATCTTATGATGGCTGAAACAGATCATGATAGATGATATCTTGCATGGTGGATTGAGTTCCTTAAACAGGTCATGATCTTCTATCATGATAGACATCTTATGATGGCTGAAACAGATCATGATAGATGATATCTTGCATGGTGGATTAAGTTCCTTAAATAGACCATGATCTTCTATTGTGATAGACATCTTATGATGGCTGAAATAGATCATGATAGATGATATCTTGCATGGTGGATTGAGTTCCTTAAACAAGCCATGATCTTCTATTGTGATAGACATCTTATGAT
>MU223225.1:7016615-7027241 GCA_018584345.1 Thuja plicata
GATAGATCCTTATGTAGACTTCAAGTCAACCTACTTGCCTTTCTACTTTCAGCAAGTCGCATGGATGAGCAAGTTGTTTCAACCTTGGTGTGTGAATTAGTATGTAATTCATTCACAGCGAATTCATTAGGGCTGGAGTGAATTCACAGTGCTGGAACGAATTCATCAGTGCTGGAGCGAATTCTTTGGTACTGCAGCAAATTCCTTGAGAAGCGAATTTTGTAGCGACTAGTGCTGGGAATGAGGGCAGCAATCCCATCATTCACTTGTGCGATTTACAGTGCAAAATACATCAGATTTAGAGTGAGATCTGATGTATCATAACAGCAAGTTTTCTAGGGCAGACTTGGCGAAATTTGTAGATCTGATATGAAAGAAGATTATCGATCAGATCCAGCCCTAGGAGAACAATCTAAAGACAAATTGAAGTCAAGCCCTAGGTGGGCTAAATCAGATTGCATCTAGAAGGGTTTCAAAGACAACATCAAGAGCAGATCTGAACTTCATAACCAGGTATGATCTATCCTTAATTGAAGTTTACTTTTATATCATGTGCTTGGTTTTGTTAGATCTCTATAGATTGATCATATTTCTATGAAGATCTGGAAAATACTAACACTATTACATTTGCAGCTATCCTAAAAAATTAACAGTGCTGTCATGATGTATTTATTGCTTCTGTTATAATGCTGTCATGTTCTTATTTTCTATTAGGTAAGCAAAATTTTTGAAAGTGCCCTAACCTTTTTACAAAAAATGGTTGGCTAAACAATTGTCTCAGAAACCCATAGCATTGGACTGCTTAATTTAGGATTGGACACCCTAAATGGTTGCTAATTAGATCATTCAGTCTCATTTAATTATTGACCAGTGACGTAAACTTGGAATGGCATCTGCAAAGTATATGCTTCAAACTCTCTTAATCCTCATGACTAACCTTACGAAATTTAAATGCATCGAGCTTCAGGAAATCTATGCTAACACAAGTAAATGAGTTTACTCTAGGAAAACAAGTAATCACGGACAGGAATTACTCTAACCGCCTATGTTGCAGGAACAATCTACTAGTTCTGTTACTCTCTTAATCCTCATGACTAACCTAATGAAATTTAAATGCATTGAGCTTCAGGAAATCTATGCTAACACAAGTAAATGAGTTTACTCTAGGAAAACAAGTAATCACGGATAGGAATTACTCTAAATGCCTATGCTGCAGGAACAATCTACTAGTTCTGTTACTAGTGGCTGCAGAAACAACAGAGTTCTACTTCACTTCTAAATAAGCATGGAAATGATTCCTACTCTAACAAAGTAATTCACTCACCAAGTGGGCCCCCTTGGATGAGTGAATAGAAACACAATCAAGATAGAAGGACTGAACTCAAACTGTGCATTCTATTCATTCATGGAAAATAAATAGACTTGGATAGATAAAACAGTATTACAGCTACAAAAGCTTCTATTCAAAAAAATCGACTAACTCCCAAGAGTTACAACAGTCGTCTTATTTAAAGGAAAACTATGACTACTCCCTAAATCTAAGATCACTCCATTAATGAGGATCGTTACAGATACATAATGTCTTATAACAGAAATAGCAGTCATTAAGAATAAGTCCTCCCAGAATATAGTGTGTTGTGGGTCCTAGATCCGCATGCTGCATTTAACAGAAAATTGTATTGACTTGTTCCTTATGCGAAGATCTTGCAGCAACGCCTTAACTTGCTCAAGCGCTTACTTGACTTCTTCAACACGAAGGCATCTTGTAGCAACGGCTGGTTTTGACTTCTTCAGCACCATTATGCTGATCTTTAAATACGCCATGACTGATCCCTGCAAAATGATTAATGCACACACAACCTTCAATACATACATATTCACATCATTAATATTAGGAAGAAAGTGTTAAGTTCTAATTAATACTCTTGCAAGGCATATGGCTACAGGAAGGAAACTACCCCAAAACATAGCATAGGCAAAGGATCATTCATTAGCATATATAATTACTGTATTCTGTCATTTCTGTCCATTAGTTTTAAGCAAATATATCATGTTCTTCTATCATCTATTTTCCTACTTTATGTCTTTACACATATAAAATATACATATAAAACCATAAGTCCATGTATCTGTTTTGCAAATAAACTGTTTGAAAAGAAATAGAAAGCACTTAGAAAGATGGCCATTTAAGAGGCTCATCATTCCCCCCAACTATCCTATTGCTGGTCTCCAGCAATCATAAAGTTGCGGATCCTGGCTCTCAACCTCAGGTCACTGGCAGTCTTCTCCCCTGACTCATAATCAATGTAGTTGAAGTATCCATGATTCTCCCCGAGTCTTTCCCATCTCCGAACTTCTCTGGCTATGTCATGAACTTTGGCATTTTCATTCATTGCTAGTAATGGCTGCAGGAGAACAGGTGGTTATAATCTTAATGGAAACCAATAATTAAGCATTGTCCTGCCCAACATGATGTACCATGGAGCTCGTCTAGTAGCAAGAGTCAGGTTTTGTGGAGAATGGGGTTCTCTAACCTTTAGGTTGTGGGACATCCTTATCCATCTCTGCCTACAAGCAGTGATTGCAGCCGCAATATCATGCAATGAGTGTTGATACCAATCTGTATAGGCTTGCTCTCTAACTGGGTAAACTTTGTTGGCTCCACTTGGATTCACAGTGACTGAAAGCCAATCAAGAAAAGTTTGTCTAGAATGTTGAAAACTTCAGGTCTCATAAGCAAGGGTGTCTCCATTTCACTGTTTCTGTAAGGTAAAGCTTGATGTTCCCTGCTTATTTCATTTTGTATCCAAGACATTACTGCTCTCAATTGGACATCCCCCACATAAAGGAGTGAATTCCAGTCCCTTTCATCTGGCACAGCAAGATTATGCAAATATAACTCACAAAAAATTCTTTAAAGACATAGGAGTTGATTGAAACGCATCATAAAACTCATGGGGTATTGAAACAGAGGGATTCAGTCCTTCCACAATCCTTGTTAACTTGAAATTAATGAATTGTTCCTTCAGAAATAGAGCATATACTGGTGACCGTGATCTGCATGCCATAACCTCTAGAATTAATTCAATTATCTAATCAACCCTTCTTTTCAACACTTCAATTTGATCTGTTTTCTGCTCCAATTGATGAGCTTGCTCATCAATGGTTCGTTTCAATTTTTCTTTCTCTAACTCCTACTGTGTCCTTTCCCATAACAATTGCTGATACAAACTCAACCCTGCAGTTAGGGGTGTAGATAGGTCTGGTGGTGGCATGGATTCCTAATTAAAAATGTCAGTCCATCCTGGTGCAAGCTGAGGGGTTTTTATTATGTTTTCCTGTGTGGAGGACTTTCCTTTCCACACAACAAGAGTTTTTACTACATTATCCCCTTGACAGGATTCAGCTGGTCTAGCCAGTGTGTCCAACCCATCCTTATTAATTTGTTCTAGCGCCTCTTCAATAAAATCCTTATTGAGTTCAGGGAATTCATCAGAAGGTAAATTTTCTGAATCAACAGGAATATCTTGTCTAACAGAGTTATCAACAAACTCCTCTGCCTCTTTAGAATCTCCATCACAATCAATGAGGACATAGTCAACATTAGGGTTAACTTCTGCTTCTAAATTCTTATTATGGGAAATAGTGTCACTGTCGTCTGCATTTTCCTGAACCATTGGCTCAGAAGAGGATCTCTCCATAGATTCAGAGGATTCTATATTAACAGTTTGAACAGCTCAACATCCTTGTTGATGTTTGCGGAAAGCCTTGGCCTTCTTCTAGCAGGGGCTTTGGAAGAGCATGGAGGATTCTTGTGTTTCCTCCTGCTGGTAGACACTTCCTCCGTAGCTGCTACAGGAGGTTTTTCTGGTGTTTCTTCCTCATGTGAGGGCAACATTTTGTCGGCTTTGTCGCTATCATTTTCCTGAACCATTGGCTCAGAAGAGGATCTCTCCATAGATTCAGAGGATTCTATATTAACAGTTTGAACAGCTCAACATCCTTGTTGATGTTTGCGGAAAGCCTTGCCCTTCTTCTAGCTTGGGCTTTGGAAGAGCATGGAGGATTCTTGTGTTTCCTCCTACTAGTAGACACTTCCTTCGTAGTTGTTACAGGAGGTTTTTCTGGTGTTTCTTCCTCATGTGAGGGCAATGTTTTGTCGGCTTTGTTGCTATCATTCTCGTTGCTGGGCTGCTGCTCTGGAATTACTTCTTCTGTTTCCAGGGTTTTATCTTTGTCTTTCCTGGAGGTAGACCTAGTTTTAACAGAAGGTGGAGTTTCAGGAATAACATCAGCTTTCTTGATTTTACTTTTCTTCCTACTGGAAATAGGAGTACCAATGTCACAAACTCTCTTCCTAGGTGGTTTAGGGTTAGAGGAAGAAGCTTCAGGAATAGTTCTTGTTCTTTGAATTATTTTACAAACCCCTGTTACTGTGTTCTCCCTTCTCCCTACACCCTGGCCTCTAGGGCCGACCATTCTAGGCTCTATTTCGTCCATTTTTAAAAATTTATCCCAAGTTCCTACCATTTGCTTATTCAACTCTCTTTCGACAATTAATTTAATTAAGCAATGATGAGAAACTGACCGATCTTTTCCTGACTGAACCAAAGAAGCTTGTTTCTTCACAATATTAAACAAAAAGTTAGGTAAATTTAACGGTCTGTTGTCATCATTGCTTAATTAAATTAATTGTGGAGGCAAGAGTAATTCATCCTTTCCTTATATTTTAAGCAAGTAGTGGAGGCATGGGCCACTTCACCACAAGAACGACAAATGTTGAAGAGTTTTCATACTCAATCTGTTACACCCATTCACCAAATTTACAAGCTATGGTAAATTGAGTAGATAGCACCTAGTTTTTCCCCACATAAACACAAAATCTAGCAAACAATAAATGCTTCATGAATTTGGTGACCTTGTCAGTAGCACAATATTGCCCAAAAGAATTGGCAATGATCATAAATATCTTTTCATTCCAAAACTCCAAAGACAGCCTCGGCAAACAAACCCAGACGAAAAAACGTGTAAGTTTCTTTCAAAGGGTTAAAACTAGGAGTCCAATTTAGAATACAAAGACCATTAATGTCCAAAAACAATGGGCCATCATGTAGAATCCTAGAGCAATCCTCCAAACAGGAAAAAGAAAATGGAAAGAAACCAATCAACATTGCAATTACCTCAACCTATCATCTAAGCTTCCAAATCCAAAGGACCATCTTCTCACTGTATGAATATTGGGATAATTACCACAAAATCTTCCAACAAGCAAGCTCCTCAACCAAGTCACCAACTTAGCAAGAATAGAATTAGGAATAACAAATTCAACTTGTCTTTCATAACCTCAAAAGGCTCACTGAAACCTAAACAACTAGTCTATCCCAAAGAAACCCTAGGGGACAAAGCAAAAGCAACATCAGCCTCAATTTTCTAGCACACAAGGTTTACTTTGAACACTTAGGGGAAGGGGAACAACGGGAGGAGAAGCAGTCACCATCCCACAACCTTCAAGATCAAGCTCTAAATGAATAAAATCTGCAACATCCATTCTTTTTTTCAATCTTTGAAGCTTCCAAAATAGAAGCCACGGGAACCATCTGGTCTCTGTCAATCTTTTGGGGGGAGAAAAAAACCCTTTTCTCAAACCCCTTAGCCTTCAAGCGGTCCTCCAAAAGAATGTACAAGAGCAACTCATTGTCCTCTTTAATCATAGGATCAAAGCCACTAACCTCATCCTCAAATACCCCAATAAAATCATCATCCTCATCGAAACCCAAAACAGATCCATCAAACAATAAATCCTCCTCCTCCCTCCAATCCCTTGCCCAAACCTCCTCATCAATAGCCACCTCCTATGCCAAAACCCTAGCAGTCCCCTGCAATGACATTTCTTGCAAAGGAAGTTGAACCGCATCATTAATGTCCGCATCTTCCTCATCTCCTTCACCTTCACTTTAAGAGATCCAATCGCCCCTTTAGATCTCCCACCCTTACATTGCCTCTCCCAACACGCAGACTTACCTTCCTTACTGACCACTTCGTTCTCTCCTACTCCATTTTGTTATTAGAAAACGCCAAATTGCCCAACCCCATGCAAACTCAAATTTTGTTATTAGGATAAATAGCATGCAGAATCGCCCCCAAATCTTCCTTGAAACAAGCAAGCAATGACGAGAGTGCAAAGCTAGGGCAAGAGCCCTAGCACTTCACCATATCACCATTTCTAATTCGTGCTATATTGTTGTTATAATGTTGTCATGGTGTTTTTAACAGATTTTTTTAATGTTATGAACAATCTTTTTTAGAACATTAATTGGATTTTCTTTTCAACCGGGAACAGTTGACCATCCCCAATAAGGTCAAGGGATGTCTAAAATGTACCAAGCCACTTTGGTGATGGCCATGTGTCTTGTATGTGTTTCTTGCCATCCCCAATTTCAATGTGTTTAGGGATGTTCACACATTTTCTCAATTGGTAAGGGGGGAGGAGGTGGGGCAGCCAAGGGACATCCCCTAAACACAAGAAGGGTTTGTGAGGTGGGGACACGTCCCTGTATGTTCATGAACTAAAAAAGAAATGAAGCCATTATTACCAAAATCTTAAAGCATTCATTGAAAGTACATAAGACTAGTTGTATTCACTTAAATACCATTGGTTATGCAATTGGAGATTATGCTATTAGCATGGAAAATGAGAATTACTCTTGACCAAAAACATAAGAAAAAAGAAAAGAAATACTAATGGATTGCCAAAATATTTCATTGGAATGCACATTTGTTGACCTTGACAAAATCATTCTTGACCCAGATGGTAAAGTAAAAAAGGTGGAGTCATTAGACCCTACAATGAAGTGGAGTTAATCGAGAAAATGAAGCTTGCCCTAATAAATAGTTAATTATGCTTTCTGCATAGGTGAAGGAAAATGTTGAAACCCATATGTTGTTTCATTTCAAAATGTATATATTTACTCTTTGGTGAGACCAGCCTATGTAATTTTCCATACCCTAAAAACTCCTCTATAAACAGAAAAACCCTAGAAACACACTTTTGTAGCAATAAGCCTCCAAAAATGATGCTAGTAATATGTCATACCCTAAAAACTCCTTTGTTAAACCCTAGAAACGTGAGGAATTTTTAATGGAAGATCTAGTCTTCACATCCTCTACTTTTAAATATTTCAATGGTCTGAAGTAGTGGACCTAAGGTCACTTATCATGATCATTTGATTATCAACAGGCAGAAATTGGTTATGCAAATAGCTGGCAGGATAGGATTGCAGCCCTCCTCCAAGGCCACTAAGTTAATTTTAAGAGTGTCCCTTGTCCAAACGAGTTGGGATATAGAAATATTGAAGAATCTTAGAGTGAAGTGGAGTTGATAGAGAAAATGAAGTTTGCCCTGATAAACAGTAAATTATGCTTTTTTGAATAGATGCCAAATGAAAATGCTAACACCCATATGTTGTTTCATTGATAAATGTAAATTTTGACTCTTGTGTGAGACTAGACCGTGTAATTTACTATACCTAAAAACTCCTCTGTAAAACCCTACAAACATGAGAAATTCTTATTGGGGTATCTAGTCTTCACATTCTCTGCCTTTTTTCAATTCGATATTAATGTGGAAAGTTGTTCTCTATCATTTTACAAATTATGTTATGGAACCCCTAGATGCACACATTTAGATTGAAAGGATGTGGAAGGCTACAAAGAGTGTAAATGAAGTAAAAGTTGCAGACATTCAGAAGCTAGGACATAATATCGAATCCACAGCAAAAACTGTAATAGAGCCAAATCGTTCCTCTTGTATGAAGATCACAACAACATTGAAATGGAAGTCCAAAGTTGTGGACCTATGTAATGTTCCCTTTTTAGCGCACAATATTTTTGTGCCTTGTTAGCCGTTTTATCTTGGCCTGATAGGCTAACCAGGGCTTGACTGGGGTCAGTATGATATTTGGCCTAGAGAATTCCAATTTCAGGCCAATCTGGGTAGTTTCTGCAGGGTTTCCAGAAACTTACTATTTATAGTAAGTCAACAGAGTTCAATCTTCGTGGCATTTCAGTATTGGACTTGGAGCGTTTCACCGAGAGCTTTCCAGCAAGCTATCACACGTCCTATTTCGAGTTCGTTTGGTCATCCATTTTAATGGCAGGAGATTTCATACTTTATTATTATGTCAATATTATTAAATGGATGTATTACTTCAAAAGTGACAAAAGGAGAGAATATGAAAAGACAGAGAAGGAAAACTGAAGAGTCACAGCTATTGCTTTAAAAGAAAGAATGGACTCATTTGAGATATGCTTAGTTTTATGAATTTATTTTCTCTTGGAGAATCCAGGAAGCTTCAGCTTTTGGTTCTGAAACCTGAGGACGGAAACCTTCAGGCTTTCGCGGTGGATTGGACGGAAACCCAGTTTATCTCTAAGGTGGATTCGTGACGTAGATCACCATTACACTTCCAGGTTCTTGTCATTTGATATTGTTGTTGAATACTATAGTTCAGATTTTGGATTGTTGAAATCCCATTGTTATTATATTGCTGTTGTATAATGCAATAATAAGTGTTTAGGGTTTTATTGGAACATATTGCTAGTTATTTGTTGTGAATCAATGGTTTATTTGCATGAATGTATTTATTTAAATGTTCTGAGATATTTTTGAGAGATTTGGGAAAAATATCTAGTTGGGGACATTTTTGTGGTATCAGAGTTGGTTTTCCTGCCAGCGTGTGGAGTTTATTCAGAAACGAATCTACAGAAGGGTTTTTATGAGTGCAGAAATAGTGTTAAGTTGATAAGCATTCTTAGTTTCAGTTATAGTAAGCAGGAGGATAAAACTCATTCCAGAATTACGTTTCGCATACTAAGCAGCCAGACAACCTACTCACTCAGCAAAGAAATCAAGATATAATATCTGTAAGAATTACTATCAGCACAGGAACCCGTGATGTGTTGTTGAGTCAAGCCATGCGTTGATTGTCACATGACAGAGATTTAGTGTGATGGCATACTGAAGGGAAGGCATTGACAGCACTAGCTACATGGAGGTGAAGAACCAAGAAATCAGACTCGCACGGCCCAAGTTTGACAATACACCGTAGCCCGAGCACTCACTACCTTGGACGCCACCACGACTTGGTCAGATTGAACAGCCCGCGTAGCAGGGTGACGGTAAGAGCGGATCGTCGGGCTAAATACAGCCCGCGTTAGCAAGTGTGGGACAGAGCGAAACGTGGGGCTCTAAACAGCCCGCGTTAGCAGAACCGTGGCCAAGGACTTGTATCGAGCGTAGAGCTCTTAGCAACCCGCGTAGCAGAACCACAACCAAGGGCTGGCATCGTGCGCGGATCTCCTAGCAACCGCATTACAGTACTGCAATAACGTGAAGAAACAGAAGGTGCTGACAGTCGTTGGGAGTTATGGGATAGCGGTTTGCAGTGAAGGAGGCCGCTATTGTTCGTATCAAATATTTAAAGGTGAAATATTTCATTGCGGGAATAAAATTTTGGAGAATACTATAATTTGCGGTGAAATAACATATCGAAGGAGTGCACCGACTAAAGTAATGAGATAGCTTTAATTATTACACGAAGATTTACTTGACGGGAATTTCTTATATCTGACAGCAACGCTCCTATGAGCGTTTCATTCTAGCTGTTTCGAATCACTTTTGGGCATGGTCTCTATATTCATTTGGTGGGTGCAGGCATTTCGTCTAATCTGTCTCCTCTACAGTTTGGTGTTGAACGAAACATCTTACAAGATTGTATATGCAGTACAATCATCAGCTTCGTGCTCTTCTAGTAACGGCTTGTGTTTTCCAAGTGATAGTCGCGACTCTTCATATCTTTGTCGTGAATATCAATTCTAAAAACAAAGGCCTTGGCTTAGATAATATTTGCGTTTCTAAAGACTTTGTGTGATTTCCAATCATCAGTTTAATGTTTGTTGGGCGCTTTATGACCATTTGAACCATCAATTTGGAGATTACTACACTTAGTGAATTAGCAGATGCTTCTGATTCTAGAGTCGAAACTTCAAACTTATTGGCGTACGACAATGGAAGTAAAAAAAAAAAACATAACGGAAAATTCTTTTGATTTGTTTCCTTCTAACCATTGTTCTGAGCATTATCGGGGAGGAATGTTGTAGAATGGTACATCTTATTACAGTTTGAAGTGTCGATGTTGGAGGTTGTAGACGTTTTCAGCCTTCGAAGGAGAAACTAGGAGCATAGAGTTGAATTGGGACTATGAAGGAATCGTGGTGTTTATTGGTGTATTCTTTCTATTCCCTGGATCATTGCGACCTGACTTATTAAGTCTAAGTGATTCAGTTTGAATATCTGTCTTGGCACAGAGTAGTTTGGAGATATCTGTATGCTACTGGGTTTGGGTTGAAACGATTTACATATTCTTGAACTCTTTACCACCAGTTGAAGATGGAAATAACGTGTGTGCTCTTTGTATGGACTTGGTAGTATGGAACAAAGCGTAAATAATATCAAGGTTGTTGTGTGTCTATATATAGATACATACACCGTTGTTCATAACCTCAGATCCATTAATCTCTGCAAAGGCAAGGTGGAGTATAACTTCATAATCATTCCTTATCGAATTC
>MU223225.1:7027291-7088590 GCA_018584345.1 Thuja plicata
TCTGCAAAGGCAAGGTGGAGTATAACTTCATAATCATTCCTTATCGAATTCTTAGAACCAGAGCGATATCAAGTATATTTACACTTGCAAATTATTAATGCAATCTCCGATCAGGAGACATCATTGGCGGATACTGGATCAAGTATCAACAACAGTTATATCTACACTCCTCATTGAGATCAGATTCTACATATTAGATACTATGCATGCAAACTGTTTGACAAAATCTCAGTGAAGTCCAAGACAAGTGAATTTGAACAGAACAAGAGGGGATATTACTGTGATATATATAAGTCCCAGATTCTTACTATCTAGGGAGACAAATTTAAAGGTACTCCATTCATTGGTATTACTGGGAGCCAGATTATTGTGTAACATTCTTGCAATTGATTATCTTAATTCGGAAACTTCCATTACCAGCAAACTATGAGAATTAAACTCTGAGTGGAACCTTGTCCTTGGCAGCTACAAGTTAATCTGAAGATTTTGAGCAGTGTAAGTCTGAACATTCACCTGCAGAGACAAGTAGTTTCTAGCCAGGAAAGATGCATGGTTTGGAAAAAGTCTGGAAGGATCTCGTTAAGGTACAGCAACGGTTAGCTCAGATTTCACAGCCTGATAAAAGTACAGAAACACTTGGCATGTATGAGTATAACACACTTCCTCCACAGGTTCAGAGAGATTTAACCTTCTCTAGCTTCCTAGACTTTCATCCAAAGCTACAACACAAGACTTTAATGGCAAAGAAGCAGTGTCAGGATTTGGCTCAGGATCTACTTGCACAAGATAGGTGCAAAAATTTATTTGAAGAGTTTCCAGCTATCATTAATCAACCCATAAGTGAACAAAAAACTAAACCAATTATTGAAGAAAAGCCTTATGAGGTTGTCATCGAAGCAGGAGATTGTAAAACAAATATTGAATCAATGCATGAAGAAGAGGTGGCAAATCTAGAGGTTACAGGATGGTTTACTAGAAAAGAGCAATCAACTTCCATTGTTTCTCAGCCTACACTTGATCAAAGAAAAGATCGAAAAGATATGGTTAAAGATTGTAACCACCAGTTGGATGCCTTTAGCAATTCATGTAATGAGGAATCGTGTGATTTCTTTAGCAACACCTCACTTATGCGTAATGCTGATTTGGATGACCAATCAGGTAATGCATTCCAAAATAACAATAATGAGAAGCATGCCTTGAAGAGTCAGCTGAAAGTCAAGGACGATGTCATTATTGCAGCTATTGTACACCTTGATAACACTCACAAAATTATTGAGGATCTTTGCAGGAAGGCTCAGATGGAAAAAGGGCAAAGTGGTATAGGGATTGAATCCCATGTTGCTGATTTACAAGGGGTCAAAATAGCTTGTGAGGTTTGGAAATCAGAATATCTATGTTTACTTTCAGATCGCGACTACTTGTTACAGGTTGCTGAAAATTATGCTGAGCAGTTAAAGAAAAAGGATGACAAGGTTGATAAGCTCAACAGAGAGCTTAATGTTGCTCAGGAAACATTGGAGCACACAAATCTTGCTCTTCAGGAAGCAAGAAATCAGATTGTTGCCACTAGTCAGTACAAGGAACGGGACGACAAAGAAAGGTCTGAGTTCTTTCAGGAAGTAGTTCAGGAACTTGATAGCATATGACAGACCCATGACTTGGATAGTTGTCCCAAAAGATCTTTGGATCATCCAAAGTTTCTTTATGAGTTAGATAACTTTCAGGCGGTTGAAAATTCCTTGTTTGAGATGGATGCTGATTTGACATTTGATAATTCCTTTTTTGAGCTAGATGAGGAAGGTATTTCCTATCCCCATGACAAGGATGAGGTTGATTGTAGAATTTGGGATCCAGGTTCAGTTACTAGAGATGAGTCTTGGTCACCAGATTGGAGTAATGAGGTGAGTTCAGTTGTTGAGCAGTTTGGTTTCTACATCAGCGGTTCAGGATGGGCAGTTGTGACTTATTGCATGATGAGTGATACACTTTTCATTGCTTTATCTCTCATTGATGGAAAGATGTCTAGTATTGATGGCATCCAGGTGGCAGCTGCCTTGTCACTTTTGACAGATGGACATCATGTTGATTACAAATCAGCCTTGGATAGAGGCTTGGTAATCAGTATGACCAAGGGGTCCCTAAGGAGAGAAGACAGTGTTGATGAGTATCCCTTGATTCGTTCCCCTCTTCACTCAGCTGGGACTCAACCACATTACCATACCGATTCATCCAGTGCCTATGGTAACTCTTATCATCACAGATTTTGAACATGATGATGATGTTTGGGTAGAGTCTATTATGTATGGGATGGATGGCAAGTTTGATACACTTCCCTTCAGAACGAAGGAAGCCATGTCCTGCAGTTCTGGTAGTTTGTTTCTTCGGTACAGTTTCCGGTTTGGGTTACATATTAGAGGAACAACGTTGTGGCAATTGGACATTTTGGGCAATTCACTCATTATGGGCATGGATCGACAATATATGTCAGTCAGCTGGAGAGATGGGTGGCCCTTTTGTTTGTGGGACCCCGAAGGAACTTTCTCCTGGTTAGCGATAATTCAGGGAGCTGGTTGGTATAATGTTAGGTCCCCACCTTCATCTGACCTTAGTGGTGCTTGTGGTTTCAATTGGACTGAGGCTCTCAGTTGGATTGAGGATCTTCTCACAGATGATGGCAGCACAAGGCAGGTTGATTCGACTCACCAGGTGCATGGGGTGATTTCGGATCCCGACATTGGTTTGATTAATGCATTATTGTTGTGTGGTCTTGATGATTGGCTTCACAAGTCTGGACAAATTGTTTGTGTCAGTTTTGCGCAAAATATTGGTGGAGCAACTGCCTGCCTTGAGGTTGGTATGGGATCCAAGCATTGTGGTCTCAGCATGCAAATACCGATTCCTTGAGGGCAAGCAATCCCCGAGAAGGGAGGATTTGTAATGTTCCCTTTTTAGGGCACATTATTTATGTGCCTCGCTAGCCGTTTTATCTTGGCCTGATAGGCTAACCAGGGCTTGACTAGGGTCGATATGTTATTTGGCCTAGAGAATTCCAATTTCAAGCCAATCTGAGTAGTTTTCGCAGGGTTTCCAGATACTTACTATTTATAGTAAGTCGACAGAGTTCAGTCTTCGTGGCATTTCAGTATTGGACTTGGAGTGTTTCGCCGAGAGCTTTCCGACAAGCTATCACACGTCCTATTTCGAGTTTGTTTGGTCATCCATTTTAATGGCAGAAGATTTCATACTTTATTATTATGTCACTTTATTAATAAATGGATGTATTACTTTAAAAGTGACAAAAGGAGAGAATATGAAAAGACAGAGAAGGGAAACTGAAGAGTCGCTGCTATTGCTTTAAAAGAAAGAATGGAGACTCATTTGAGATATGCTTAGTTTTATGAATTTATTTTCTCTTGGAGAATCCAGGAAGCTTCAGCTTTCGGTTCTAAAACCTGAGGACGGAAACCTTCGGGCTTTCTCGGTGGATTGGACGGAAACCCAGTTCATCTCTGAGGTGGATTCGCGATGGAGTTCACCATTGCACTTCCAGGTTCTTGCCATTTGATATTGTTGTTGAATACTGTAGTTCAGATTTTGCATTGTTGAAATCCCATTGTTAATGTATTGCTATTGTATAATGCAATAATAAGTGTCGAGGGTTTTATTGGAACATATTGCTGGTTATTTGTTGTGAATCAATGGTTTATTTGCATGAATATATTTATTTAAATGTTCTGAGATATCTTTGAGAGATTTGGGAAAAATATCTAGTTGGGGACGTTTCAACCTAAGGCCACTCATCGTGATCATTTGATTATCAACTGACTGAGAACGGTTATGCAGGGAAACAAGGAAAAAGATACCAGGATTTGATTGCAGCTCTCCCCCAAAGCCACTAAATTAAATTCCTGAGTGTCCCTTGTATGAGTGAGAAGGGAGATGGAAATCTGGGACTCTGACATGAAGTGGAATTCAAAGAGAAAATAGAGTTAGTTTCCCTGATAAACAGTTTATTAAGATTTTTTAATATAGGTGCCAAAGAAAAATGCTGAAACCCATGTGTCATTAAAAAACGTATATTATGACTCTTTAGTGAGACTAGCCCATGTAATTGCCAAAGGTTAAAAACTCCTCTGTGAAATCCTAGAAACATGTTTCCATAGCAATAGACCTCTAATAATGATGTTTTTAATGATTCCGGTAATTTGCCATACCCTAAAAATTCCGTTGTAAAACCCTAGAAACATGCTTTCATAGCAATAGACCTCTAATAATCATCCTGGCCATGTGATTTGGATAGTGCTGAGAGTGAAGGATAAGTTTTTCATCCTTCCTTCAAATGGTTTAGTTGAAAAGAGAGAATCTACTCATGTATCCTTCCAATAGATGGGAATGAGAGATGATAATTTGGAAATCTACTATTAATTGCAAGCGAGAAATGGAAACTACATTGATCAAAAGAATGTGGCAAAGAAGGATAAAGATCGCTTACAGTTGATATATGGAAATAGCAGCCAAGAACTTTGTAGTTGGATAATAGCTTGCTATCAGATTATGAAGAAGTGTTGGTCAATGTCTTGTTCACGATTCTGATTTGTTTAGAACCATTATCTACATTCTTTTTGTTATCGAAAAACAAATTTCTGGAAAAAAAATTCAAATCAGAAGAGGCTCGAATTTTTCTTAAAAAATTCACCAAATTTATGAAATCCCATCGACCAGCTTTGATACCATGTTATGGTAAATCGATGTTGTTATTAAATAGAGGAGATGAGAGCTCCTTCTGTAGATTTACAAATACGATGTTTCTAAAAGAAACAATCATGAACTAAAGACGAAAATAGAAACTACCTAATAAACTAAAAACTTAGATGACCATTAAAGAAACATTACAATATTCTAATACCTTTTACTCCATGGGTTTGTGTATCTGGGGTCCCTAAACTAACATGCATAGATATAATCCCACTATTCGTAGAATTGCTTGTCGTTTCAATATTTAGATAAATTTAGAAGGCATAGTTTGTTCATTAAATTCAAAATCGCCATTAGTTATTGCATTTGGGTATCCAGAATGTAATATCCCTTTCTAGAACATTTTTTTTTTTTGCCTTAAGCAATATTTTAAATTCTAAATGTAATTGCATTTATATTTATAAATATCGTTTTAACCAAAATCATGAATTTTGTTACAATACTTGAATAATTCTGGAAAAAATATTGAGAATCTGCTATGTTTCTTCTTCCAATTTACAGCTATTTCCTTACATGTTTGTCCTTAATAACTAGACAAGTTATGGATTTTCATCTAATAACTTGATAGAGGAGATTAAGCATTTTCATCCTTAAATCTCTTAATTTTACCTTGGAGGGTTTGCATCCTCTTCGGCTGTAATTTTTTACTTGCAAAGTCATTTCATATTTTCTTCCATTTGATCGATGTCTTCTTCTCGTGGAATGATCTCCCATATATATCTTATTTTTTAAAGAATTTCAACCTTTCTCACACAACAATGGCATCCTCGTGTGTAATTGTAATTTAATTTTAATTTGACTTTGTTTATCTTAAATTGCTAGTATGAAACTAGTGCCACTTTTATTAGCACCATCTCATCGATGATATTGGTATCACTTTTCATTGACCTCATAGTGGCCCCACATGATGCAATCTAGATTTGAAGCCTTTCAGATACCATAAACTATATATCCAGTCAAATGGAAAACAGCGGTTATTGAGTACCATGACATAGATTATTCTGAAATACTCCATATGGGTATTCTACTATTGACTTCCAAAAATAATTTTGTATTGACCTAGAGGAGTGTAAATCAAATTATAGCAAAAACTGTCAAATTACCTCCCTCTAGCTTTAATCTGTAATATCATGGATGGCCTATTTTATGTTATTTTATTTGCATATAATGACCAGCAAAAAGTCATTGATTATGCAACTATGTTGGGGTTTAGTGTATCTCTTTGAATCACTAGATTCTGTAGTAATTCTAGCACAAAATCACTGAAAAAATCCTTGGAATCATAACTCCCACAAATTGGAAATGGTAGTGAGCTGATGAAATGTTGCACCTGAATATGAGCATCCCTCCTAACCCTTGCCCAAATTGGACAAACAAGTCTGGAGTAATAACAGAATCGCCGTAATGATTGATTTCCTGGCTGTGACTGATTTTAAAGGGCTTCTGTAATTTCCCTTTCTAGAAAATTTCTTATTTTTGCCCTAAAACATTAATTCCAACTTAGAATGATAATCTATACTTATAAATATAGCATTATCTAAAATGATGGAAATTTTATTATAAAATTCAATTTTATAATTCTAGGAATAATTCTGAAAATAGAACTTATCTTTGGTTTTGCTGCTATAATTCTCCAAGTCCTTCAAACTGTGTGATTTCCTCTTGTATGTCTACTTTGCAAGTGCTTTCAGATCCACCTGATTCAAGGTTTTCGTCCCTAACTCAGCAACGGCAAGATTAAGCTTTTTCATCCTTAACTTGCTAAGAGAATTTAAGGGGTTTTGTCTTTACAACTCTTAATTTACCTTGGAAGGTTTTCATCCTCTTTGGCTGTAGTTCACTAGTAGATATAGTCATAATAATTATTCCCCGAATTGATGATCTTCTCAATGAAATGATTTTCCCTTTAAATTTATTTCTTGACAGAAACCGCCCTTCATTGCTGCCTTTTGAGAATAGTAATTTATTTTTAATTAAGCTAATGTGCAAACGCTACTTCCTATCTTTGGCTGCAATAGTTTATTTACAAGTCAGTTCATATTTTTCCAAGTTGATTACTTTCTCCATGAGGAAATGATCTCCCTTTATATCTTATATTTGAGGAAATAACAACCTTTTACCTCGGAAGGAGTCACAACTCTTGCTATGCAAATGCTGCTCATGATGACTTTTAATTTAATTTTAAGTAGATTCTTTTGTAGTATAAATCGATAATATCTCTCAATTAATATTGGTGCGACCTTATTATGCTATTATAAACCAATTCAACTAGACCATGGTTTATATGGGTTCACGACTTGATGACCATAGTTGAAAATCTCACCAACAGCAAAAACATTCATATTTTTCTAAGTTGATTACTTTCTCCACAAGGAAATGATCTTCCTTTATATCTTATATTTGAGGAAATAACAACCTTTTACCTTGGAAGGAGTCACAACTCTTGCTATGCAAATGCTGCTCATGATGACTTTTAATTTAATTTTAAGTAGATTCTTTTGTAGTATAGATCGATAATATCTCTCTATTAACTTTGGTGCGACCTTATTATGCTATTATAAACCAATTCAACTAGACCATGGTTTATATGGGCTCGCGACCTAGTGACCATAGTTGAAAATCTCACCAACGGCAAAAACGTTCATATTTTTCTAAGTTGATTACTTTCTCTACAAGGAAATGATCTCCCTTTATATCTTATATTTGAGGAAATAACAACCTTTTACCTTGGAAGGAGTCGCAACTCTTACTATGCAAATGCTGCTCATGATGACTTTTAATTTAATTTTAAGTAGATTCTTTTGTAGTATAAATCGATAATATCTCTCTATTAACTTTGGTGTGACCTTATTATGCTATTATAAACCAATTCAACTAGACAATGGTTTACATGGGTTCACGACCTGATGACCATAGTTGAAAATCTCACCAACGGCAAAAACTCGCCCAAGGCCCAAAAAAAAACTAAGCAAAAAACTTGGCAACTTAAAAATTTGCTTATTAGAAATGCATTTTGTTTGCAAAATTCAATGAGGAGATGTCAATAAATGAGTACATAAAAGAAACAAGCTGAGTATAGTTATATTTGATTGATTTAAATGCAAATTGGGTACAAAATGGCATCCTCGTGTGGAATGTTGATGGTTGATAGTCTGAAGCAAAAATTAAAATAGCAAATTATTTTTGCAAAACTAAAACTAAATACCACATTATAACATTTTACATCTTCCTCTTCCCAGATCTAGTAAAAACTAGGGGAGAGGTAGGACTAGAGAGTCTAGTCCTAGGAGTTCACTATGGCTGCACCGTTCACTATGGCTGCACCGCCGCACTCGGCATGACAAGTTGTGGCTCGACCTCCATCCTAGATGTAAATGTTGTTGGCACTGGCAATGACTGCTCATCCTCCTCAATGTCATCTAATGTGAATCTAAATCCACCCCCCTCCTCCTCCATTTCCTGCCTCTCATAGACGTCACCCTCGGTAAAAAATGGAGGTTGGTCCTACACTGTCCAATCACTAAAGATCCATATCATCCAAATCAGTTGGACCACCTCATATTTACTCTAGTTTCATTGTGCCCAACTGAAGATTATACTGCACAAAGAGGTCATTGAGGCATTTTCAAGCTAACTTATTCCTCTTCTTTGGGTGGATGGCCTCAAACAAGCTCCAATTAGGCTCACAATTGGTTGGACTACAAATCTTCACTCCTTGGCGCAAAATCACTGCTAATGACCTCATAGAAGGTTAGGAGGGTGTTTTTCACTGGAGGAGCAAAAGAAATTGGTCAAAATGGAATTAGAATGAGTTTTTTTGTGTCCTAGGAATTATATTCTTTTGTGGCCGAGTTTTTCACAAAATCTCGGCAAGTAAAGTCTACGAGTTTTCGGCGGAAATACTCACCGTGCAAAAAAACTCGCGAGTTTTTAAAAACTTGCCAAGTCTTTGGCAATTTTTTCAACTATGGTGGGGACATGACATTCCTCAAGCAATTTTAAATTGGGATGATCATGGAGAGAGTGTTCAAGATGATTCTCGATGGCTCGTGGAAGAACTCCCTATAATATTCTTTATAAGTTGCATGACATAAAAGTACATTCTTTTTGGCCTTGTCATGCAAGGCAACCACTACACCAAAATCCTAACTTGATCATGAATGGCACCCACCAACATTAAGAGTGGAGTTTTCGTCCCATCAAAGTGCTAACATGGGCTAACATTAAGTGCTAACAATTATAAATACATCTTCAACACATGGTATCAGCTCTTTTTCTTCCTTATGTTTAGCAACTTCTTGTGGTTCTAATTCTGATTTCTCTTCTATTGTCATTAATGAGTCTTTTGGAGCTTGCTCCTTGATCCCTTTTGCTTATGTACTCATATAGATCTCTTTTGTTGGGATAATGGATCCCAAGCATCTCCATGTACTCATCAAGGGGGACATTGTCTTTGAAATCTTCTGACAACCTTTGGTATTTGCCAATAGTTTTGGGGGCTTCAAAGTTTGTACAATAGTTCTTGAACAAGATCCATGTCTTCTTTTCATAGACCTTCAAATCTCTTTGATTAGCAACTGCCATTTTATCTTTACCTCACATTGGCAAGATCAAAGTTCTAATACCATATGTAATGTCCCTTTCTAGAACATTTCTAATTTTTTTCCAAAACCAATAATTCCAACATAGAATGATATTTGCTTTATATTTATAAATATAGCTTTATCTAAAATGATCAAATTTTATTATAATATTCGATTTTATAAGTCTATGAATAATTCCGAAAATAGAACTTATCTTGGTTCTGCTATAATTCTCCTTAAACTATGATGATCTTTTCTTGTATGTCTACTTTGGAAGTGCTTTAAGATCTGCTTGAATTGGGAGTTTTCATCCCTAGCTCGGCAATGGCAAGATTTAGGATTTTCATCCACAACTTACTGGGTTTAATCCTTAAAACTCATAATTTACCTTGGAGATCTTTTGTCCTTGTTGGCTGTGGTTCACTGGTAGACAGTCATAATATTTATTCCCCAAACAAATGATCTTCTCAATGAAATGATTTTACCTTTATATCCATTTCTTAAGGAGTCACCGCCCTTTATTGCTGCCTTTTGAGAATTAATTGTTATTCTCTATGTTACCCCAAGTTTCTGGAATTGGGGGATGCATTTCCAGGGCCCTGATTTTTTGCGCCATTTTTAGGGATGGCAAAGGAGGCAGCTACGGAAAAAATAAGGAAAACTTTTACCGTATAGAGAAATTTTAAATATTCATATGATAACATTAATATTTGATAAAGCATGCATATATACATTATAGGACCTTAATATATAACATTTGTGTTAAATTGAGAGTTCACATGGAGTCAAAGTCAAACAAATTAGCAAAACTCAAACCTTAATTCAAATTAGCAAGTTTGGAAGCTTCACTTCCAAATGCCTTGCCCATTGACACTCCCCATTGTCGATAGAGTTTGCATCCACTTTGCAATTTATGGACTGATTTCAATTCTTAAAATCATACCAGTTAAGCCATCAATCTTATTCTAAATCTATGAAGAATAGAAATCAGTTTCAAAGCTCATTCATGTGTGTTGCAGCTATTGAGGCTAGTTAAGGCACAGTTCTTTTAAGGCATCGCTAGTATCTCCTAGGAGCTAGTCGCTTGTTCAAGGATCCTCTGTAACAACAAGTTGATCTGCAACTTTCTGTAAGATCAATGATGCAAATTTACTCTGTTAATCTTTGAAATATATGTAGTTTAATACACTTGCAAACTCTGCGAGCACTCTCCGAGTTCCCGAGTCTGGGCGATTTTTCACAAGTTTAACTCTTGCATTTTTATAGACGCAAAAAAATGTGGGTAAAAATGTCGATGCAGGAAAATGCTGGTTAAAATGCATTTTTCACATGTTTTTGCTATAAACCATGCATTTTCTCTTTTGAGATGTCAATTTTTAATGAATACAATTTGTAATTGAATTTTACAGAAAAATGTTTCATTAGAAGATTTTAATTTTTAGCACTTTCTAAGTTGTCGAGCTTTTGCCTGCTGAGTACTCTCCAAGTCCAAGTCTGCAAACTATGGTTTAATGTGTATAAAATTTATCAAACACTTATGCACTATTTTTTTAGGTGTGGGAGCTGACAAAAAGAAATAAAAAAATGTTTCTTTCAAGCATTTGAGTATTTTTTTTAAATGTGCTTGGAAAAGGGACAGCTGGTCATCCCCAAGATGGTCCAGACGAGCTGACCCCTCTAAGAATTGTTATTGTCCCCATATTTCCGGGACGCTTCGATCTATTTTCAATATTTTGTGGGTGGCTAGGGGATGTCCCTGACCCATCCCCACATTTCCAAAATGTTTCCTGCTGTTTTCCATATTTTGGGGACGTCTAGGGGATGTCCCCGACCAGTCCCCGCATTTCTGGAACTTTTCTTGCTGTTTTCGTATTTTGGGGGTGGCTAGGGGGCATCCCCAACCCGTCCCCCCATCCTCTTGATGTCCCCGACCCGAGGACACGTCTTCGGGTTTCCTTGAGCTAATGTGCCAATGCTACTACCTATCTTGGCTGTAATTGTGTATTTACAAGTCACTTCTATTTTTTCCAAATTGATTCCTTTCTCCACAAGGAAATAATCTCCCTTTATATCTTATATTGTGGGAGTCGCAAGCTTTCACCTTGGAAGGAGTCACAACCCTTCCTATCCATCGCTGCCCATGATGACTTCTTATTTAATTTTAATTAAATTCTTTTGTAGACTAAACCATTGGAATCTCCCTATTAACTTTGGGGCCACCTTATTATGCTATTAGAAATCAATTCACTTGGAGTCTTGGACCATGGTTTAAAAGGAACTGTGAACTGATGTCATTGGGAGTTGACAGTGCACACCATTACCCAGAATCAGATTACTGTTAGGATGGAAGTGCAAAAGCTGCATATTCCTTATGGATCTGATATATATCTGAATTATGCAACTGGCAGTGCTACCCTAAAAATAATGATATAATTTATATGTGGAAACCTAATGATTAGCTGCATGAAACCCCTTTCACTGCAGCAGCTATTAGCGCACTCCTTATATGCAGATCGCAGCTACAAACTTGATATAATTCTACCTAAAAAGAATGCAGAATTTCTCTAGCAGTCACAGCTCCCTTCTAACACCACAACAGTTCAGCCCAATGGTGACTCCTATATGAAATCACTCCAAGGAATTGTGGGGTTTTATCCTCCAATTCTAGACCTAGAGGGATTTTGTCCTAGGGCTAATAGAGCCAAAGTTCAATCTCCAACAAGGAGTGGAAATCAAGAATAGAATGTTTGATCAATGATGCCTCATCTTCCTTGTTGGGCCTCTCTTAAATAGAGCTTCCATCCAAAAAATGGACCTCTTCAAATGCCCTTTGATTGATGTTATTATAATAAAATTTAATTATAATATTATTCAATCCTTCTGTTATAATTTAATTTTATTCTATTTTTATGATTAATATTTACTTATTAGTCCCTGCCTTTTAGGCAGGAGACTTATGTTTTCAGTGAGCTTTCTAGCATTAATCTATTTTTTGGGAATCATATATAATCTCTCTAACCTAAGGTGTTTGACAATATTTCTATTAAACTGAATTTTTGTATAATTTGTTACTAATTTTTCATTCGCTGTTTGGCTTTTTCCCAGTGGTTTTTTTCATTTCCCTGATTAAACAATAGGCATAATTTTCTGAATTCTTCTCGAGATATTGTTAATATTATTTAAAAGCCCTATATTGAGTGATGTCAAACCCTAATATCCTTGAGAAAATTGCATTGGCACCTGCAACAGTGGCGGCATGGGCAAGAGGGGCGGCTCTTTCTTGGCTGTCATGCTTTGCGTGCCTGTAGAAGGCTGAAAGGAGGCGCATTCACCCTGGCTCCTCACAATCTATTTCTTGTGCCTCGTGATCCTCCTTCATTCTTTTATTTCTATTGTGAGTTTGGGTGTCTTTAACTGAGCGGCTTATCACAAGTAAGAAGAGGGGATTTCTCTGGTTATCATAGGCGAAGTTGTTTCTCTCAGAGTTAAATTCCATTTTTTTGGGTATATGCAAATGAATCACCTTTCTTGGTGTTTATTCCAGCTTGTTGAATCTAACGATCTAGGGTTTAATTCATATAGGTATTTTTGATTACCTATAATTTCTTATATTTCATGAAGAAAATAACCAGACATTAAATTGGTTTATTTATTATTTTACATATATAAATGTCCTCTCTATTTTTTTAAATTCTTTTTTTTTTCTTTTTTGGTTCATACAGTTGAACTTTAATGTATTCGATCAATTCTTGTCAGCTGAGGTGTTTCCTTTTTTTTTTAAATTTAAAAAGCCCTTCTCTGTACACTTGATTCTTGATTCTTCTCTCTGTTTTTGGCCAAAGAATTCTTGATTCTTCTCTCTGTTTTTACCCACACAATTCAGGATTTAAATTATCAGAAGTGGAGCCTCCCGGGACAAGCAAACCCGCTTCTTCAAGCAACCATTTTTATGAGTAACCCGAAAGATCACAGAGATAGAGCAGATTTGAGCTAATCCAAATTTCTACACCCAATCCACCATGCTTACAGGCAGTAAACATGGTTCTTGCAGTAAAAACAGAGCATCTAGGTTTAAGTTCGAAAAAGGATCTTTACATAATCAAGCATTTGGGTACTGAAGCTAAAAGTACCATTGAGCTTTTATTGATTACTTCATTTGGGCAAACAGTAATTTCTCTTGACCCAAAAGAATGCAAGACAATTTTTCTAATGTAACTGTGAAGTTACCATTCCCTAGCTGGAATCAACTACTATACAGAATTCGGCTATGAACCCAAGAAACAGAGGTTTACACTTGACCAAAGGACCATGGTGACTTTCTGTACTACTAAAATGTTAAATAAACACCAAGTGCCGGAAACTGAATGTATTCATTGATTTGCATTGATGACTGCATTTGAGTCTAGGCTATATCTGGAATATTCTACTGGGGTTTAGGTTCTATCCAGAATAGTCTATTTGGGTGTTCTGCAATTAAATCCCAAAAAATTGATTTCTCTTGACACTTGGTGTACAAAGTCCAAAGATAAAAGAAATAAAAATGCTTAGTTAATAACTTAATATTGCCCAGCTTAAAGCATTGATTGAAATTTAATATTTTCAATATATCGATTGAGTTGGTATTTGTTACTTCTTTGGACATTCTGCTATGGATACTTGAGAAAACAGATCGAAGTTCATCCAATAAGTATGTTAAACTAAAATGGTGCACTCTGACTAAAATCAATCACTAGAGAGCTTCATTTACAATCTAGTTAATAAGTTGTTATCCTTTACTCGTCATTCAAAAGTATGTGAAAATAAAATTGGTGCATCTGACTGAAATTAATCGCCGGAATACAATAATTGCAATGTACTTGAAGTTGTCATCGCTCACTGCATTTGAGTACTCTACTGTGGACCAGAGGATTATACTTACCTTTAAAAGCATAAATCAAAACACATGGGAGACTACGGCTAACTTGCAGTGTTCCAAGATCAAGTCAACAGTGGAGTGTTGAAAATATAATGTATTTACTGTGTTGCTACGATTGCTGCATTTAGGTGTAAATTCCAACTGGAACACTTGAGATGGTTATTTTGCTGCTGACTTCAAATCACGTTGATTTCTCTTGTCCCAAAGTAATATGAAGCCAAAGTAGTTAAAAATTTATTTTTAAAAAATTACTCACAATACCCTAGACTAAATCACTGGAACTCCAATGCCTTCATTTAGGATTAGTTATAGCATTTGGGTATTCTGCATAGAAATCGAACCAGCGGGTAGCACTTTACCCTCAAAAGATATAAACAAAAAACATAAAAAAGTGGACAATGGCGTGCTTACTATAATCAAACCTTCAATCAATCATTGAAATGGTCTAAGGTCAGAAGTAGTTGGAACTACTCCCATTGCTTAAAATTCAAAACTATTTCAATGTATTTAGTAAGCTGCTATAGATTACTGCATTTTGGGTACTTGCTGTAACTGACTACTACATTTTGGGTAATACTGCTATGAACCAAAATAACACCATAATAGGCATGCACTTCACCAAAAACGTTTGCAAGTTGAGAAAAAGTATGATGAACTTGGCATGCTTTATCTTTAAATCAATTGTTGAAATGCTCAAAACTCAATGTAATTAACAACCCATTACCATTGATTACAGCCAGGTCCACAACCATTTCTGCATTTGGGGCACAGCCAAGAATTACCCTCCTGCATTTCCAGCACAATGTCTTCCCCGTTCCTATTCTTCAAGCATGGTCCACAAAACCTAACGGGACATTTACAACATTGAACATGATCTTCCACTGTTTTCTGTCTGCACCAGTGACAGGTTTTTCCATTGACAGAATCATAGAGACGACCCCCTTGACGCCTAACTCCAGGATTTGAGTTCCTCCTTGTTGCAGACTTTGGGGTTGTTCTGCTGATGTTGTCTTCTTCTTCTGTGGACATTTTTTCCCTCCGCAGAGTAGGATGATCTTTTTTTGGGCTACAGGAGGATTTGGACCAACCTGTTCGGGCTTAAATGTGACCGTTAAAGCGAATCCGAGGGGCTGGAGATAGGCATTGTCCTACGCAAAATCAGAGGTACTTTCAAGAATCAGACCAATAGTGTGCTTTGCTGACTACATTGTCAACTCGTCAAAATAGGGAATTTGTGCTAAAGTTTAGCGACATTTTCTGTTTCTCTTTATTTCCCTTTGGGGACATAAAGGGTACAGATCAGAGTACCGGGATTAAAGAGTCAATTTCAGAGGGATAGAGATTGGGCACACGATTATTGGTGTGAATAGCACATATGAGTGGAGACCAGTCACGTCACCCCACACTTTCACACTTGGTTGTTTTGGTGTGGATTTACATTAAACAAATGATTTTTTTAAGAATAACAAAGGTTGATTTTTTAGTTATGGCCATGTGGTTTTGAAATACCTATTGTGTTGCACAATACATAAAAGAAAAAGAAATAGATTTATTTTAAGGGGTGGCCCCATACATTGTAGTGACCCAAGACATTGGTGGAGTAGGTCCTCCAATACCAAGTGGGGTGGAGGGAGACTAGACCCCATAACTTCGTGCCTATGAGAGGAAGGTCTCACCAAGCCTCTTGACCAAAACAAATTAATTAATTAGAAGGCAACTTGCTAACATTGAGATATGTAAAGCAACACATGGATTGGAGGGTATTTTACTCAAATAATATCAATTACTCAACATTACTAATTAAATATTTTAATCTTGGGGCTCGCCACTTAGTGTGTTGGTTAAGTGGTGGTCGTAATGTTGTCCCCCCCCAAGGTTCAAACCCTTGTTGGTTCGATGTGATTGTGGGGTTGTGTCTTTGTTGATCCAACATGTTCGTTGTTTTGAGCTTCAGCTTTGTTAAATGGGGGTTCATAGAAGAAGTGTTTTACATGGAGTTGGAGGGTGTGCCATGCTAGTGTCACCGGTCACATTATAAAAATTATTAGACACTTATTAAAAATAATTAAATATTGTAACCATGTAAAGTTACATAGCATTAGAATGTGTAATCTATGATAACATGAAGTTGTAGCAAGGCATTGTAAATCGGCATAAAGGTTGTTTAGTTGAAATGCCAATGTTAGGTATTGGGATGATGCATGATTGGTGAAGATAATAATACGTTTCTTGATTTACCATCCACCAAGGTTTAAATCTTTCAAAGTTGAAATGAGATTAGGATCGTGTCCTCAGAAAATTTAATGGAATTGATACTCTCAGTCTTCATCTCTAACTTAAAGGAATTGAGTATCATGTAGCTTAGGCATGTGCTCTCAATAGCGATGGGTTGCAAAAATGTCACAATGCTATATATCTTTTTGCAAGCAAACAAACAAAAAGGTCCTAGTGATGATTGAACTTATTTAGAACCAAACAAATTAAAGATATTATAAATGAACATGTTGGAAGGAATCAACCCCTTACAAGGTATCCTAAGTATGTTTAGGAATCATTGTCTAACTTATGGGCAAGAATATGCTTGCAAAAAGCCTTTGATGCAAGTGGGTTTCTAGAACATTATTCAGAAAAGGATCTTTTAAAAATTGCATTGTATAAAATGGTGGGGCTTTACTTTAAGAGTATATGGCATAATCAATAGTGTTCCATATGATGTACTTTTGCTTTAGGTTGTACCTGGGTCTACCTCAAGTTGTTGAATGATATTGATAGGAAGTGTTGAAGACCTGGGTCAGATGGTGGATTAGAAATTAAATTTATTTGTTTGATGAAAATAATTTTTTAAAACATAAGGATTGATCATGTTTGAAGCACATATGGAAGTAAAAAATATATAGATATAAAATAGGAATGAATGATGTTTATTATTAGCATTGCTTTGTACTTATTACACATATTATTTCTTCTCACTTGGTATGTCTAATCTATTATTCTTGTATTCGTGTTTAAGTTATATTCATTTCAATTTGACAATCTTTTCCTTCCCTTTGATTTTTCCCCTACATAATATGTTTTTTTTTTGGTCGGTAATAATGAGTATTTTATTGATAATAAAACGGGATTACATATGCATCTTTTAACAGTAAATCAACTTGCTATGAGAAATCTACTTAGGAGTCTCTGCTCCTTTACAATAACTGCTATACTATTCTTAACTACTTTCAGCAAGAACTAGAACTCATAAACTATCCTGAATTGTTACATATTATGGCCTGTGGCCTGCAACTAGCTTAATTATTTACCAAGGAGGGAAAGGGTAGTCTGTGCCACACTTCACATCATTGAGTCGAAACTTTCTTCATTGCACCCCGTGGCCTTGAAGCTTGATCTGCTTTGTCCCTTCTTTCCTTGAGGCCCTTCTTCGGCTACATTTTCTCCATAAGGTCGAATTCAAAATTCCACAAAATCTCTGAAACACAAAATTTTGGATTCCTTTTAACTTTGCCTATGCAAAGTTCTTCCTTTTACGCCCATTTTGAGAGCCTTTTTTCTTCGGCACCACCTTCACTGTGAATAGCATATGTTCCTCCTCCACACACTTATGCGCCTCCCCCTACATAATATGTTAGCCATGTAATGTCTCAAGAAATACTAGAATCATTGAGGTGTTGTTGGAATTTATTAATATTTATCTTTCTTAAAAGTATTTAAGTAAAGTTAGAATTTGTTCATATTTATTTTTCTTCAAAATCATTAAGATATTGTTGGAATTTATCTATATTTATATTTCTTCAATTTAATGATGTTTCTTCCCATTTATATATAACTTTTCATCCCTATTATTACTTGGAGATTCATTTGATCTAATATTCTTATTAGTAATCTAGTTGTTATGATGTTTTATCTATGTACGCCCACTTTTAAGCCAGACAAGTCAAATCCAAGTAAATTTTACCTCAAGTTGAAGATGTGGGAATGTTAGGAGAAGGTACCTCATTGAGATATTGTTGGTCCATTCATTTGTAGTTGAAACTCTTTCTTCATGTCCTTGATCTTTTTTTGTCCATTTATATAACATGTGGTTCCTAATATTATCTAGATGGTCCTTTGATCAAATGCACTTTTTCATCTAGTTTTATAATATTTAAAAGATGTAGGACCACCTTTAAGTGTGCATGTCAAATCTAACTAAAGGCTTCCCCAATTTGAGGATATTGTGAAGAATTTGGGAGAAAGTACCTTTGGTACATTGGATTTTACTTTTATTGAATAAGAAAAAAATTAATTCAATATAATCTTTCATAAGTTGGAAGATTAGGAATTAATAATTATTGATCTATAGTGTAGGAAAATTCCAATGAAAAGATTTTGAGAATGAGCATGTGCAAGAGGTATCCAAGACCATCAATATTTAACACAAAGGAAGTGGTGCACAGAAATTATGTGAATTTGATCATTTGTTTGTATTAAAGTTTAATGTCGTCACAAGTTGAAAATGTTGAGTTATATAAATTAATATGTTTAAAAAACACAATCTTGTAAAATTATAAATTTCACAAGATGTGCCACAATTGTAATGATGAATCTTGGATAAGCAATATGAGGGAATATGAAGAGTTGTGTAACCGAAAGAGAATTATAACCGCCCAAAAATAATTATAAAGGGTTGTAAGTTATTGGAAAGCACACGGTTCAGGGAATGGAAGAAATGTAATTGAAAAAAAAAATCTTCCCTAGTTGTCCTCTGCGGAATATGACAGTCCAAAGAAAACGGAGAATGTGAAGTGCAAATTTTGTAAGTTGGGTTGTAAGTTATATTGTATAAACTCTAATAATAAAAGTTTTATTTTGTTATTGGTTCCTTGAATCAGTCAATATCAATCTTGGAAATATTTTGATGCGCTCAGTTGTAATTGGGATTCGATTTAAAGCATGGATAAATTTCATAGTTAAAGTTAAAATTATTGTTGTTGGTTATCAAGTTGTCAAGGTTTCAATATTCTTGTGTTTGTCGTTACAAGAATCGGTTGGAAAGTGGTTTTGTATTAAGATTGAATGGTATCAGAATAAGTTTCAAATGAATCTTACTATCATCGGCTTCCAAGCAATTTTGTTTGCAATTTATGGATTTGGAAGGCATCAACTTCATCGTGAATCAGTTTTCATAAGTACCGATTCAAGAATCAATGGAATTGTTTTATTTTAAGTTCCAACTTTTAATGGCATCGATTCTTTTAGAATCTGATTTGAATTCCTAAACATATTAGTGGATTGTTGGAAATAGATTGATTATAAATTGGGTTATGAAGTTAGGGCATGTTTGGTGCATGGAATTAATTTATTCAGAATAGGCCTATTCTCGTTGGATCCCATAATGTGGAATTGGAATAAGGATTATTTTTCACTTTTTTAATTAGTTTGAACAATATGTATTTTTAACTTATTAAAAAATTATAATTATTATAAAAAAAAAAATTCTTACAAATTTTAATTTTTGAACTTATCATTTTTGTTGTTGATTTTTTAATTAAAATATATATGTATTATTAACTTATATATTTTTAAATTAAAATATATATGTATTATTAACTTATATATTTTTAAATTAAAATATGTATTATTTTTTTTAAAGCAAAATAAAATATGTATTATTAACTTCTTTTTTTAAAAAAAAAAATTATAAAAAAAAAAAAAATTACAAAAATAAGATTATAAAAAAAATTATTTAAAAAAAAAATTATAAAAAAACAACTTAAAAAATAAGATTATAAAAAAATAAAAATTTCCTAATTTTGAATCCATGAATAGCTTATACTGGAATAAAAAATGAATTCCAGGTTTTTTTCGAATTAATTAATCCAAGCATTGGCCCAAAAATGGGGATTAATTTTCTAATTTAGGAATTCAAAAAATGGCCACAATCAACGAATTACTTTATTCTCACATTAAATAATGACTATTCCATGTTAATACCAGGAACAAAACGGGCCCTTAAAACAAATTTTAACCGTTGGATTCTCTTAAGATTTTAATATGTCTTTACCAACCTAATTGTGCACCTTATGACCGGAGAGATTTTGAAATTAATTCCTAGAGAGAGAGTTATTTACGACTGAGTGAAAGTGTTGGAAAAGTTGTATGGAAGCTTTGCATCAAATTGGTATCAGAGCTCAGCGAAAGATCTGGGTTGAGAAAGAGATTTGGTAATTGATTCTTGTTGTTGAAGTTTCATGACCTTGCATGTGCACGTTCACTTGCTGCAGACCACAAAACTAATTGCCCCATACAAATTACCACCCCTCCAATTAAAAGATTGTGACATCTTAGCAATAAAAAAAATGGACGTCTACAAAGAGGATCATATGAGATGATCTAGGGCCAGAGAGGATGGTTCATTGTGTGTCGTCAATAGACTGGGGAGAGAGGCATGGAAGGGACTCCCAGGTGAGGAGCAGAGGTTGTTGGTTGTGGAGCAACATGGAGGAGTGAACTTGAGTCTGGAGCAGCACCTTGAAGGCATCCACCATGAACTCCATTGATGGAGTCACTATTGAAATCTTGAAAGCAGTAGAGGCATCAAATCAGAATGGAAGATGTAGAGGCACACATTTCAAAGGGACTTGGAAAATTTCAATGTCAGGAGTATGGTGCTGGAGCACCTTGTCATTAGAAATTATGTCAATTTGATCATTTGTTTGTATTAAAGTTTAACATCGTCACAAGTTGAAAATGTTGAGTTTATATAAATTAATATGTTTAAAAAACACAATCTTGTAAAATTATAAAATTCAAAAGATGTGCCACAATTGTAATGATGAATTTTGGATAAGAAATATGAGGGAATATGAAGAGTTATGTAACCGAAAGAGAATTGTAACCACCCAAAAATAATTATAAAGGGCTGCAAGTAATTGGAAAGCACACGGTTCAGAGAATGGAATAAATGTAATTGAAAAAAAATATTCCCTGGCTGTCCCCTACATGAATATGACAGTCCAGAGAAAAGGGAGAATGTGAAGTGCAAATTCTGTAAGTTGGGTTGTAAGTTATATTGTATAAACTCTGACAATAAAAGTTTAATTTTGTTATCGATTCCTTGAATCAGTCAATATCGATCTTGGAAATATTTTTTAGTGTCAATTTATGGATAAGGGTTGATTCTTAAAGTTGATTCCAAATTTCAAATGTTTTACAAAGTTGACAATGCATGATGATGCACTCAGTTGTAATTGGGGTTCGATTTAAAAGCATGGATAAATTTCATAGTTAAAGTTGAAATTATTGTTGTTGGTTATCAAGTTGTCAAGGTTTTAATATTATTGTGATTGTTGTTACAAGAATCGGTTGGAAAGTGGTTTTGTATTAAGACTGAATGGTATTGGAATAAGTTTTAAATGAATCTTGCTATCATCGGCTTCGAAGAAATTTTGTTTGCAAATTTACAGATTTGGAAGGCATCGACTTCATTGATTACTATGAATCGATTTTCATAAGTACTGATTCAAGAATCAATGGAATTATTTTATTTTAAGTTCCAACTTTTAATGGCATCGATTCTTTAGGAATTTGATTTGAATTCCTAAACATATTAGTGGATGTTTTGATTAAGTAAAAATAGGTTTTACAAGGACCCAAAACCTTTACAAGAGTTATTACAAATACTCAATAAAGATCAGCAAAATCTGTGTCATAGCACCTAGCTAGGAAAGAACAGAAGCAAACAAGCTAACAACCATAACAAAAAGTCCCACAGATACACAATAAGGACAGGGACAACAAAAACAAAAAGGACAGAAAATAGTAAAAAGACAGCTACATGCCCTCCACCATTTATGGGGCCTGAGCGACCATGATCTGCATCTGGTTAACTGATTTCTTCAGGTCTTCAGTTTCCTTGTCCATTTTTGGACTCATCTCCTTTGTGCTTTCCCTTGTGTGAGTTCCTGGTCCTGTGACCTCCTTCCCCTCTCTGCAGTCCTTTTCCCCTTTTTCCTGATCTAACTTGTCCATCAGGGTCTGTGCATGTCCTATATAAGCCTTCAAGCTCACCAAACATTGCTCCCCAATTTTCTTGACCGTTTCCTCCAGTTTTTCAACCTTTATGTTCAATTTGTTGATTTTCTCTGTGTTGTCCTCATCCTCAGCCCTATCAATGATATTCTTCAACTGTTTCTCCATTCTTCCCACTTTGCTCACAAATTCCACCTGGCTTTTGAGTTCCCCACAACCTCTTTCATTTCATCCAGGCAATCAACCACTGGTTTCTCTCTAATTCCTATGATTTTTAGGATATTAATCTCGGCCCTCATAACTTTAATTTTTTTTTTCATATTCATATTGCCTTCAATCAAATTACTCACCATACCCGTGAACTCCGCAATGCAGTCCTTTCTTTGCTTGATATCATCCGGCACATGGTAATTGCCTGTTTCCTCATTTTCATTGTACCTTGTTTCCCCGTGCCCTATTTTCTCTTTCTCTATTTTATTTTCCAGATTTTCCTTCACCGTTTCCTCCTCCTTTTGCTCATCAATTTCCATATTCCCCTTTTGGTTTGGGTTCTCTTCATTGTTGTCTTTTTTGTCCTCCCTATCTCCACCTCTCTCATCCTCCCTAGGATTCTTCTAAGCATTTTGTTTTTTCTCCGTCATGTCTTCATCATTCGAGGAGAGGACAATTCTACTCTTGCTAGGTTTTTTCTCTTTTTGGCTAGACTTGTTCTTTTCCATACCTTCTCCCTGTTTTCTCTTTTTGATGTCTTTTTTGTCCTCCTCTTCCTCCTCAGAATCCATCTCACTTTCAGATTCTTCCACCGGAGTCTTTTTCTTCTTCACCTTTTTACCCTTTTTCTTTTCCATTTTGCTTTCCTCCATCTTCTCATCATATGTTTCCTTATCCATATCAAACTCAGACAAGGGCTTCTTCTGGCTCTTCTTAGATGAGGAACCCTTCTTCGTAGTGTTTTTGGGGGTTTTGTATCCCTTGGGCTCCTCTTCATCTTCTTTTTCTTCCTCTGACATACTATCTTCCTCATCACCCTTCGTGTCTTCCTCATCTCTCTGGTTCTTCTTTAACAGAGGTCTTTCAACTTTTTTAGTTTTCAAAACTTCATAAATTAACACCATCAAGCCCTGGTGAGTGGCATGATCACCTTTTGGGTCTTTCTGCAAGCTATTAATGGTGAAATCTAACGAGTTGAGCAAGTAGAAAGGTAAACTAACTTTCACCTTATGCCTCAAGTGATTTAAAAGCATAAAATGGTGGCCATAGGCACAGGTAAATCTACCATCCAACGTAATGTAACTGATAATCACAAATAGAACATACCTCCAAGGCCTGGAAATGCACTTTGGGTTGTGGTAAGAGGTATCAACCTTAACCAATCTCGCATTTTCATCTTTCATCTCCAAAAAATCCTCCCAGGCCTTATTAGATAATGCCCTATCTCTGTAAAACTTAATTCCTTCCATGCTCATTCCCGTAGCTTCTACAATTATCTCCTCAGTGACCTCCATTTGCTGATTTTCCACCATAATCTTTCCGTTTTTCCAGGATTTGGTGGATATCCTAGAAATAGAGGGATTTCTACCATGAAGTTTTTCCAAGAAAACCTCCATCCCTCCATCTTTCAAAATCTTCCAAACTGTTAGCATATTCCTCCATTCTTCGCAATTCACCGGCTCAACTCTTTTCTCACTACCTCCCATCTTTCCTCTTTGTCTTAATTTTTTACCTCTGTAATAACTGTTGAGAATGTTGTTATTACCACTCCTCATTCTCAGTAAAACCAAAAACACCCAGAAAGCATGCCACTTCTAGCTCGTAATCAACACAGGGTACTTTCGCTTAAAACGGTAATAATGACAAATCACTTCCGCATCAAAATCCTATATGACACTTACCATTTATAATTGTGTTTCTGTTTACTCCTCAAATGGTAACTATCAAGTAATAATTTGACTTGATTAGGCATATCATTTCCATCACTCCAATGTGTCACCAGATTCGACTTACAAGCCATTTTGGTTGCCCAATCAGCAACCCCGTTAGTCTCACGAAAGTTATGAGTCACAATACATTCTTCAAAAGAATGCATAATATCTTTGGCTTTTTGAATCGTGTTATGAATAGTCCACGAGGCTGGTGTATCATTATTCAAACACTTGATAATGTTGAGAGAGTCGCCCTCCAGCCACACCTTAGAACACCCTTTCTCCTTAGCGAGTATAAGATCGTGAAGGCGGCACATGCTTCAACTTTATGATTAGTTTGTATGCCAATAGGAATAGCTCTGATACCTCTACAAATCCCATGTTCATCTCTAATGACAATGCCACATCCAGCAACCCCCGGATTTCCCTTTGAAGCACCGTCAAAGTTAATTTTCTTCCATCCACTAGGGGGAAATCCCATCTAGATTCCGCCCTCTTAGCTGTCCTATCATGTTTCCTGTGATTCCCTTTTAATTTCCAATTATTGAAGAAGTTTATTTCCTCCTTGTTCAAAGGTTTCATGACTCTATCCTTTAAAAGTAAATGTTTTTTAATAGCTCTCTTAATTCTGAAGAAGACCTCCTTCTCACTAGCCAAATTATTCCTGAAGACTCTCTCATTCCTCTCTCTCCAAACTCCCCAACAGATATAGGGTAAAACAAACTTCCATACCTTGATAACAATCTCATTCTAAATAGATTAGAACAAACTTACATATCAGTGGATGTTAGAAATAGATAAAACAAACTTACATATTAGTGGATGTTAGAAATAGATTGATTATGGGATTGAAATTTAGTTATGAAGTTAAAGTTTGAAAAGTAATCTTGAAAGTCAGTTTGACATGATTTGAGGAGTAGAAATAGGTCCTGAGGGACCATAAAATGAATTTTAACCGTTGGATTCTCTTAAGATTTTAATATGTCTTTACCAACTTAATTGCGCACCTTTTGACCAGAGTGATTTTGAAGTTAATTCCTAGAGAGAAAGTTATTTATGACTGAGTGAAGGTGTTGGACCAAATCTAAGCCATTTTAATATCTTATAAATTAAACACCACCTTCTATACTATAAGAGATGTGATATTATACACAATCCATTCTAGTGAGCAAGAATATTATTGGATGTTACCTTATACCTTTTATTAGAGTCTGATTTTCAAGAAGGACAATTTATCTTGTTTGGTATGCCCATTCTTCTATTTTCCAATGAAAAATGAAAATTACCAATACATAAGAAGTTTTGGATCTATATTGTTTTTCTAATATTTGTAAGATTACCAATACATAAGATGTTTTGGATCTATATTGTTTTTCTAATATTTTTCCATTTATCCATGAAATATACATACTCCCTAAGTCACATCACCTATAGAAAATTATTGCTTCTAGATATTTGGGCACTATATTTGACATGAGTCTCTACATTATTTAAATAAAGAAATGATACTCGAATAAGCTAAAGTCTAATTGCTATCTTAAACCTATAACTTACTATTTATGGTTGGTTGAATTCAAATTTCTAATAAAATTTTCCTTGCTAACAATGTGTTTATTTCCTATTGTTGATTACCCTCCAAACATTTTTAGAAATAAATTTCTTCACTCATTCAATGTTTCTTATGGACCAAAACAAAAAGGCTTTTTGACCACCTCATAGGAACACTACATGTAGTTAAAAGACCGAAGGGATATGGGTATCATACATCCCATCACACGAAGAACTTGCCTCATTGTCAAATGAACAGTGTGGGGTTTATGAGGGTTTTCTCAAATGTCATAGAATCTAATCTACCACTACTTTAAGATCTTAGGTGTAAATTAATTTGAAATACAAAATTCTCTTAGCTTTCTTCATCAAAACATGAATCTATTTTTAAATCTAGAGTATTCAAACATTATGGCAAATAGTTCCACATTGGCTAATGTGGTAGTACCATTCCCTCAAAATGGTCTTAGTCCCAACTTCAACAATTTGGTGGAATATAAGTAAAATTTGATCATTTCCCTTTAGTCTAGTTTATAACCGCATGTTATCCAAATAAATTTAGAAAGGGGATTTAAAGACATTTGGTATTCAATATCACCACTCTCTTTCCTACAAAACTCATCATGAGTTTATATCTATAAAAAAAAATTCTAACCTTCACCATTGATGAACACTTAAATACTAAAAATAAATTTTTATGCTCTTTTTCTAAATGGTACATTCTCAACTTAGCACTGTGGAAGTGTAAGGTTGCTTCACAAGTATAACCCTTTACCTAAAACCTCTTCCATGATTACTTGTTAATTGGGGATTGTTTATGATTCTTATAACTGACCTGCCCTTATGCTTCTACAAAAACTATAAAATTGTTAAACATGCATTTTGGTTTTGTGCCTCCATCTCAAAATTGTGGAGATATTTTTATTCCACCATGTCATATTTAATCACAAACTAGCCTAGAAATTTGTCCTTCTTGATATTATTGTCTCCTATAATATCATCTCTAAGTCATGCCACAAACTATTCTTTTGTTCATTTGGAAGATGTCCAATGACTATTTCTAATATTGGAGACTCTCAGAATTCTTATTCCAAAAAATATATACTTCTTATTCCAAGTTGTCAATCTTATAAGAAGCTATGTAGTTCAATCACGGAGCTTATTAATAAATGGAAGCTCTTCAAAATATAATAGTAGCCTTGCTAAAAGTAGCTTAGATGTTACTAAAGTCTAAAAGGTGGCTAATCTAATTATTAAGACTCAAAGTATTTAAGAGTATTTGACATATTTTACAAAATGAAGGGAGACTTAATAGGGCCAAATTCTATTATGTCAAGAGCATGCAAGTTAGAGGTCAATCATTTTACACAAAGCTTGGGTATTGAAGTCCAATGGTTGGTTATTAAGGATTTTATATGGTATAATTTCTACTCATGCAAGGTATGACATGGCTTATGCCATGTTTGTGCTATATTTATTCTATTTTAATGGTGTCAACTATACCTTGTGTAACTCAAGTCTTTGCATAATACCTCTGTGTATATGATGAAAACCTACATGTGTGGAACAAGTTGAGACAGTCAAACATTAGTTATAAATCAATCTAATCTACACATATTCTTAAAATTGCAACTACACAATAACTACCAACATAACCTCTGATGATTCAAACAAGTGCACCCAAAACTTGTTGATTTTATCTTAGAGAGAAATGTGGGTGTGCTCTCCCAACACAAAACACAAATCCCACTATTGATTATTTTCTCTAGGTGATTGATCTTACAATGCAAACTAATGGATTGATGAAGAACTCAAGAACAAGTATGAAGAACTTGCCTCATGCTTTCACCATTGATGCAAATGAAGATTAAAACTATTAAACTAAGATGAAATGCAAGATTAATCTAAGATTCATTCACCATTAACCTAGAATGTGATTTCCAGATTCAACAATGAACTAAGATTGAAAAGCATGAAAATAAACTATGAAATCCTAGAGCAATACTAACATGATAATAATGCATAAAATGAGAGATGATTTGCAAGGAGTGAGGCCTCCTATTTATAGATTTTTGGATGGCTTGGATGAGGTGGATCTCATGTGGCATCCACATAAGATCCACATGGGATAAAGGAGTGGTCATGCAAGAGGGAGAGTTGCTCACACATGAAAATGATGGCTCAATGACAAGTGTAAGAGGGTGGGAGACCCAAAGTGAGTCACATGTCGAGAATATTCAAAAGAGGAAAGGGGAGACAAGATGCAAGAGAAATGACAGGCTATTTTAGGAAAAGGTAATGGACAACTCCTATAGGAGGGGTGTTCACACACATGTGTGAGCACAATTAGGAGGTTAATTTCTGTAGGAATTAGAAAATTAGTCTAATTAATCTAAGATTAATGAGAGGATTAGGCTTAGGGGTGTATTATGTTGGAAATATATTCTAGGCTAAGTGACTGAGAGGGGGGGGGGTGAATCAAGAACCAATAGAACTTCTTCACTTTAATCCTTTATTAGATTGTCTAATTTGATTGCATGCATGGAACAGAAAAGCAATAAACATTCATAACACTTGACACAAGATATGGTGACCCAGAAACCTTCCAAACAGAAAGTAAAACTGGGGTGGGGATAATACCCACAAGCTTTAGAACTACATTAATAAAGTTGGTTATAGTTAAGGCTTACAATTCATGACTTCTGATGGTCTTCCCTGTTAGGGGAAATAAGGACTGTTAGGTCCACCTTGTGAAAGGATTTATACAATATAATTAAGTATGCACTCTGCTAGGAGATTTGTGAAGGACTGTTAGGTCCACTTTGTTAAAGGATTTGACTGATACACCTGTTAGAAAGAATCAGTGAATGATTTTCTATGCAACTCTGATTTGCTGAATAAGATCCTTTGATGTAGAACTGATCACCTGAATGTGATAGATGAGTCATTGTTGTTCCTTTATACTGTTGTAGCCTTCTAATCAATATGCCTCTTCATATTTGCATCCATACATGTATCTAATGTTGTTTTGATGATTGATATCTTTTTTACTATATCTTCTTATTATTGGATAAACAAAGTATCTTACATATATACCTATCCAAATCAATTACCTCCATAAGTCAGCTACTATCATATTAAATAGTATCAAACAATATGTACTAATTCAGCCCAATGCTGATACTCGGGTCCAGTAATCCACTCGGGTGATATACTGACACTCAGGCGATATACTGACACTCGGGCGATATAGTGAACTTGGCAACTTTGGCACTCGGTTGACACTGGGTGCTCGGTCCACATTGATCAATCAGAGATGGTATGCAACTCGGGTAACACAGGTGACTTGGCAGATAATGCTTGGAACTAACTACTCGATCGACACTACAACTGCTTGGCTCAGTCAACACTGCAAGTTGTTGGCTCGGCTAACACTGTAATCATAAGAATGACTAAGTGTTTTGGCAGTAATTGACAATATGTCTTGCCATAAGGTCTACATTTTCCCCTTTTGGCATTAGTAACAAAAAAACTTGTCATACCAAAAATTCTAATCAAACAAACCGATAAGTCAAAACTCCCCCTTTCCATGTGCTTGGGTTCTAGCTCGGTTTTGACTACTGCTCTACAACTCGGTTGCAACTGACTCTATTTTTTTTTTTCAAAAATGTTTTGTAACTCTGTTATATATCTTCCTCTTCTCTGTACATGTATTTCCTCATATATATACATATATATCCTATCTTTCCCCCTTGTTTTTGACACAAATGGCAAAAATGCATATCTACAAGGTAATATCAAAATGTGAAAGGAAATCACAATGTACCTTCAAAATTTGAGACAAAGCCTTGTCCCAATTATCTTGCAACACTTTCAAGATGTGCAACTTAATCTGAATTTCTGCAGACAACTCCATCATAAGCTCAACAACTAAAAAATTGTTATCATGGATGAGTGTCTTTGCATGAGCGATAAGTTTTTGCATTACATCCATATGAGGAATGAGTTGGCTTTGAATTGTTGATAGGTAGTCCCTTGTTCTTCCTTCTTCCCTTAGTAGCTCAGCTTGTAGATCAGTCAGATACCTGATCTTAACAAAATGTGTTGAAGTTGAGCTTGGATCAAGTGCCAACTGGTTTGCACTTGCCTTCAAATCATTCTCAATCTTTTTCAGCTTACTCTTTATTTCCATGGTAAAATTTGATGTGTCACTCAACTTTACAAATAATGCAACAACATCATTTACAATGATTTCTAGAGAGCTAATAATGGTGGATGGCTTTACTTGATCTATTGCAATTTTACCTGCAACATTATTTAGAACCTTGTTCTCAAATTTTCTCTCTGCCTTCTGCAGTAATTTCTCCTTACCACTAAGATCTTAGTTAAACTTGTAAACTATGTCAACAAGTTGGTCCATTATAAAGTCTTTCTCATTGACTTCAATCTCTAGTGAATCAAGGAATATACCTTTGATGTCCTCTAGCACTCTGTTCCTTTTCTTCTCATCTCAGAGCTTCTGTTGTTTGGCTCTTTTCTTCCATAGCTCCCCAAGGATGTCCATATGCTCAGTTTTCAGGCTAGAAAGATCCCAATTAGGAATCACAATGTCTTCCTCAAGGTCAACTTCATCAGTAATTGTTTCCTTTTCTTTACCCTTGACCTTGGGATTAGGTGAAGGAATGATTTCCTTACCTTTTCCATCATCATCCTTATCTTTTCCATCCTCATCCTTATCCTTAGTGTTCATTTGGAGTAGGTCATTAACTGTCTTTGCACCAACTGTAGAATATGTACCAACTGTAGAAATATCCACAGTATCCTATTGTGACTCGGTCTGTCTTGGCCCAGTAGTAGGTAGAGCCTGATGCTCGGTTCCTACTAAACTTGATGTAGAATCCGTGGTCTTTTCCTTGCTCAGAGATAAGACAAATGGACTAGGTGATTGGGCTAGGGAGGGGGGTGAATCAGGAACCAATAAAACTTCTTCACTTTAATCCTTTATTAGATTGTCTAATCTAATTGCATGCATGGAACATAAAAGCATTAACCATTCATAACACTTGACACAAGATATGGTGACCTAGAAACCTTCCAAATAGAAAGTAAAACTGGGGTGGGGATGATACCCACGAGATTTAGAACTGCAATAATAAAGTTGGCAGTTTAAGGCTTACAATTGACCACTTCTTATGGTTTTCCCTATTAGGAGCAATAAGGATTGTTAGGTCCACCTTGTGAAAGGATTTATACAATATAGTTAAGTATGCACTCTGCTAGGATATTTGTGAAGGACTTGTAGGTCCACCTTGTTAAAGGATTTGACTGATACACCTGTTAGAATGAATCAGTGAATGATCTGCTATGCAACTCTAATTTTTTGAATAAGATTATTTGATGTAGAACTGATCACCTAAATATGATAGATGAGTCTCTATTGTTTCTTTATACTGTTAGTATCCTTCTAATCAATCTTCCTCTTCATATTCGCATCCATACATGTATTCAATGTTGCTCTGATGATTGATATCTTTTTTACCATGTCTTCTTATTATTGGATAAATAAAGTATCTTACATAGATACCTATCCAAATAAATTACCTCCATAATTTGGCTACTATCATATTAAATAGTATCAAACAATATGTACTAAGTCAACCCAATGCTGATACTCAGGTCCAGTAATCCACTCGGGTGATATACTGACACTCAGACAATACAGTAAACTCGAAAACTCTGGCACTCTGTTGACATTGGGTGCTCAGTCCACATTGATCACTCAAAGATGGTATGCAACTCGGGTAACACTGGTGACTCGGCAGATACTGCTTGGAACTAACTGCTCGGTCGACACTACAACTGCTTGGCTCGATCAGCACTGCAAGCTACTGGCTTAGCTAACACTATAATCATAAGAATGACTAAGTGTTTTGGCACTAATTGACAATATGTCTTGTCATAAGGTCTACAAGTTATGGGTATAGTTTAGGAATCTAGGCTAGATTTAGGATTAATCCAAATTAGATTTAGATTAATCATAGCTTAGTAGAATATTAGAATGTGGGGGGGATAAATAAATTAAAATTTATTTAAAGGAGAATTTTGTGGAGAATCATATATTAAATGAAAATTTAATATATTAGGGAAGGGTATTTAAATTAGCAGGGAGGAGAGCGACCAAATTTAAATTTGAATTTGAGCGGGACTAGTGCGAAGGACGCAGGAACTGCTAAGCACAGAAAGCTAGAGGATGCTAAGGACAAAGGGAAACAAGGGAAGGATCCAGATGCTGGACTTGCGCCTGAGGACTGGGGGGGAAAGCCTGGCGAGTCAGGGGAAAAATAGGAAAGTAGCAAAAAGTGGTCTTCCCTCTTTAGATTAAAACCAACATGTAAGTCATCTTTACCACCTGTTAAGAATATCTCGAGACCTTCTCAAGGGAGTTTTTCCATTGACATTCCTAACCAAATCATTGATCATACCATTGCAAGAATGAAAAACTCTCTGGTTGGGAGATTCTTGGGGGTTAGACCCAATATCAAAGTGGTTAGGGCCTGTGCTTCTCAGAAATGGGACCTGAAAGGACAAGTGGATGTGGTTGATATGGAAAAAGGATGTTTGTCTTTCTTCTTCTCTTGCGAAGAGGATAGAATGAAGATTTTATGCAATGGACCATGGATGATAGGAAAAAATACCTTGGTCCTCTAAAAATGGTGCCCTAATATAGTCTTTGAGAAGGAAGCAGTAAACCAGGTGTCGGTTTGGGTTAAGCTCCATGGCCTTCCTCTGGAGTACTGGATGGAGGATATATTTGTCGGGATAGCAAACTCCTTTGGGGAGTTGTTATCAATAGATAATGTTTTAGCCTCAAGGAGAAGGTTAACGTATGCTAGGATATGTGTGGGGATAACACAGGACACTGATATGCCAGAGAAAATTAATATGCACTCAAAATTGGGATCATGGGAACAAAAGATAGAATATGAAACCATTCCATTTGTGTGCTTTCATTGTAAGAAAGTTGGGCATTGGGCTAAAAAATATCCAGCAAAGGCCTTCCAGAGAAATACAAAGAAATGGATTCCTATGGGAAAGGTGAAGATAGATGGGGGAGAGACATCAAGGGCAGCCCAACTTAATAAGCAAGAGGAAAAAGCTCTAACACCGAAGACTGGTGCTGAGAGTATGGTCAATGACCAAACTAACAATGGGAGTTCTCAGAGTAATGAATGCAATTAATGTCCTCAGGAACAAGTAGAGAAATAAGGGGAAGAGGGGGAAACTTAGGGAGAAGGACAACAAGAAGCAACATAAAATGTGGTAATAGAGGGGGAAGGGATTGAAGCACATAGTAGATTTTCTTATGTCAACCAATCTGACTAGAGTTCGGAGACTATAATCCACAAAGTGGAGGAGGAATCAACATGGCAGGATGCTCAATAGTGCACAGTATTAGGTCAAGGGTCTTTAGATACTTCACAAAATACGCCCCAGGGGGTAAGAAGAACAATATCTAATGCTAAAATGCCTAAATGGGGGGATGTTGTAGCTATCAGCCAAGCTTTCTTGGGTTACCAGAGTGATCTGGAAGATGGGACAGAGAGTCATGAGGAGAAGGACAAATCAAAGAATGATAAGGGAAAGCCTAGATGACAAGGGATAATAGCAACAACAAGTAGAAAAATTGGGGATGTGGGAGGAATGTTATCCTCTCCGGGCCGACCTTTGGGCCAAAAACTAAGAGTCAAGGAGACTAAGAAGAACATAGCAGATGGAAGCCAACTTACCATCCTAGAGGAGGGATCCTTTGTTAAGGTATGGAGATTATCTCTTGGAATATAAGGGGATTGAATAATCCCCACAAACAAGATCTTGTTAGAAATATGATTAGGGATAATAGACCAGAAATTTTTTTAATTCAAGAAACAAAAATGCTTAAGGAGAAAGTGGAGAAGCTCAGATTTTTTAAGAATAACAATATTTGTGGGGGAGATTCTGATGGTGCTTCCGGGGGTATTGCTACAGTTTGGAACTATGGTATCATAAAAGGTGATGTTATATATCAGGGGAACAATGTGTCTTGTATCATATTTAGGCATCTTAAGGATAATACTTCTTGGGTGCTTACTAATATTTATGCTCCTAACACTAAAAAGGGATGAGAGGTTTTTTGGAATAAGTTGTCCTCTATTAGAAATAGTTTTAGACATAAGGAATGGATTGTTATGGGAGATTTGAATACTTCCCTAAAATAAAATGAAAAAAAGGAGGAAGCCAAACTAATCTGGAAAGTAGAATGGACCTTATGAATTTCATAGATAACCAAACTCTCCATGATATTGAGTTCCAGGACATTAATTATACATGGACTAACATAATGTGTGGACAAGAGCTTATCCAAGTTAGACTTGATAGAGCTCTCATTAGAAATGACTGGTTCACCCATTACTATTGTTCATTGTATGCCCATACGCGGGTGGGATTAGACCATAACCATCTTACTTTTTTGGCGGATCCCATATCCAAGAAAAGGAATTTTCCTTACATATTTGAGAAAATGTGGGCTATGCATCCACAACTGGAACAAAAAATTGAGGAATGGTGGAAGATCAAAAAAACTTAAACATGTCAAGGAGAATATTAAAGCTGGGAACAAGGAAACCTTTGGCAACATTTTTTCTACTAAGACTAATGTTTTCATGGAGCTGAAGGTCATTCAAGAGAGTATCCAGAAGGAAGGTTATGATAAGATATTAAGAGAATAGGAAAATGAGAAACTGGTTGAGCTTCATGACATAATTGCCAAAGAAGAAACTTTCTGGAGACAAAGATCCAGAAAGACTTTCGTGAAGGAAGGAGATAGAAATACAAAATATTTTTTCATGACTACTCTCAAGCACAAAATGGATAATTGAATATCTAATCATAATATCAATGGCACTCTTTCAGATGATGAAGATGCTATCAGAATGGAGGAATTTTTTTTTTCAAAATCTCCTCCAAAAGGACAAAGATCTGAATAGAGAAGAACAAAGGGAGTTTCTGGAGTGCATTCCTCAAATCCTGAATGACAATCATAATGTGATTCTTAATGCTTTACCCTCTAATACTAAAATTAAAAAGGCTATCTTCTCTTTTGATGGGGACAAAGCCCCTGGTCCATATGGCTATCCTATGTTCTTCTTCCAAAATTACTGGAATATTATTGAAAAGGATGTTACTAATGTTGTTAAAGAGTGTTTTGGATCTAGAAAACTGCTGAAGAAGTTGAATGACACCTTTATAGCTCTAATACCCAAAAAACAAGGGGCTGATAAAATGGATCATTTTAGGCCTATTAGCTTATGTAATACTTCATACAAGATCATTTCTAAGGTCCTTACCACAAGGATTTTGTCTATTCTTCCTTCCCTAATTTCTTGGCAACAAAATAGTTTTGTTCCTGGTAGACAGATCATGGATTCAATTATCTCTATACATGAAAATGTGCATTCTCTGGTGATGTCGAAGAAGGAAGGCCTCATTCTTAAAATAGATTTATCTATAGCCTATGCCAGGGTTGATTGGGAGTTTCTTGTGAAAGTGTTGAGGGATTTTGGATTTAACAAGAAAAGCACTAATCTTATATTTCAGCTCATATTTTTTGCTTCTTTCTTGGTTTTGGTTAATGGATCTCCTACTTATTTCTTCAAATCGACTAGGGGTCTGAGGCAGGGGGATCATCTCTCTCTTATTCTCTTCATCCTTATGACTGAATGTTTAGGTAGGTACATGGAGAACCTAGTTAGGAAAGAGGAATTTAAAGGATTAAATCCTTCTTCTGCCAATCAAGTCTTCTCACATTAGCAGTTTGTTGATGATTCAGTTATAATGGGTGAAGCTTCTGTTAAAAATGCTATCAATATTAAAAATGCATTGACTAAATATGGGATTGCATTAGGTCAACTTATTAATTGGGGAAATATTTTAGTGGTTTTCTTTAATGTTCCTGAAAAAAGAAAGATAAGAATTATGAGGATTTTGGGCTATGATATGGGGACTCTTCCAGGCACTTACCTTGGTCTCCCTTTATGCCTAGAACCTCCTAAAACCTTCTAGAGCTCTTTAGCGGATAGATATCATAGTAAACTTGCTAGTTGGAAAGGTATGTTGTTGAGTCAAGCTGGAAAGATTCAGATTCTAAGATCCCCCCTTCAAGGTCTTTCTCTTTATGCTCTGAGTATCTTTAAAATCCCCAAGAATTTTGGAGAAGCAATTGAAAAGATCCAAAAAATGTTTATGTGGACTAGAATGGAGAAAAATAAAAGGATAGCTCTCATTGCTTAGGACAAGGTATGTAGACCTGTTAACAAAGGGGGTCTTGGTTTTTGCAAAATCAGAAATCTTAATGACCACCTTCTAGCTAAACTTATATGGAGATACTATAATTCCAGGGGAGAATGGACTCTTATATGGGATAATAAATACAATAAGTAGTGTCCAAACCTTGCTAGCTTTCTTGATAAGGATAGTGGAGCTAGAGGATCTTTCATATGGAGAAATGCTATGAAGAATAAATAAATTATAAGAAAAGGCATCAAATGGAAAGTTGGAAATGGCAGAAATGTTCTCTTTTGGGGAATATGAGTGGATATTACAAACCCCCCTCAAGGATTTCCCTGTATAGAAGGACTTTGAGAGCTAGTGCAAACTTAGATTTGGGAGGAAAGTGGCAGATTACTGGGATAGGGATCACTGGAAGGATCTAACGGTTATTGATAATACAATGGGACAACTCAATAAATTTCTTAATTCTACAATTTTGTTTGAGGAGGAAGATAGGATAATATGGAAGAATAGTGTGAATGGGAACTTAATTATCTCCTCCCTATATCACCAGGAGTTTGAGGATCTTAATGAGCCTTGTTGGGATAAAGCTTGGATTAAGGACCTCACCCTTAAGATTAATGTCTATTTTTGGATCTTGATCCAAAACAAGGTTTTGACAAATGATAATCTTAGAAAAAGAGGTGTGATAATTGTTAAAAGATGTTACCTTTGTAATCAGGATGAGGAAAGTGTGAATCACATGTTTATTCACTGTCCCTATGTCAGGATAATATGGGATTACTTCTTTAAAATTCTTAACATTGAGTGGGTTTTCCCTGAGGATATGCAAAGTCTTTTTAACTCTTGGAGCCATCCCTCAAAGAATGAAACTTTGGTCAAGGTGTGGAATTTAATACTCCCTTAAGTTTGCTGGGGAGTCTGGAAAGAAAGGAATGAGAGAGTATTCAGAAACAAAGTGGCTAGTGAAAAGGAGGTCTTCTACATAATTAAGAGAGCTATCAAAGAAAACTTATATCTAAAGGAGAGATTTATGGAACCTCTAAATGAGGAGGATATTGCCTTCTTCAATAATTGGAAAATTAAAGGTAATTTCAAGAAGCAGAAAAATAAAGTCAAGAGAGAGGAAGAAAGATGGGATTTCCCTCCTAATGGATGGATGAAAGTCAATTTTGATGGTGCTTCAAAGGGTAACCCAGGGGTGGCTGGATGTGGGATTGTCATAAGAGATGAACAAGGAGTTTGCAGGGGTATTAAAACTATCCCAATTGGAACTCAAACTAACCATGTTGTGATGGCGAATGTTGCTCTTCAAGGGATTATCCTTTCTAGGGATAAAGGTTGTAAAAAGGTATGGTTAGACGGAGATTCCCTCAATATTATTAATGCCTAAATAATGAAACTCCTGCCTCGTGGTCTATTTATAATATAATGCAAAAAGTGAAAGGTATTATCCAATCTTTTGAAGGCTGTGTTGTTTCACATAACTCTCGAGAGACTAATGGAATTGTTGACTAGGCTACAAACATGGCATGCAAACTAGAGTTGGTAACACATTGGCATGATGGAGATGACATTCCTTATCAAGCAAAATCATTACTGGATAATGACCAACGATGGAGTAGACAAAAAAAGGCCATAAATGGTAAGTCTAATAAAGTTTTTTAATGCGGAAGTGAAATGTCATAATTACTATCTAAGGTGCAAGTACTTAGTGGTGATTACGAGTTGGATGTAGCACATATTCTAGGTGTATTTGGCAATATTGAGAGTGAATAGTGGTATTCTTAATGATGTTTTTAAGAACTATCATAGAGATAGTAATTCATACCAGAGAGCTAATATGGGTGGTAGTAAGAAGTGCGTTGAGCCTGTTAACTTTGATGAATGGAGAGAAATGAAAAAAGTTTGGAAGATTCTGAAGGATGGTGGGATGGCGGTGTTTCTGGAGCGGCTTCATGGTAGAAACCCTACTATTTCTAGGCATTTTTTCAAGACTTGGAAAGATGGTAAAGTGATGGTGGGAAACCAGTACATGGAAGTTACGGAGGAGATAATAGCCGAGGCTAGTGGGATGGGTATAGAGGGGCTAAATTTCTATAGAGACATATTTTTGATAAAGCTTGGGAGAAATTCCCAGAGTCTAACGAAGAGAAGGCCAGGTTGGTTAAGGTGGATACTTCCTACCATAACCCTAAGCGAATATCTAGGTCATGGAGGTATGTGCTCTATGTGATCATTATCTATATTACGCTCGATGGTAGGTTTACCCAAGCCTACGGACATCATTTCACACTTTTGAATCATTTTAGACACAATGTGAAAGTTAGTTTGCCCTTCTATTTGCTTAGTTCATTGGATTTTACTACTAATAGTCTGCACAAAGACCCGAAGGGTGATCATGCCTCTCACCAGGGTCTTATGTTGTTAATTTATGATCTTCTGAAAACTAAAAAGGTGGAGAGACCTCTGCTAATAAAAAAATTAGAGGGATGAGGAAGATACAGAAGGTGATGAGGATGATAGCATGTATGAGGAGGAGACGAAGGACGATGAAGAAGACCCTCAGGGGTATAAAACTCCTAAAAATATAACTAAAAAGGGCTCTTCATCTAAGAAAAACCAGAAGAAGACTATTATGGAGGGCTTTGATACAGAGAAGGAGATTGATGATGATACTCCGGAGGGAAGTAAAATAAGTAAGAAAAAAGATTAAAAAAAGTATTTCTTCCAAGACTAACCAGAAGAAGCCTATGGCAGAGGATTCTGAAACAGAGAAGGAAACAAAGGATCAAGAGTATGAGGACAAATAGAAAAAAGAGGCTAATAAAAGAAAATGGGGGGAAGCTACACGAAAAACTAAGAGCAACTAGAAAGGTAAAAAACCCAGTAAGAGAAAAATTGTGTAGTCCTCGGATGAGGAGGATGTGATGGAGAAGGAGCACAATACTAAGGTTAACCTTGGGGAGGATGATGAGGAAGAAAATAGGGAGGAGAAAAAAGATGTAAAGGAAACAGATCAAACCCCCACAGGGAAAACAAACACTAATGAGCAGAAGCATGATGATAAGACGAAGGAGGAACTTGTCAAAAGAACTGAAAAAGATGCATAGAGTATGAGGTAAAAGATTCCCATGATAATGAGGAAACAAGTAAATTTTATGTGTTTTATGATATGAAGAAAAACAAGGATTAGCTTGTGGATTTTACCTGCACGGTGGGAAAAATGTTAGATGACAATGCTAACATGAAAAAGCAAATGGAAATAATGAAAGTTGAGATCAATCTCATTAAAATTATTAGCATTGGTGAGAAAACTGTTGTGGTCTACCTGGAGGAAATGAAAGATGCAATTGGAATATGTGAATCCCAAGTGGAAATTGTAAACAAAGTTTGCAATATGGAAAAATAGCTGAAGGACATAAATGACAGGGCGGTGGAAGAAGACAGTGCAGGGAAAATCTACATTCTGAACAACAAGGTGGAAAAACTTGAGGAAACAGTGTGCAAGATAGGGTAGCCTTAAAGCGTATACTGGGCATGCGAAGATCTTGATGGAAAAGATGGAACAAGACAGAGGGGAAAAGGATGGCCAAGAGGTCAAGGATACCACAGGACCTGGTAAACGCACAAGGGCTAGTACTAGGAAGCTGAGTCTAAAGGAGGATAAAGAAACATAAGACCTCAATAATTCTGTTAATCAGATGCAAATAATGGTTATTCTGACACAAGACATTGTGTATGGCATGTAGCTGTCCTTTTTTGGGCCTGTCCTTTTTTTGTTGTCCCTATTATTTTTTTGAAGATATGTGGGACTTTTTTAGTTAGGTTGTTAGTTGGCTAGGCTTTTTGGCTTTCCTTTCTTGGTGCTATGGCACAGTTGCTATTGTAATTTATTGAATATCTATAATACTTTGTTTAAAGGTTTTGGGTCCTTGTAAAACCTATTTTTACGTAATCAAAACTTTAGATACCATATAATAATGAATTAATTTAATTAAATAAATAGATGAATATAACAAAAATAGTTAATTAACTATAATACTAAGGGGATTTTAATTAATATAAGTGTGAAGGGATGATTTTAGACATCTACATTTGACCCCTTTTGATGCTATCATCGAGGACAGCGTCACGTCAAAGAAAAAAAAAGACCCCCCAGGGAAAAATAATTCTGGTGGGAGATTGTGCCCCCTCAAGGAAATAACAATTTTCTCGAAAAAAAGGCAAAAGGCAGAAGAAGAATGAGGAGGAAGATTAAAAAGGGGGAAATTAGCTAGTGTCGCAAGATGCTTCCTTGGGGGGGTCGAGGTAGACCTAGGGTAAATCAGGGACATGATGCCCCAATCGAGATGGGGGAATAGTGAATAAATAGGAGCCTCATAATGCAGATCGCAAGAATGCTAAATGATCCTAACTAATGCAACTTAACTACATAAATTTTTTGGGATTGTATTGTGTTAATATCAGAGAGCACACCCTAGTTTGATTTTGCAAGAGGAGCTATGCATCACATGCTAGACAACGTGGATGACATAGTTCATTTTCATGGACTAGACTCTCAGACAAACAAGGTGTATTTAGGAGCATAGATGTAGATCAAAAATCACGGTGGAACTAATGCAGTTACACTCATGAGGAAGCCATAGTACACTCAAGTCTTGATTAGGGACCTGGTGGAAGTGCACAAGACCCTGCCTTCAGTGAGGCATGCATTACCATAATTGCATGACCAACAAAGATGCACTAAAGTAACCAAAAACAAATCATTCTGCAAATGATACATATTCTAATATACACCAAGATATTTAAGATCGAGGCAATCGTGAGTAGGGTCTACTGAAACACAAAGATAAAATCAACAAAAAAACATCATGACCGAGGAGTCATTCAGTCCAAAGTTATTTTAATGAACATGATTGTGTGATGGAGGATTGATAAGCCAACGTCGAAAGGATGCATCTTGATGATGGGAAAAGATTGATTGATGTCAAAACAAGTATTCACTGGCAATAACTGTTAAATAAACAAGGAACTCAGAAAGTTGATCTTCGAATTGGTTTGATAAAACTCATGCGGTCGAAGTGTTTGGGAAAAGTTCAGTATGATGGGGTGAAGCTCAGTTTGATGGGATAAAGATCAGTTTGATAGGATTAGAATGGGTAGAATAACATGTGATTAGGTGATGAAGGAGGAACTTGATTGGATAAATGAGGTTTGAGGATAGGATGGAAGAAAGATAAATTGATTTGATTAGAAGATAACTGGATGTGATATGAAAGGATTAGGTGCATAGATAGAATAGATTGGGTCCAATTACAAGGGAGAACCAAGGCATGGTAAAGGAAAGGGGGATGGAGAGATTTTAGGGATGGAAGATAGAGGGATGGAGTGGATGCCTAATGGGCATCTAGTTAAATGGATTGTATCCCTTGATATTTTTTTATTTTTTATAATATATAATGTATCAAGGCAGTTTGGATGTTTTCTCATAGATCTTGGTGTGATGGTTGGATGGGAGATGAAATGGATTATAGAATGGAGGATAGGGATTTATGAAAAAAGATTAGAATAATTGGGTGAAATGGTGGGAAACGATTGGTGGATGATAGATGAGGGATTGGAAGACTTGTGAATAAATGGATGAAGGAGTTGGAAAGCTCATCATTGATACACACCTTTAAGGGTGGTGGAGTATTGAAGGAGGATATTGTGAAGGAGGTGGAAGAGAATATGTGGATTTTGGGGTGTAAGGACCCAAAATAAAGGAGGGAGATGATGGACTTAGGATAGTGGATTTGGGTGCACAAGGACCCAAAATGGATTTGGAAGATGGAGGATTGGAGGACATATGAGTGGAGAAATATTTTGGATTAGCAAGGTTGGATGCCAATTTGTATTTTTCTTTAATATGCATTGCTTTAATGAGTATCTTGGGAATCCACATGGTTTTATTTTTGGGCCTTTGTGGCCTTTTGAACTTTTATTGAACATGTTTTGTAGAGGGGACATGTTTATCCTTGGATTTTTGTGGATTTTTGGCTTTAAGCATTTTAGCTTTGGAATCCAATTTTATTTCATTAGCCATGGTATATGTTCATGAGGATGGATGGTGTGGATAATTTATAGATGGAATAATGTAGGGTGAATTTTGGAAGGAATGAAAGGATGTGCGCCTTTGTTGATCTTGCTTGGGGCTTTGAGGTGATGGGGTGGTGAACTTGGATATAGTGGATGGATGGATGTAAGGACCCAAAATGGATGTGGATGATGAAGGGATGGAGTTTTGGACATAAGGTCCCAAAATAGATTTGGAAGATGGGGGATAGGAACATTGGAGTTTATATGGAGGGATTTCAGATTTGGAAGGGGTGGAAGGTATACCAACATCTTGAGACATTAATTTTCCAATGGGATGCTTATTAATTTGAACACAATATATGAGTTCATGTGAGTGGGGTTCATGGATGGAGTGGATAGGTGTGATGGGATTTTGTGGAGGATTAAGATCATGTAGAGGATTGGGATTATGAGGGGGCATAATAGGATTTTGAGATGAATTATGATCATGACATGGATTTGAAGGGGTACTTTGATCTTGACTTTGGAGAATATTATGTGTTGGAGTGGAAGGGATGGTGGGATCTTGAGATGGAATTGGATCATACAATGGAGTGGAGGGGATGGAATCATGAAATGGAGTGATTTTATCTTGACATGGACAAGGATTAGCGGATTGGATACATGGAGTATCTTCATGAAGTGGAGGGTAAGTGGGGGATAACTCTTGACATGGAGGGGGACCATTAATGAATGAAATGTGAGGGATGTCTTGATCTTGATTAGGAATGGAATCATGAGATGGGTCAAGGAGGATAAGTGGATCTTGATATGGAAAGTTAGGATATTCATATGTAATGATGTCATAAGATGGAGAGGTGTCATAAGATTGAGGAATGTTTAGATCTAGAGGAGAAGAGCAATCCATATTATCATGATTTGGAACAAGGTCTTGACATGTTTGGACTTGTGAGGATAATGTGGTGAAGGAGGTGGAAGATTCAACTTGGGTGGATGGAGGGATGGAAGACTCGTGAGAATTAGGAGATTTAGGCATGTCATATTTGAAGGGTATGTCTATGGGTTCAATACTTGAGGAGATTGCAAAACTTTATTTGGGGATCTATACTTCTCTTCTAGTCCTTGGATCCAGTCAATGGAAAATTTATTGTGGGATGGGGATGATGTGGGATTTGGAGGATTAAGATTATGGTTTTGGACATTAAGATTAAAATGTGGGGGATTAGGTGGAGGATTGGGATTGGATGGGAGAGGGTGATTATGTATTTGGAGAAAGGGGAAGGACATATGCCTTAAAAGGCAATCTTTTTCTTTTGACCCCAAATTTTCAAGCTAAGTACAATGTTTTGAAGTTCTTCAATCTCTTTGGAAAGGTGGTTATGGAGGGAATCATATGTGGGTGAAGGATAAGTAGATGGATTTCCCTTGTCATAGGTAGAGGAAGGATAAGAAATGTGAGATGGATTGGGATTGGATATGATGTGTTGAGGTATAATGGATGGGGATATGGTAGATATATGTGATGTTATGGGATTGAACTATTTAGTGGGTTGTGATGAGAGATATGAGTAGTGAGGGGTTGGATTATATTGAGACCTGTATAAGTTAGATATATGTGGTTGAAAGGTTGGTTGAGTTGGAGGTATGATTTGAGGATTAGGTTTTAGCATTCGAAAGTCCTCAACCATTTTGTGAAACCAATCCATGTTCATGATGTTTAGTCGAGGGGTTTTGGATTTGGATTAGAAGAGGATGTGGAAGAAGATTGGGGTTGAAAATTGATGAAATTAAAGATTTGATGATGGATGAAATATGAACTTAGGACTAGGAGAAAGTTTGGACATTTTTTTTTATTGTGAGGGCAGGGCCTCAAATATATTGGATTTGATGTTGGATGTGAGGGAAATTCCTCAATATTTGATTTGATGTTTATTATGATTCCAAAGCCTCAAGGTTGGATTTGATTTGATTTTTATTTTTATGATTTGATTGTGATGGCGGGGCCTCAATTTTTTATTGATTTGATTTTGATGATGATTAAAGTCCAAATATTATGATGGTTCTCCTAAGCCAAAAGTGGAAGATTTTAGAATTAGAAGATGATGTGGATGAAGATTTGAATGGATGAACTTTGAAAGATAGATTATGGATGTTTGAAGATAAGTGAATGACTAATCTGTGATTGGGTTTGGATGAAAGGGAATATGGATTGAATTAGGATTTGGTTGGAATGATATGAGTTTGGCAAGTGGATTGGATTAGAAGGGGGATGATGTGATTAGATTGAAGAATGAATGATGGGATTGGATTAAGAAAGTAGATGTTGATGTGGATTAGAAGGATGATTAGGACCTTGACTGAATGATTAGGAGGATGATGAAATTATTTGGATGATTAAGATAAAATAGTGAAGATGGAATATGATTAGGATGATTAGGATAAGAGGGATGGTTAGGATGATAATTGGGACCTTGATTGGATGAGGAAAATTAATTAGGATTGGGGTCTCACATGATGGATTATGAATGATTAGGTATGATTAAGATTAGAGGAATGAATAAAGATGATTTAGAAGAATACAGATGATTATGATGATTGAGAAGAATATGGATGACTTGGATGAAGTGATTATGATTAAGGGAATGATGAAGAAGGAAGGTAGTTTGGATGATTATGGATGATTAGGATGTGACGATTAGGATGATTAGAGGTGATTGAGATTGGAGGAATGATTTGGATGATTAAGAGGGTGATTAGGATAATAAGTATTATGGTGATGAAGAAGTGGGTTGATGTGGAGATGAAAATATAGGATTCTGACTGATTTTGGACTATTTAAGGTCAATTTGTTCATTGTCAAGAACTAAGTTTCAACATACATCAAAGGCATTCACTACGCTAAGTATACCTTGACTCATATTTTGGGCATAACTGACTGTTATTGAAGACATGTGTCTAAAATCAGTCCTGCAAGGGACAAAGCAACTTTGTAGGAGACAATAAATTGTGAGTTTGGGGAATTTTGACACAACTTTGATATTTTGTTTGTGTATGTTTAAGTGGCCCATTCAAGCCACCTATATTTTTACGTGATCTAACATAATAAAGACAATAAAAATAGTAGCTACCTTAAAGAATTGGCTTCACATAAAATATTATAGGTCCATTTCTTGGTAGTCCTTCGGCTCACATAACAGTGTTAGACTCGAAAGGGCGCCCGTGTTTTTTCCTTTTGCCAAGTATTGTTATCATGCTACGAAGATCTCTTTTGAAACACAATACCCTGGGACACGTATGATGGGAATGGGGGGGAGAATCTTCCCTCCTTCTGCACTATAATAAGCCACCATTTGGAGGTGAATCAGGTAGGCTACTATTTAACAGTTACTAGTAAGATTTATGGCATCCCCCCAATCAGTTTGTATGCATGTGAGACACTTAAGTCTCTAGTGGACCATGTCGGCTCCTTAGGCACTATTCGCCCAATCTGAACTATCATCCACACACCATGCCCAAGCTTGGTAGGATTGAGACAAGTTTTTGTTCAGTGTCTCATTTCTACACCGGCTGGGATATTACCGGTTTGAGGTCGTGCTCTAAAGGGGACACACACCCTCTAGATAGGCCTCTCTAGAATCTACATTAAGCTAAGCTTTATCTTCACCCAAGTTTTGTGAAGGCAAGGGGAGAGGATACAACTATAGTTTAATCTTAGTGTCATGTAAATTAAGGGATCTATCTAATGAAAAATAGCTCAAAAGAAGTGTTGAAAAACACTTCTTCAAACACACCAAGAAGAGTTTATTTTCCAAATTGAACCTAATTAGAGAAACTAACTGTGATTTACCTAAGAAAAAGACACAATAGTATGGTTAAGCATGCAAGCTCAATTTATTTCCCACACATGAAGAAGGAAAGCATGTAAGAAAGGTGTAATTGTTTTTCCTTACGTCATTCAAGAGTTTTTGGCGTTCATTCCCTTACGCAATCAAGATTGGATGTGGTTAATTCCTTTAAGCAACATGCATTCAAAGACTAATGTTTAAAGCATACAAGTTCATTCCCAAAATCCATTAAAATCCAAAGAAACCTACATGAAAAATATTAGTAATCTTAAAGTCTTCAACCCTGAAATGTTGCAAAAAGACAAAAAGATTGGTGACACTTGAAACCAACAAAAATAAATCTTTTATGTGACAGGGAGGAGACAGAAGGTTACAATCAATAGGCCACTGGAATCATGCTAGAGACAATATGTTGATTCCTAAAATTCAACTAAGTCTGCAATTTCCTAAAAACCCTAAAAAACTAGAATCTTTATCTTAACTCCTATAAAACTGAGACCACTCTCAAACATCCTGAAAGTATATACATAAAATATAACTCAAGTATAAGTATACTTTAATGTTATATTTTATGTATGGTCCTGATGTAGAAATTGACCTTTCAGGGCCTGAAGGACACACATGAATCCTCAAGAAATCACTAAAAATATACCCATCTCTCAGAACTAGTTGGAAAATCAAACAGGGCAAAGATGACAATGACAGGTCGCAAACGCCGATCTGCGTAGATGATAATCTACACAGACGATGATCTCAGAGCGCAAACAAAAATCTACGCAGATGAAAATTTAAGAGCAAAATGACAATATGAAAGTGCAAATGCAAATCTCAGAGCACAGATGACAATCTCAGAGTGGAGACGAAACTGTATAATTGTAGATGACATTTCACAATTTTGGCGTGTGAATGATGGGTTTTTGAAAACTTGAAAAGATGTTTAGGGACGTGGGTCCCACTGGGAATACCAAAATGTGTATAACTAAAACCTACCTGTGTGGAACAAGCTTAGAAATGCAAAATTTAGTTATAAATCAATCTAATCTACACATATTCATAAAACTTGCAACTACACAATACCTTCCAACATAACCTCCGATGAGCCAAACAAGTGCACCCAAGACTTGTTGATTTTCTCTTAGAGAGGAATGTGGGTGTGCTCTCCCAACACAAAACACAAATCCCACTATTTCTTTCTTTCTTTAGGTGATTGATCCTACAATGAAAACTAATGGATGGATAAAGAAATCAAGAACAAGTATGAATAACTTGCCTTAATCTTTCACCATTGATGCAAATGGAGATTCAAACTATCAAACTAAGATGAAATGAAACATTAATCTAAGATTCATTCACCATTAGCCAAGCACATGATTTCTAGATTCAACAATGAACTAAGATTGAAAAGCATGAAAATAAACCATGAAATCCTAGAGCAATACTAACATGATAACAATGCATAAAATGAGAGATGATTTGCAAGGAGTGAGGCCTCCTATTTATAGATTTTTGGAGGAATTGGATGAGGTGGATCTCATGTGACATCCACATAGGATCCACATGGGATAAAGGAGTGGTCATGCAAGAGGGAGATTTGCTCACACATGTGTGAGCAACTCTTGAAAATGATGGTTCAATGACAAGTGTAAGAGGGTGGAAGACCCAAAGTGAGTCACATGTTGAGAATCTTCCAAAGAGGAAAGGGGAGACAAGATGCAAGAGAAATGACTTGGGCTATTTTAGGCAAAGGGAATGGAAAACTTAGAGGAGTTCTCACACATGTGTGAGCACCATTAGGAGGTTAATTTTTGTAGGAATTATAAAATTAGTCTAATGATCTAAGATTAATTAAGGAGTAGGCTTATGGGGGATAGTGATGGGTACAAATTAGGAATCTAGGCTATATTTAGGATTAATCCAAATTAGATTTAGATTAATCATAACTTAGTATGATATTAGAATGTAGAGGGAATAAATAAATTAAAATTTATTTAAAGGGGGATTTTGTGGAGAATCATATATTAAATGTAAATTTGATACATTAGGGATCGTATATCTCATGTGGCATCTACATAGGATCCACATGGGATAAAGGAGTGGTTATGCAAGAGGGAGAGTTGCTCACACATGTGTGAGAAAATATTGAAAATGATGGCTCAATGACAAGTGTAAGAGGGTGGGAGACCCAAAGTGAGTCACATGTTGAGAATCTTCCAAAGAGAAAAGGGGAGACAAGATGCAAGAGAAATGACTTGGGCTATTTTAGGAAAAGGGAATGGACAAGTCCCATAGGAGAGGTGCTTTAGGAGATTAATTGTTGTAGAAATTACAAAATTAGTCTAATTAATTGAACATTAATTAGAGTAGGCTTAGGGGGATAGTGATGGGTATAGATTAGGAATCTAGCCTAGATTTAGGATTAAGCCAAATTAGATTTAGATTAATCATAGCTTAGTAGAATATTAGAATGTGGAGGGAATAAATAAATTAAAATTTATTTAAAGGGAGATTTTGTGGAGAACCATATATTAAATGTAAATTTGATATATTAGGGAAGGGTATTTAAATTAACTTTAGATACCATAGAATAATGAATTAATTTAATTAAATAAAATAAATTAAATTAATAGATGAATATAACAATAATAGTTAATTAAATATAATTCTAAGGGAATATTAATTAATATAAGTGTGCATGGATGATTTAGACGTCTACACTCTGCTTTGGCCAAAAATCGAAATTCCACCTAATCCTCCATATCATATTGCTTATGTTATCATCTCCCTTATCTAGATTCTTAACCACGAGGTTTGTTTGGTTCAGGATACATGTGAAATCCAATGACGTCCATGTAGTGTGCATTCATCCCACAAATATGTAGACTGAAGGTGGTCATTGAGACATTATACCTACTATTTTTTTTATAGTGTCACCCCTCCCTAGACAGTCCACCAATGCGGGGAATTCTTTGGTCATGTTTAAACTCCATTGTTTGTCATTTTCCTTCTCTTGATCATTCATTCTCTCTCTCTCTCTCTCTCTCTCTCTCTCTCTCTCTCTCTCTCTCTCTCTCTCTCTCCGATTGTTGATAGTTTCTAGCTTGTTGGTCTCGTCGTATATTTTCTCTACGACTCTCTTTAATTCATGTAATCTCGTTCTCGCCTTTAATCTATCAAGCTCTGACTTCATGGCCTCAAAGGGGAGTGATTTTACATTCATCTTCTTTGTTCTATTTGGAATATTATAGTTCTTTATCATTTTTTATCTTCTTATTGTCATTTTCTCATTATCATTTTATTTATTATCGAATCTATCTTATTTTGGTTGCCTATAGAGGTGGAAACACCAAAACAAGGGTTCGACTTCAGCAAGACTCTAAAAAAAATAACCCAATACATTTTATTCTTAACAATTCATGAGATTTCCTTCTTCCTCTTCCTTATTTAAACTAGTTGTTTACTTCATAGTTACTTTATGTTATTTAAATTTATACTGCTTTTAATGTTTGTTACATAATCCATTGTTCTTGTACTTTTCTAGTTGAATCTTTGTACCATATCTATATGGGATGCATGTGCATATAATGGTATCCCAAATTTGCAGTTCAACCCTTGACTGACATTGATATATGAGATGGTGAATTATCAGATTTCATCAAGTCGTCTTGGTGAGTAGCTCTTTTACCTTGAATAGTTAAAACATTTTTATCAGTTTGTGTTTTAGATTTATTTATGTCTAATTATATTACATTCACATTAATATTTTAATCTTGGTTATCTAATTGATCCCCTAGCTCAGCATAGCACTATTTTTGTGAAGTGGTGCAAGGGTTGTTTCACTCTTTAGGATTTCATCAATCTCGAGGGTGGCAAACTCCCTTGTCCACTTTTTGGAGAACTCAAAATGAATTCAAGTTCATCTCTAGGTCTCTTTAAGTGATTATTAGAATTTTTTGAGGCTCTTCTATGAGCTTCACAGTATAGAATACTTCAGAAATTATCATAAGAAAATCCAGAAGACTAAACATTCCTCATGACTGGTATAGTCCAGCTAGATCGACCCAATGTTCACAGGAAATGTCGATCATAATAATCCCTTTAGAGCCTATCTGGTACTATTGAGAATCAATACCTCTCCTAAATATGGTTCGAAGAACATGAATCCAACAAACTCTCCTCATGATTCTCCTCTCTTAGTAGATAATGAATTTTTCCTCACAATCCAATTTAATCAGATTTAGTCTCATGAGGAGAACTTGAGAGATTTTGAAAGATTTATCAGTAAGGAAAATGTCTACCCTAATATTGGATTTGTCATTAGTAACCTAATAGAAATGATAGTTTTTTATTTAAGAAATGCCTTCAAGTGTTGCTTGCATTAGGATAGATCATTGGGACTCATGTGCCTATATCCCCACCTAATCTCAAGGATGCTCAATTTGATGCCACTAGTTTACAAATTAGAGTCACTATGCATGGGTGTTCATGCACATGGTAGAGAAAACTCCTAATATTTATCCCTTATTTGGTAGCACCATACCTAGCATTAGTATGGGTAAGGTCCCTTTAGGCTATAATGTACCACCTCTTGGCACTAGAGGTAGTTCTATTAGAAATACTATTGCTAATACTGGTCTTGGTGTTTACATTAGTGGGTCCTCTTCTCCTCGTGGTGACACAGGTAATCTGTTTCTGTCTTCCCCAACTCATAATTATGTTCTTAATACCACATTGCAAAATATGGGTCAATTGTAGCAATAAATTTCTAATCTCTTTACTACGACTAATCAAAGCTATCTTATGTCATACTATCATTGCAACCCACTCTCTATGCAAGTTCTTAACACTCTACTACCATAGGGGTTCGAGTCCCTAAAGTTTGATATGTATAACAGTGATGGGGATCCTCATCTGCACATCACTTCCTTTATTATTCTATGCAACAACTATCACAACCTAGATTACGTTTTGCTCAAGATATTCTCTCAATTCCTTAAAGGAACTACAATGGAATGGTGCAACACTCTTCCACATTATTCCATTCAAACATTCAATTAGTTAATAGATTTTTTTCTTATGTGGTTCCAAGAAAAAATTGACAACAAGGTCACTATCGTTGATCTTGTTCATTGCAAACAAATGTCAAATGAGAAGGTGACTGGCGTCATCTCAATGTACTAATACATATCCATGAATTTCATTTATACCCTACCTGATAAAAATCTTCAAAGGATGTTCATTGGTAAATTGCGATGAGCATTAGGGGTGATGCAGGAGCATCTTGGGTCCTCTATAATCTTGCATCATCCAAAAAAAAATTGGTGTTATGTTGAACTATTGTTACCACTTTTGTGTTTTCTTTCTGTTCTTGGTCATCGGTTGGGTCATTGCTGGCTTGGTGGAGTTCTTTGGATTTTTCAGAAGGTACGGTCATCATATGGTGTTCATGAGGGCATTAGGAATATTTTCCTATGATCATGACTTGTTTGGAGTTATCATGCTTGAGTTCTTATGGATTCTATGACTGGATGTAAGGAGTTATGGTTCCAGACAGTTTTTTTGAGATTTTGTGAGCGGTCAATCCATAGAGATGTTTGGTAGGAGCGATGAGAAGGGTTTGTTCATTGTTGTTTTTAGAGTCTAATTCTATGATCACACTTCTCATGGTGGTGTGGTTTGAGAGATATTTTTATTTCTCTATCGGTTGCAGTTATTCTTTATGACACTAGTTCAATGAGTTAATTGGTCGATTGATTGTAGTTGTGGTCAGTATTTATGATCGGTGGAGCTAAATGGCATGATTTATTAGGTGGATCAATGTGTGGCTGACTCAATTTGTTGGATAGATCCTTATGAAATGATTAAATGTGGCATTTAATTAGGTTTTAGACTGACTGGGTCTAAAAAATTTCTTGGGATGTGTAATCATTTGTTGAGGTCGACCTATTGTTGGCTATGTATAAATTATGGGCTTACGCTCATTTGGGAGGGGGAGAGATCATCAAGATGAAGTTTGGAAAAGGTTTGGGTAGTAGAGAAGCTGCTAGAGTATAGCTATGAGACTTAGGAAGATCTAGGAGTATGCCTGAGTTGAGTTGTTTTTCTTTGTATTTGGTCATAACCAGGAAGGCCTTACAGCTCGACTTGTATGAAGAAATTTTGATTAATAAACTTGTTATTTGGATGCAAAACTTGTTGTTCCTGATTGTATCTTTATCTTATCTGCTATGTTGACTCTTTCTGCAAGGATTTGACATCTAATTTGGGGATTCTTTGTTCTTGGTTGTATCAAGGAGAGAAACTATCCCTGAGTCAGTACCCCAGCTTTACCAATCTCTACAATGATCTAAATAACTATCACCACATCATTGCATAATTTAGAGAGTTGTCTTCAAATTCCTATGGAGGTGCATCTTGCTTGGGTGGGTCCTAGAAAATAATTTTTATGGACAATGTGATTAAATTCCCCCAGACCACAAAGAAATTACTTCTCTATGGAACCTCAAAAGAATTGAGTTTTTACTAAACTAACCAATTCCTACGCCAGTATCAAATATAAGTTGTTAAAAGACAACCTGGTGACCTTCCCTCAGATTTGATCTATTCTTAGCAATAGCCCGTACCCTTGTTGGTATGTAGGTTCAATCACCATTTATGAGGTCATGACATACAATTTTGTATACATCTTCAACATCTTGTCCAAGACCACATAGACAATAGTGCCATCTAGCCTGATGAGAGAAAGCAAAAAACTAGTAAGTTGGTGGACAAGATGAACAACAACCTTCAAATTTGCATCAATATTTTTTCGACCACATTTAAAAATTATATCTCTAGCTCATTGTCTTCTCCTTCTCTATAGAGTGATGATACATTCATAAATATGGTAACCATCACTTCTATCTCACCCTGTAACTAGAGGATGTGTAATATTGTTATATAATTTAGACCTTTGGACACCCCTATTGTAGACAGCCTTATCCCTTGTACATTTCTACACAAATAAATAAAAATGTTGTGAGCGGTGTTATTATTGATCTTGTGTGCTATGTCAATACATAGGAGATCCTCTTTGTTAATGGACTACACTGTGCAATATATTATGAGTATCTGGATACCATCTGAACACATAATGGGCTATCCATTCCCCATTTTGGTTGTATCACCTTGACACTCCTTGCAGGATCCAATGTGGTCTCTAAATTTTTTTTCATACTTTTTTAGTCATACCTCTTGCGATTAAAGATAAGCATCTCTTGTTTGGCCTCTCTGGGAGATGTCCCCTTAGTTGTTCATAAATTCCTAATTTTTCCCATGAGAGTACCATGCACACTATCCAGAACACTAGATTTTAGTCCCTGATATCCTATGGGGACTTTCTATTCGACCATTTTTGTTTTATTCTGGTAGGGCCCTTGTTTCCTTATGTATATATATATATATATATATATAATTCAAAGCTTAGAATAAGTTTAATACCGGGGAACTTTCATATAAATCTATAGCACCTGCGGATGTCCCTCCCTCTTTCATCCCTGCATCTTAGCCCAACCCTATTCTGCAACATGATTTTCCCTCTATTTCCTCTTCATCGTAGACTAAAGGGAAGCATGTTTCTTAGGGAAAACCTCCATGTCCATTAAAGACTTCATAGTCTCTAATGTTGCCCCATGTTCCTATGTATACGCTTAGCATGGACAAAGGAGGCGCCCATGTTGCAAAAGTATACAACTTTCCCTTAGTTTTATTTTTCCATCTTAGCAGACATCCCTCCCATATAATTTATGGTAAGGGTAAGAGGTAATTGCTTTTTCATTCATCTCCCTTAGCACCTACCTTCTAGCCTTTGAGGGTGCTCTTGTTCCTCTAATTTCTCCTAGAGTGAAAGGGTGAAGGGCTCCCACAATATTTTGCAATTTCTTCTCTAATAGCACCTCTTGCCTCATCCAGTACGACCCCCCTCTTTTATAATCAAGATATAAATGCCCCCCCTTAATAGAGTAGGACATCACAAAGCCTTCATAGGTTTCTCATCCTAGTCTTCACCTTTATCAGAATCATCTTACATGTGAGTGTAAGCATTGATGATGCACTAGGGCCTTAGAGCATGAGGTTGTCACAAAGGAGAAGAGCGAGTCAACAATTTTTGTGTCTCTTTCACTTTCATCTATACCTATTCCCGCTGCATCAACATCTTGTTTAACCACATCGTCAATTTCTCTTCTTTGTTATCTAGGGTGAGGACTTTCTTTAATCAAGTTTAAGTTTTCATCTCTCCATCACAAAATCCATATCACTCATCACCTCAGTGCTTGACATCCCTTTATTTCCCAAACTAATTTACATGTTGCATACACATGTGGTGTCTAGTGTAGTCATGTATACCCAATCCACACCATTGGGCAATCCTCATCTTAGCTTTCTTGGGGTCCTTTGGCCTTCTATAATGGATAGTAGGGTATTTCCTCCATACTTTAAGAGAAATTTTGAGTAGGTTCCCATGCTCTAGTTTCTCCCTTGGAAATATAGTCTAGTGAATCCTCTATCTATTTTTGTACTTGTTATGTAGAAGGCTTTGTCTTCTCCTGAATTTTTCACCACCCCTTTCAAAAAGGTTTTTGATATGGCTCCTTCATTCTTGTCTTGGGTTGAGTCACTTGCATCTTATGAGGCATGAATTTTTAACTCTCTTAAGGATATCCCAGTGTTAACTATGATCTTCACACAATCTCTCACACTTTCCTTAGTGGATATTTTGGATGAGAATGTTGAGGCAACATCATTGTTGGCTCTATCTCTCAGTGAGACACCTTGGGTTTCCTTAGATATTGTTTCTCTTCAATATTGACCTCCCTCCCCATATGATCAAGATAGGGAGGATGATGACTTGTTAATGGAGGATCTCTATGGAAATTATCACTTCTTTATCTATAGATTAGAGTGTGTCAGTTTATGTTCCCCATGGTTATCTTTTAATGGTGTTCCCAGTTGAGGGACCTAAGTTACTCTATTGGTACTTGAGAATTCCTCTATTTTTTATTTTTTTCTTATATTTTTTGTATGTTTATTTTTGAGATCTAGGACTGTTGAACACCTCCGGATGCTGAAAGGGGGGGTGAATTAGCATATGAAATACTTCACCTTGTTTTTTATCAAACTAAGTATCAACAAAAGATATAGCAATTATAATACACACACATGAACATTATTACAAATTTTTAGGCACAGAGCACACAACCTTCCAGTAGGCGTATAGAATATATGAAATGAAAAGATGCAAGATCTCTTAATCAATTTACATAACCTCCCTCTCTAATTTAGCAATTCAATTTTTTTTTTCTCTTTCTTATCTACACTACACTACATTGTCTTCAAATTAAATTCACACATGCTTCGTGATTAATTAACACACACTCCTACATTACTCATCCATTTGTGCACATATATATAGTGGCTTCTTCATAGGAAACCTCAACAAGGTTGACCATGAAAATATAAGCAATTTGTTACAAATTCAACCATCATGAGCATAAATATTAAATGTGGTCTACCCCAATAGATAAAGGGGACCCAAATTCATCACAATAAGTCTGACCCAAATGATATGATCAAATCACACTCATTGCATCATTCTCCAAAGTTGGTCCCAAATGTAATGTGTGAAAGTCATCAAAATGTGTTACTAGTTAGTTCAATAACATTCTCTGAAGCTCATTGCAGACACCTAAAAATGGTAAATGCCTATGACTTTACTTTTTAGTATGTCATTGATCTATTCTTGGTTAATAATTTGCGCCATTAATCAATTTTGATTATTTTGGTCATTTTGATTAATTTTTCATTTTTGTCATCTTGTCATCTAATTTTCATCAGGTCATTGCATTTTGTCTCTTGTTGATTGTTTGATTAAATAATTTTGACAATTATTTAATCATTGTCCATAGTTTGTCCCTATGGGATTAATAATTTAATTAATTGCCCTATGTCCTAACATGTGCCCCTTAGGCATAAATAAATCATATTTATTCATGTCCTTTGTCTATTTGGTTTCACATTTAAATATGTAATATTTAAATGTCTTTTTGGATTTTTGGAGGGAAATGGTAAGTGGATTTTATTATTGACCTTTGGCCCTTATTTCCCCACTTTTCCTTTTACACTCCTTTCCTTTGTCCTTTTGTGCAATCTTATCTTTCCATTGGCTTTAATCCTATCCGTTGATTTTGAATTGGGAGTCTATAAATCGAGTCCTTTTCTCCCATTTTGGTAACCAAATTTCTAGTATTGTCAGTTACACGATGTTGAATTTAGTCATTATTTTGCACTACTATTTGTGGAATTGTCATACAAAGAGAAACATCACATTAGAGGAGAAATAAAAAGTATGAGACGCCATTGAAGGAATTTTGGTATTTTTAATTGAAATAATTTGTTTACAAATTTCATTTCAATAGTATTATAATTGTGATTAAGATTTTACTAACATGATTTTTATGGCTTTCGTGGTTGGCTAATTATGTTTTAAATACTAACCTCCTGATTTTGCTAGTCTACAATTGGTGAACCCAACGTGAAATTAACCCTAATCTAATAAAATTGGAATTTTATGTGTGTCTGCAAGTCTAGAATTGAAGCTTCATGCTTGAATTATTAACTTGCATAATTGTAGCACCTTGTTGCACACTTACAACCCAAAGTTGTGCACTTTCAACCCCTAGTTGCACACTTGCAGCCTATAGCTGCACAGTTGCTTAATTAGTTGCACAGTTGCTTGTTTTACCTACGCACTTGCATTAACTGACCTTTTTTAGGGACTTTGCAAATTTGGATTGTCGAACCTTGTGGTTGCAAGGATTCTGATGGTCTTGATGCATGTCTAGATTGAAATTCAAATTAAATTTTGAATTACACATAATCTAATTAGGGTTTGGGAATGAATTGCAACTTTTACCTAGTGTAACTAGGAGGCTAAGTCACGTCTAACCTTTTATTACTTTGGGTTAAAAAAAATAACAATCTTCTTCATCTAGACTAATTAGAGGTTTGAAATTGATTTCAATCTCTTATATAGATTTCCAATAGTGGCATGTTGTGACGGTTAAGTTGTATTGTTGATCTTTCCATCAAGGTTCAAATATCATCGGGGATGAGATCCCCCATTTGTGGCCTCACCGATTCATAGCTCTGGGTCAAAGTGTTTACCCCTTTTTTGTTAATGATTGTAGCTTCGATTGGATGATTCCACCCAATGAAATCAAATGTTTGAATGACCTATCGACCTTAAAATTTTGATAACTATCCTTCTCTATTATTATCATGGAGCATTATTGATGCCAATTATTAAGCTCACACACACACACACACATATATGAGATGTATTATTTATACATACATATATGATATATGTATTATTGTCATTTACATTATAATGATGATAATAGATTAAAAAAAATTCATTTTTGATATCGACCATAATGTCGATTATGTGAATCAACTTAATATCAATGAAAACCGATAATAATAGGAAATGCAAGAAAACTATGGTGGCACAGTCGATGATGTTATCAACTGTAATGATCACAATCGATATTGACTATGGTTATCACAACCGATAATATTATTGACTATCGTATGTCATTATTGTCAATATATATTATAAGCATAGATCACTGTATCGACTGCAATGATCACAGTCAATATTGATTGTCATTATCACAGCTGATAAAATTATCGACTGTCGTATATAATCATTGTCAATATATATTATAATATTCTATCATTGTATCAACTGTCTTGCATTATCATTATTATTAAGTTATGACTTGGTCATTAATGATCAGATTCAATGATATATTAGCAGTAACAAATGAATGATTAAACTGTTAACAAGAGACATGTCTCATGTAGAACACACAAAAATCTACAAGTGTTATTACAAGTTACAAATGGAGATTCATATCAAGTCTTCTCAAGTAAAAAAAATATATCATTGTTGTATTTGAAGTTCATTGTTTTCTCGTAGATCTGCATTATCATTACATAGACAATCTCATAAAGAAAAATGAGTTAGAATATAATTCTAACCTAAGTACATTATAGTTCTGTTACATACATCAAGGAAACAAGTTAGAGAATTTAAAATTTCCTCTATTCCTAATCTGATAACAATTTAACATGGTATCAGAGCTAGCATAAAGAAAAGATCCGATCAAATAGAATTTAGAGGAGAAATATAACTACCATTAAGAGCTCTATAAAACTAATAGTTAAGAAAAATGGTGAGTGGAGTTTGATTTGAAGATAGACTACAAGGTGCCACAAATATTATCTCATGGAAATTCAGAATAATGATGGCACTAAGATAACAAGACTTGAACATATTTGTGGAGAGGGTTGTACCTATACCGAATGATAATGATGATCAAAATTTGTGGATAAAAAATAACAACCAATCCATGAAGATTCTAGTAGATGTAGTAAAAGATCATATAGTTCCTATTATATCAAAGTTAGATATTGCATATCAAATGTTCAAAATACTAGGTAACATGTATGAGATATATAATACTAGTACGACCATTACCCTTAAAATACAACTCCACCTTTTCAAGATGAACAAAGGAGAAACCATCATGTCCTACTTCATGTGAATAACATAGATAAGTGATCAACTATCTATTATTGGTCATCAAATTGACAATAAAGAATTATCAATGCTGGCTCTAAATGGATTGCCTACATCTTGGGAAGCATTCATACAAGGGATAGGTGCTAGACCCAAATTTACTAAGTTTGGTCGATTAAAGACTGACTGCATTCAAGAAGAAGCAAGATTGATTGCGAGAGGAATCAAGACAAACATCTCTAATGGAGAAATTCAAGTCATTAATGTTAAATCTCACAAGAAAGAAAGGAAAAACAACTTCAAAAGAAAGAAAGGGAAGGAAAACCATAACAAGAATTCAAATAAAAGAAGAAGAGACATGTCTAGAGCCCAATGTTTCAGATGTGATAAATTTGAACATCTTGTAATAAAATGTCCATACATAATCAGACATCAAACCTCACTAGCAGAAGTAACGAGAGGGATGTAGAAAGACTTGTATTATTCTCAGCACTATCAAGTAAGATATCAAATAGTAGAAACACCTGGGTCATTAACAATGGAGCCTCCTGACACATCACAAGATTCAGAGAACAACTAGATAGCCTAGATGAAGGTTCAAATGAAGGAGTCACCATTGAAGACAATTCAAACTACATGATAAAAGGATTTGGAACCTGTACAGTTAAACTTAAATCGGGTGTGTCTCTTCAATTAACTGGTGTACTATTTGTACAAGGCATCAAGAACAATCTAGTTTCCATATCAACACTTGAAGATAAGGGGTACCAGATTGCTTTCATGGATGGAAAGGTTCTAGCATTTCCTAAGAACTCAAATATCAAGAAGGCTCATACTTTAGGAACTTGAGATGGGTGCCTGTACAAGTTGTCCACTTCTCCCTCTCAATCCTTAATTCATGATATATGTTCTACTAATGAAATATGGTATAGAAGGTTGGGACACATTCACTTCTATGCCCAATCTTATATTATTAATATTGTAAATGGTCTACCTAAATTAAATCAAGATCATGAGGGGGTTTGCAAGGGTTGTGCTCTAGGAAAGAACTCCAAGGGTGTTTTCCATAATAGTGAGAGTAGATCCAAAAATGTACTTAAACTTATTCATTCTGACCTATGTGGACCAATGATAGTGACCTCTCTAGGAGGATTTTTATATTATGTTGGTTTTTTTTATGACTACTATAGGAAAACCAGGATTTACTTTCTAAAATGGAAAGAATCAAATGAAGTTCTAACAAAATTTAAGGAATTCAAAGCCTTAGTTCAAAACATATCCGGGAAGAGAATCAAAACCTTAAGGTCTGATAATGGGGGAGAATACATCTCTGATAACTTTAAAGAATTTTGCAATTCAACATGGATTAAGAGGGAGTACACAGTTCCTTACAACCCTCAACAAAATGAGGTAGCTGAAAGGAAAAATATGACTATAATAGAAGCAGCAAAAGCTATGCAAAACCTTCAAGCCTCTTGCACAACTATTTATATCCAAAATAGATGTCCCTACTCTATTCTAGAAAATAAAACCCTTGAAGAAGCATTCACTGGGATTGACATAATCCATCTTAGGATATTTGGTTGTCCTGTCTAAATCCATATTCCTAAGGAGAAAAGGTCCAAATTAGAGCCTTCGGGAAAGAGTGGCATATTGTTTGGGTATAGTGAGACATATAAAGCCTACAAGGTATACATACCTAGTAAAAACTTAATTGAGCTTAGCAGAGATGTAACCTTTCAAGAAGACATTGCTTTTAAAAGATCTAAAGACATTATGGAAGTAGATGAATTAAACCCTCAAGAAGATCATTATCTTGAGCTTTAGAGGGAGACTTCAATAGAAAATGATAATGAACCATTGAATTGTACACTTGAACCTAGAGATTCAACCATTAATCATAAGAGACCACTCTTGACAAGGAAAATAATTGAAGAAGAAAATATTTATGGAGCTTCTCAGGGTACTTTCAGAGAAAGGAAGAAACCTAATAGATACTCTAACTATGTTTCTCTTATGAGTGAACTTATCAAATATGAACCTTCAAATATTGAGGAAGCACTCCAAAAACAAGTATGGAGGGATGCCATGGTTGAAGAATACCACTCCATAATAAAGAATGATGTCTGGGACATTGTGCCTATACCTAAAGACAAATCAGTTATCTCATCTAAATGACTATTCAAAACCAAACATGTAGTTGATGGAAGTATTGAAAAACATAAATCTAGATTTGTTGCCAGAGGATTCTCTCGGAAGGAAGGGATTGTTTATGAAGATACATTTGCCCCAATTTCTCGATACACCTCTGCTAGAGCTGTTATTGCTATTTCTACATCTAAAGGATGGAAAATTCACCAAAATGATGTAAAGACAGATTTCCTTAATGGGATCATTGAAGAGGAAGTATACTTGGAACAACCAGGGGGATCTTTGATTCATGAAAGTACTTCTCATGTTTCCAAATTAAAGAAGGCTTTATATGGGCTTAAATAGGCCCCTTGAGCCTAGTATGAAAGAGTAGATAACTATCTCTCCAAATTGGGGTTTTCCAAGAATGAAAGATGTTAGAGTTAAAAAGGTATTTTCACTTATTAATTAAATCATTATTGATTTAATTATTAAAGTCACCTTTTTATCTCTAGTTCACTTAAGCTAAACTTTAGGCATGCAATAATTGATTCTTTTATTA